>SJXQ01006401.1:0-89967 GCA_006408695.1 Aepyceros melampus
GATTGGGGGCAGGAGGAGAAGGGGATGACCGAGGATGAGATGGCTGGATGGCATTACGGACTCGATGGACGTGAGTCTGGGTGAACTCCGCGAGTTGGTGATGGACAGGAAGGCCTGGCATGCTTCGATTCATGGGGTCGCAAAGAGTCGGACACGACTGAGCAACTGAACGGAACGGAACAGAAACAATCACATGTGGCCGGACGAACCTAATATAGGCAGGCTAGATAAACTTCAGAGGAGTTCGTAAGCTGAAACACTCCTGTCATGCCCAGAAATTTTTACTAACTGGAGCTGCAAGTTAACTCCTTCTCTGAAAGAAATGGTTACGGGGGAGAGCCCCCCGTAAAATCAGAGGTATATGTGAGAGCATAAAACAGACTCTGGTTTTGGGAGTAGATGCTCGGGAACAGGGGGTTTCCTGAGGCTTGATCACGCCTTTGCGGATGCCAAGCCTCCTTCCTCATGACCTTTGCCATGGGCGGAGTTCCTCACGCTGGCCCCCGGTGTCACAGGTCCCTGCCCACATTTGAATATCAGTAGCCAGACATCCTAAATGATTCATTTTCCTGAAGTTTACCAAGAAGGAAACTCCTCTTTCCCAGGTTTGTTCTTAATAGATACTCCCAAGGAAGTTTGATTATGGGAATGTAATTGATAGATTTGGATAGTTGTCATTTTTCTCACTAATAAAGAGTTGGGAAGACAAGAGGGGAATTAACCTAGAAGTAATATTTTTAAAATATTAATGACTATACAAAAAGAAAGAAAAAAGAAAGGGAAAGGAAATAAGGTAAAGAAAGAGGGAGGAATAAAATAAGAGAAAAAGGAAGAACAAGAGAAAAATCCCTAGGCATTCATACAACTCTCTCAGGGTCCTTGATTGGGAACTAGATATTTTTTAGGTCAGGAACAGAGGCGCAGGGAGAAAACCTTGAGTGAAGTTCAAGATCTATCTCTGATGGTAATTCATTACCACAAAATCTCTGTGTGTTGGAGTAGGTGAGAAACATGGTTCAATTTTTCACTGAAGAAAGGGAAGGACAAGTGCCAACATGTGCCAGTAACTTTCTCAAGATCACAGGTCCAAAATTTAAAAGAAGCTAGGCTTAGGAACTTCCCTAGTCCAGTGGCTAAGATTCCACACTCTTAATGCAGAGGATCTGGGTTCCATTCCTGGTCAGGGAACAATTTTCCACTTGCTACAAGTAAAGATCCCACTAAAGATTCTTCAAGCCACAACTAAAGGATCTTTGATGAAGACTGAAGATCCCACACCCTGCAACTAGGATCTGGTATAGCCAAATAAATAAATAAAGAGGAAAAATAAACAAACAAAACAAGCTAGGCTTAGAAGTGTCCAAATCTTAAATGTCAGGAAAATTTTAGGCTTTGGGAGGTTAAGTATTGTTATAAAACAAGAGAAAATATAAAGAATAGAAGGACAAAGAAGCAGGAAGAAGGAGGGGGGGATGCTAAAAATACAAAGTGTATGTTTGCTTTGATGACCTTTGGTCTTGGACAGGCATGAGTCTTGCAGTGTTATGAAACAGGGATTAGGGTGGATATAGCACATGTGGATGTTAGGCCAGAGTCACTGAATAAGTACCATGGGGATTCACTAATTAAAAAAAAAAATTGTAATAATTTACATGCTTCAATGCCATTCTCCCTTATTATCCTGCCCTCGTCTTCTCCCACAGAGTCCAAAAGACTCTTCTGTACATCTGTGTCTCTTTTTCTGTTTCTCATACAGGGTTATCGTTACCATCTTTCTAAATTCCATATATATGCATTAGTATGCTGTATTGGTGTTTTTCTTTCTGGCTTACTTCACTCTCTATAATAGGCTCCAGTTTCATCCACCTCATTAGAACCAATGCAAATGTATTCTTTTTAATGGCTGAGTAATATTCCATTGTGTATATTTACCACAGCTTTCTTATCCATTCATCTGCTGATGGACATCTAGGTTGCTTCCATGCCCTGGCTATTTTAAACGGTGCTGTGATGAACATTGGGGCACACATTTCTCTTTCAATTCGGTTTCCTTAGTGTGTATGCCCACCAGTGGGATTGCTGGGTCATAGGGAAGTTCTATTTCCAGTTTTTTAAAGACTCTTCACACTGTTCTCCATAGTAGCTGTACTAGTTTGCATTCCCACCAACAGTGTAAGAGGGTTCCTTTTTCTCCACACCCACTCCAGCATTTATTGCTTGGTTTGATGCATGATACAGGGTGCTCAGGGCTGGTGCACTGGGATGACTCACAGGGATGGGATGGGGAGGGAGGTGGGAGGGGTTCAGGATGGGGAACACATGTACACCCATGGCAGATTCATGTCAATGTATGGCAAAACCAATATAATATTGTAAAGTAAAATAAATAAATAAATAAATAAAACTGAGATTAAAAATAATAAATTAAAAAAAGTTTTTTAATTTAAAAATTGTAGTATAAAATACTCAGAATTTTAGTGCCCTCTGCAGTTCTTTTAAGAATCAACTTAATATGAAATGATTTCTATCTGATGTGCCTTTCCTCATCTTCATGTCTTGAATGAACACCTTTTTCCTACATTTCTTTACCATCATCAGAGACCTCATTTTGTACTCTTGGGAAAAGCCTGTTCTGCAGCAAGATTACCTCTCTCCCTTCCTTCCAATTATATATCTATCTATCTATCTATATATATATATATATATATACACACACACACACACACACACACACATGTATGTGTGTGTGTGGATATATACACAATTTATAACAAAAACTTGTGTATCCACTGAATATTTCTGAAAAATATTCAGAAAATACAGAAATAAAAACAATTTAAAATCACATTTAGATCCACTGTTGCTGTTGTGTAGTTGCTAAGTCATGTCCAGCTCTTTGCAACCCTGTGGACTGCAGGACATCACACTTCACTGTCCTTCACTATCTCCCACAGTTTGCTCAAACTCATGTCCTTTGAGTCAGTGATGCTATCCAGCCATCTCATCATCTGTCTCCCCCTTCTCCTCCTGCCCTCATTCTTTCCCAGCATTAGGGTCTTTTCCAACAATTGTCTTAGCTTTAGGTGGCCAAAGTATTGGAGCTTCAGCTTCAGTATCACTTCTTCCGATGAATATTCAGGGTTGATTTCCTTTAGGACTGACTGGTTTGATCTCCTTGCTGTCCAAGGGGCTCTCAAGAGTCTTCTCCAACACCACAGATTGAAAGCATCAATTCTTCGGTGCTCAATCTCCTTTATGGCCCAATTCTCACATCTGTACACGACTACTGGAAAAACCATAGCTTTTACCATCTGGACCTTTGTCAGCAAAGTGATGTCTCTGCTTTTTAATATGCTGTCTAAGTTGGTCATAGCTTTTTTTCCAAGGAGTAAGCATATTTTACTTTCGAAGTCACAGTGATTTTGGAATCAAAGAAAATAAAGTCTTTCACTGTTTCCATTGTTTCCCCATCTATTTGCCATGAAGTGATGAGATCAGATGCCATGATCTTAGTTTTTTGAATATTGAGTTTTAAGTCAGCTTTTTCACTCTCCTCTTTCACCCTCATGAAGAGGCTCTTTGGTTCCTCTTTGCTTTCTGCCATAAGGGTGGTATCATCTGCATATCTGAGTTTATTGATATTTCTCCTGGTAATCTTGGTTCCAGCTTGAGCTCGTCTAGCCTGGCATTTCACATGACGTACTCTAAATAAAAGTTAAATAAGCAGTGATGGTATACTGCCTTGACATACTTCTTTCCCAATTTGGAACAAGTCCGTTGTTCCATGTCCAGTTCTAACTATTGCTGACTGTAGCTTCTTGACCTGAATACAGGTTTGTCGGGAGGCAAATAAGGTGGTCTGGCTTTCCTATCTCTTGAAGAATTTTCCACAGTTTGTTGTAATCCACACAGTCAAAGGCTTTAGAATAGTCAATGAAGCAGAAATAGATGTTTCTCTGGATTTCTCTTGCTTTTTCTATGACCCAGCAGATGTTGGCAATTTGATCTCTGGTTCTGCTGCCTTTCCTAAATCCAGCTTGCACATCTGGAAGTTCTCTGTTCACATAGTGTTGAAGCCTAGCTTGAAGATGTTTGTAACTATAAATTTGTTTTCTATGTCTGGAAGTCTGTTTATGTTTTGAAATAAGTTCATATGAAGCATATTTTTAGACTCCACATTTAAGTGGTACCATATGATATTTTTCTTTCTCTGAGTTGCTTCACTTAGTATGATAATCTCTAGGTAATTGTTATTTTAATTGTCTAAAATATTGATTGTCTAAAGTGCCACAATTTATTTAAATCATTCATTAGTATCAATATTTCTATGGCTACATATTTTTGCCAATATAAAAAATACCACATAATATCATTGAAACTAAATCTTTGGATATTATTTATTCAGGATAAGTGAAGTGAAGTGAAGTCTCTCAGTTGTGTCCAACTCTTTGCAATCCCATGGACTGTAGCCTATAAGGCTCCTCTGACCATGGAATTTTCCAGGCAAGAGTACTGGAGTGGGTCTCCATTTCCCTCTCCAGGGGATCCTCCCAAGCCAGGGATTGAACCCGGGTTGCCTGCATTGCAGGCAAACGCTTTACCACCTGAGCCACCAGGGAAGCTTGTGATTTATTCAGGATAGATTCCTAGAAATAGGTCATGGTAATCACATAAGTAAGCATGAATAAGTAGAGTTTAAATAAATACCATCAATTTTTATTCCAGAAAGATTGTGGAATTTTATACTCCTATCAGCAATATAAAAAAAGAGAGAGGAAAACAGTGTATGTATATGTGTACATATTTGCTTGTATTAGTGTGCATGTGTGTTTCTTCTAATAAGGTGAAATATTACTGAACTTAGGTAACTATATTAGAGTGACTAGTTGCTACAATAAAACCTAAAATTGTAATGGCTTAACTGGCAACCCACTCCAGTGTTCTTGCCTGGAGAATCCCAGGGATGGGAGACCCTTGTGGGCTGCGGTCTACGGGGTTGCACAGAGTCGGACACAAATGAGGCGACAGCAACAGTAGCAGCAACATAATAAAAATACATTTTTTGCTGATATAGCTGTTCAGTGAAGGGTTCCTGATTGAAGACGGCTTTCTTCATGGGCTGATCTAGAGATTTGGACTCTTCCATCTTGTGGCTGGCAATTTTCTTGTGCCTTATTGATGTTATACCCATCTGGTGGGGATACAGGGAAAAGAGAAAGCATGATGGAGGTATAACTTCACAGTCCACTGGCTAGAATTCAGTCATGTGGTCTACAAGGGACTCTGGTAAATCTAGACAGGGATTGGGGCCACAGAGACCAAAACAGATAGCCTCAGGCAGAACAATAGAGCAGGCTTACAAAATATGAAAAATTTCAGCTACTCTGACAGAAGAGACCAATTGTAGTCATTAGCAATGGCATTCCCATGTACACACAGGGAGTTTTTCATCTTAATTATGCTGAAAATTTTTATTTTAACTAGGGCAATTTAGATCATGGCATCTGGTCCCATCACTTCATGGGAAATAGATGGGGTAACAGTGAAAACATTGTCAGACTTTATTTGGAGGGGGCTACAAAATCACTGCAGATGGTGACTGCAGCCATGAAATTAAAAGACGTTTACTCCTTGGAAGAAAAGTTATGGCCACCTAGAGAGCATATTCAAAAGCAGAGACATTACTTTGCCAACAAAGGTCTGTCTAGTCAAGGCTATGGTTTTTCCAATGGTCATGTACGGATGTGAGAGTTGGACTGTGAAGAAAGCTGAGTGCCAAAGAATTGATGTTTTTGAACTGTGGTGTTGGAGAAGACTCTTGAGAGTCCCTTGGACTGCAAGGAGATCCAACCAGTCCATTCCAAAGGAGATCAGTCCTGTGTGTTCTTTGGAAGGAACAATGCTAAAGCTGAAACTCTAGCACTTTGACCACTTCATGTGAAGACTTGACTCATTGGAAAAGACTCTGATGCTGGAAGCGATTAGGGGCAGGAGGAAAAGGGGATGACAGAGGATGAGATGGCAGGATGGCATCACTGACTCAATGGACTTGAGTTTGAGTGAACTCTGGGAGATGGTGATGGATAGGGAGGCCTGGCATGCTGCGATTCATGGGGTCGCAAAGAGTTGGACCGACTGAGCGACTGAACTGAACTGAGGGCAATTTAAATTTAAAGGTTTTCCACCTGCATATTTGCAAATATATGATAGGTTTTTTTAATGCCAATTTTATACTTAAGAAAGCCTTCCCGTTTAATATCATACTATCAAGTTTTCAATATAATACATTTATATGATAATGAAAAGATGTTAACTGCCTAGTTAAAATAATTGTGCACACAGAAGACTTTTCATTTGACAACATTCAGTTTATAGATCTGCTGTACTGCTTAGAATAATACTCAGGTAGGTGAATATGCAGATCCATTGATCAACCATAAAAGCTATCTTTCGATTTCACAGATATGTTTCATTGTTTCCTCTTCTAGAAGACCACCCATTGCTTAACAATGGTATATTTAAGGTTACCTTGTAGCAAAATGAATAGCTTTGTATTTTTCCTCCTTTTTACATTAAGCGAAAATGAAGTAGTCTACCCAGATGATCATTAAATAATTCTCAATTTTTTTTTTTAGGAAACCCAGTAAGATTTTCATAGAACTTGCAATACCATATCTTTTCTACTTAGGTTTAAGCTTCACCATATTCTGGTTATGCAAGAAGATATATGAGTACAATCCCAAGAGACAAACATCAATTCCTTCCCTAACAATTCTCTTGCTTTCTTGGTCATGCCATTTTGTCTCCCAGTATTAAACTGCAGGAAGACAGCTTAGCCTTCTTTCAAACCTTTACATGTGTCAAAGGGAAGGAGCTACATAAGTTCAAAGCATGATTCTGAGTTATTTTATGGTAAATCATAGCTCCCCTGCTGGCTCAGTGGTAAAGTATTCACCTGTCAATGCAGGAAATGTGGGTTCGACCCCTGGGTTGGGAAGATCCCTGGGAGGGGGGCATGGTAACCCACTCCAGTATTCTCGCCTGGAGAATCCCACGGACAGAGGAGCCTGCCAGGCTACAGTCCATAGTGTTGCCAAGAGTCGGACACAACTAAAGCAACTTAGCACTCATGCCATAATCTAGACACTTTAAAGGCATGCTGTTCATTGAGTATGTTATTAAACACTTTTTCATTTATTGTTTTCTGTGCAACAACACTGTTTTATAGAAGGTGTGAAACAATGAAATACACATTCATACTTACTTCATTGAAAGCAAAGGAAGCCCTGATAAGAAAATTTTGATAGAGTTACTTCCTAAGCATTAAACAAGAGCTAAAAACAAAAGTTGACCCCATTTGGAAAACATGGAGCTGATATTAAAATATCACTAATGGAGCAAGAGAAAAATCACTGCTTTCAGATCTCCAACTAATATGCTGAGCAGTCATGAACCAACAAACTCAGTAAATATAAATTGAGTGGTCAGAATAAAGAAAATAAAGATAAATGGAAATGAGGTGAAATAGAATATACTCAAATACTTTAATGTATTTTAAGATAAATAAAAGTGGCACTCAGTCATTTCTGACTCTTTGTGACCTCATGGACAGTAGCCTGCCAAGCTCTTCTGTCTATAGACCTCTGCAGGCAAGATACTGGAGTGGGTAGCCATTCCCTTCTCCAGGCGATCTTCCCAACCCAAGGATCAAACCCAGGTCTCCTGAATTTCGGGCAAGATTTCTCTGCCACCTGAGCCCCCAGGGAAGACAAATAAAGAGATTAAAAAATAAAAAAGCCCTACCCCAAAAAGTATATGCCAAGATTTAGGAAAACAAAACAAAACAAAACACATTTTAGGCTTCTCTGGTGGTCCAGTGGTTAAGAATCTATCTGCCAATGGAGGGACACAAGTTCAATACCTGGTTCGGGAAGATCCTACATGCTAAGGGGCAGCTAAGCCCGTGTGCCACAGCTATTGAGCCCATGCTCTAGAGCCTATGCTCTGCAACAAGAGAAGCCACTGCAATAAGAAGCTCTGCATGGCAATGAAGAGTAGCCCCCACTCGCCACAACTAGGGAAAGCCCACATGCAGCAAGGAAGACCCAGTGCAGCCAAGAGCAAGCAAACTAATAATTAATTAAAAACAAACAAACAAATAAACCTCTTGTCATCTGCCCTGGCTGCCAGTCTCTGATTCTTTCCCCTTCAAACAATGTTTTATTTCTAGCTCTTCAAATCGAAAAAGCTTATGATACACATAAGTTGCTCACTTTACATATTTTGCAGAAAATACCACCTCTAGTCAAATCCTGGCTGTTGTTAATTCAGTGTTATCCTCTGATAGGTATCTGACTAAATTCTTTTGCAAAGATTGTGTTTTGGCTACTCAGCAGGATTCCCAAAGGTGCAAACTTCTATCTGGACTTATCTTGAATGTTACTTGGGATAGGATAACCTTTTAGATTAAAATACTTATAGTCTTTTAATGATTATTAATGAGTAATCACATAGGGAACAAACATATGGCTACCAAGGGAGAAAGGGAAGATGTGGGATGAATAGAGAGACTAGGATTAACATATACACACTACTATGTATAAACGTGTATATATATATATATATATATATAAAATATATATATACATATATACACACACACACATATACACTACTATGTATACTATGTCACAAAGAGTCAGACACAACAACTGAACAACAACGACAAAAAATGTATGAAATAGATAGCTAATGAGAACCTACTGTATAGCACAGGGAACTCTTCTTGGTGCTCTGTGGTGACCTAAAAAGGAAGGAAATCCAAAAAAGAGGGGATATGTGTATAAATATGGGAGAAGGCGATGGCACCCCACTCCAGTACTCTTGCCTGGAAAATCCCCTGGACAGAGGAGCTGGTGGGCTGCAGTCCATGGGGTCGCCAAGAGTCGGACACGACTGAGCGACTTCCCTTTCACTTTTCCCTTTCATGCATGGAGAAGGAAATGGCAACCCACTCCAGTGTTCTTGCCTGGAGAATCCCAGGGACGGCAGAGCCTGGTGGGCTGCTGTCTATGGGGGTCACACAGAGTCGGACACGACTGAAGTGACTTAGCAGCAGAATGTATAAATATGTCTGATTCACTTCAATGTACAGCAGAAACTGACACAGCAGCAACTATACTCCTATTTTTTAAAAAATAATCACACAGTGAGGTGAAACGTGAAACAAAGGCACATTAAAACTGTAAAATCCTCCAGCTTTGTATTGAACTTTTTGATTTCTTAAATTAGTTTTACAGTTTGTGTAGGATCACTTTTCATGCTTGTGATTTTGAAAGATGCCCTGAAGCTCCTTGGCTTGGCATTTGTGGTGTTCAGCCCTTCTTATCTTTTCAGTCTTTCCTTGTTCTCCTACAAACTGTAATTCTGCATCTCTCTCTTTGGTTTAATTTTCTGGACCAGAGCTGGAAGATAATACCTTCCAAACTATCTGTTATTACTCTCTTCAAGGCACACTTTGAGTCTCGTATCCTCAGTCTAACCCCATGACTTCATGACAATCCTTTGCTGAATTTTCATTTCCTTCCTTCCTTCATTCAAGAAATATTTGCTGAATGCCTACCATGGGACAGACACTGTTTTCAGCCTTGGGGATACACCACTGAACAAAACAAATCCTTGTTCTCAGGGAGGCTACATTTGAGCATGGGAGTACAGATAGTAAATAAACAATTAAATATATAACCTATCAGGTTGTTATATAGGCCAATGAGGGAAAATAAAGCAGGGAAATGGAGACCAGTCATGGCATCATAGCAAGGAAAGAGAGCTGTTTTTACACTGGGGGTCAGAGAAGACTTTCTTGCAAGGAGATGTTAGAGCACTAGTAATGGAGTGTAGGAGACATGTAGGAATTTTTAGGTCAAGTATTCTGGGGAAAGCATGTCAAGACCTGTACTAGCTATCTATTGCTACAAAACAAGTTATCCCCAAACATAGCTGCTTAAAATAACAATAGATATTATCTCATGGTTTCTGTGGACCAGATTTGAAAGTGACTTAACCGGGTGGTTCTGGCTTAGAGTCTCTTAAGAGGTTGCAGTCAAGATGTTAGACAAGGATATATAGTCTCTGAAGGCTTGACAGAGGCTGGAGGACCCAGTTCCAAAATGGGTTCTCTCACTTGGTGCTGATTGTTGGCAGGAGGCCTCGGTATCTGCAACATGGACCCCTCCATAGATTGCTTGAGTGTCTTCATTATATACTGGCTGGCTTCTCCCAGAGTAAAAAATCCAAAATGGGGCAAGAAAGAAGCCACTTGTCTTTTTTTTGGCTGCTCCAGTCTTAGCTGTGGCCTGCAGGATCTTTTAGTTACGGCGTGTGAGATCTAGTTCCCTGACCAGGGATTGAACTTTGGCCCCTTGCACTGGGAGTGCAGAATGTTAGCCAATGGACCATCAAGGAAGTCCCGGAAGCCTCATATCTTATATGATCCAGCTCAGAAGCTACACATCATCATCTCTGCAAAACCTGATTGTTTCACAGATAAACCCATCCAGCATAGGAAGGGACTATGTAAATGAAACCAAATGAAACTGTATAACCTAGATTGGAGCTTGAATCCACACTCTTTTAACTGAGATCACACACTTGGTCTCAAGACTTACTGAAGTTCAGGTTTTTGATATCACATCACAGAAAGAATTCAGTGAGAGAAAAAATGATAGGTAAGAAGTGAACTTATTTAGAAGTAAACATTGCACAGACATCTCAGAAGGTGAGAGGTCCTGAAATATGGGGTGGATAGTTTTTATGGACTGCATAATTTCATAGGCTAATGACCAGGGGGATTATTCCAACTATTTTGGGGAAGGGGCAGAGATATTCAGGAATTAAGCCACCATCCACTTTTTGATAGTTGATGGTTGGAACTGTCCTGGAGCTGGTGGGTGTGTCACTTAGCTGTTCAAGGTCACTGGAAGTCAACTCTTCCACCATCTTGGACCTAGTTGGTTCTAACCAATTTTTGTGATATCTTATGTCTAAGTCACTCTTTCAAAGTTTGTGCCCTGCCCCCTTTCCTCATGTTTCATAAGGACATGAAAATCATGAGATGAGGATCATTGGGGATCATCCTTGAGGCTGGCTGCCACAGAGCTCTGAGGAGGAAAGAGGTTAGCAAGTTCAAGGAGCATAAAGTACAGTGTGAATACAGTGGAATTATGAGAGAGTGCAACAGAGGTAAGGGAGTGCAAAGAAAGAGCCAGTGTGCAAGAGGGAGCAGAAGATAAATTCATGCCAGACTTTTTAGGTCACAGTAAGTTAGGGACTTCCAGTTTTTGCTCAGTGAGAGGGAAAGCCATTGGAAAATAGCAAAATAATTTACTGAATTACTAAATTCTCTTTGTTCTTCCATTATTTTCCCTCCCAACTCACTGTCATCAGGCTTTGCCATTCTATGCCTTAGGGCTTATGACTAGGCTGAAAGCAGAAACAGCCTAAATTTAAGGGATTCTATTCAGTTCAGTCTCTCAGTCATGTCCGACTCTGCGACCCCATAGACTGCAGCATGCCAGGCTTCTCTGTCCATCAGCAACCCTTGGAGCTTGCTCAAACTCATGTTCATCAAGTCAGGGATGCCATTGGACCATCTCATCCTCCATCATCCTCACCTCCCCCAGCCTTCAATCTTTCTCAGCATCAGGGTATTTTCCAATGACTCAGTTCTTTGCATCAGGTGGCAAAAGTATTGGAGTTGCAGCTTCAGCATCAGTTCTTCCAATGAATGTTCAAAACTGATTTCCTTTAGAATTAACTGGTTTGATCTCCTTGCAGTCCAAGGGACTCTCAATAGTCTTCTCAAACAACACAGTTCAAAAGCATCAATTCTTTGGCACTCAGCTTTCTTCGGTCCAACTCTCACATCCATGCATGACTACTGGAAAAACCATAGCTTTGACTAGATGGATTTTTGTTGGCACTAGGTTGGTCATAGCTTCTCTTCCAAGGAGCAGGCATCTTTTAATTCATGGCTGCAATCACCATCTGCAGTGATTTTGGAGCCTAAGAAAATAAAGTCCATCACTGTTTCCACTGTTTTCCCCATCTATTTGCCATGAAGTGATGGGACCGGAAGCCATGATCTTAGTTTTTTGAATGTTGAGTTTTAAACCAGCTTTTCACTGTCCTCTTCTACTTTCATCCAGAGGCTCTTTAATTCCTCTTCACTTTCTACCTTAAGAGTGGTGTCATCTGTGTATCTGAGTTATTGATATTTCTCCCAACAATATTGATTCCAGCTTATGCTTCATCCAGCCTGGCATTTAGCATGATGTATGCTGAATATAAGTTAAATAAGCAAGGTGACAATATATAGCCTTGACGTACTCCTTTCCCAGTTTGGAACCAATCTGTTGTTTTATGTCTGATTCTAACTGTTCCTTCTTGACCTGCATACAGGTTTCTCAGGAGGCAGATAAGGTGGTCTGGTATTCCCATCTCTTTAAGAATTTTCCACAGTTTGTTGTGATCCACACAGTCAAAGGTGTTAACATAGTCAATGAAGCAGAAGTAGATATTTTTCTGGAATTCTCTTGCTTTTTCTATGATCCACCAGATATTGGCAAGTTGATATCTGGTTCCTCTGCTTTTTCTAAATCCAGCTTAAACATCTGAAAGTTCATGGTTCTAGTACTGTTGAAGCCTAGTTTGGAGAATTTTGAACATTACTGTGCTAGAGTGTGAGATGAGTGCAACTGTGTGATAGTTTGAACATTCTTTGGCATTGCCTTTCTTTAGGATTAGAATGAAAACTGACTTTTTGCAGTCATGTGGCCACTACTGAGTTTTCCAAATTTGCTGGCATATTGAGTGCAGCATTTTCACAGCATCATCTTTCAGGATTTGAAATAGCTCAACTAGAATTCCATCACCTCCACTAGGTGATGCGTCTCGCTCTAGGTGAGTGATCACACCATTTTGGTTATCTGGGTCATGAAGATCTTTTTTGTACAGTTCTTCTGTGTATTCTTGCCATCTCTTGTTAATATCTCCTGCTTCTGCTACATACATACGATTTCTGTCCTTTATTGTGCCTGTCTTTTCATGAAATATTCCCTTGGTATCTCTAATTTTTTTGAAGAGATCTCTAGTTTTCCCATTCTATTGTTTTCCTCTATTTCTTTGCATTGGTCACTGAGGCAGGCTTACTTATCTCTCCTTGCTATTCTTTGAAACTCTGCATTCAGACGGATATGTTTTTCCTTTTCTCCTTTGCCTTTTGCTTCCTTTTTTTCTCAGCTATTTGTAAGGCCTCCCCAGACAGCCATTTTTCCTTTTTGCGTTTGTTATTCTTGGGGATGGTCTTGATCACTGCCTCCTGTACAGTGTTATGAACCTCTGTCTATAGTTCTTCAGGTACTCTATCAAATATAATTCATTGAGTCTATTTGTCACTTACACTGTATAATCATAAGACATTTGATTTAGGTCATACCTGAATGGTCTAGTGGTTTTCCCTCCTTTCTTCAATTTAAGTTTCAACTTGGAAATAAGGAGTTCATGATCTGAACCACGGTCAGCTCCGGGTCTTGTTTTTGCTGACTGTATAGAGCTTCTTCATCTTCAGCTGCAAAGAATGTAAGAGTTATAAATGGATCCTGTAGGACTGAACTTTCCTGGCTTTCATACAGTGAATACTCTGCCTGCAATGCAGGGCACCTGGGTTTGATCCCAGGGTCGGAAAGGTCCCCTGGAGAAGGAAATGGCAACCCACTTCAGTATTCTTCCCTGAGGAATCTCATGGACAGCGGAACCTGGTGGAGTCCATGGGGTCAGAAAGAGTCAGTCACAACTTAGCAACTAACACTTAACACTTTCTGCTGAGTTTCTTTGGGATGCTCCAAGGCTGAGAGGAAAAGTATCCTGAGGCACTGAAATGTATTTGCAATCTGGGGCGGTGGATACCCTGGCATTGCTCTACTGCAGGGACCTTGGGTGAGCACAGAAACAGCTTTGTGGGTACTTGGGTAGGAAGAATTGAAACAGAGGAACCACAGAACATGAGTGTGATTTTGAGGCAAATGAAGCAACAGCAAGTTGTATTTCCCTGTGTCAGCCCCAGGACCTTTGTACAACTCTCCTTGAAAGATAGGTCCTGAAGGTCATTGAGGTTGCATTTTTGGAGGGAGGTTCATAGAGATAAAGTTCATTTAACTGAAATATTAGGATTTCCCTGATGGTCCAGTGGTTAAGAATCCACCTGCCAATGCAGGACAGGTTTTTTCACTGGTCTAGGAAGATTCCACATCTGCACAGCAACTAAGCTCTTGCACCACAACTACTGAGCCTGTAAGCCTGAGAGCCCATGGTCTGCAACGTGAGAAGCCACTACGATGTGAAGCCCATGCACCAAAACTAGAGAGTAGCCCATGCACAGCAGTGAGGACCCAGTGCAGCCAAAAATAAGTAAATAAATAAAAATTTAAAACGTAACAAACAAAAAAAGAAATGTGATATTTCTTAGACACATTATTTTGTGCTCTGATATTCAAAACACAGTCAATGTGTTTTACTTAATTCCATCACTGTTAATGTTTGCTGGTCAGGACTGAGATAAAATTGTTGGCTTACCTATAAATATATGTCATTGGCACAGACATTTTGCCACTGTACCACCAAGTAAGTCTATTTCTATACCAGGCAAGTCCTGGTATAGAAATTTTGGATACAGCTAGATATTTACTGCCGGGGTCCAGCCCCGGTGGATCCAGGGTGACTCAAAGGTGAGACGGATAGGCGAGGAAAAAATTTATTTGGAAATATAAGATTAGGAAATAATAGTATAGTAGGAAAATTTAGTGGAGAAAAGAGGCTGAGTAACTTGGTTTACGTGGAGAACTAATAAAACTTCAGGACAAGAAGTTTGCACCATCTACGTTAGGCCACCGGCGTCCTCTTGAATATCGGAGGGTGCCCCACCTTGGACTCTCTCTCGCGTGGATCTTAAAAGCCGGGGCAAGTAAGTAGACATGGCGAGCCTCCACGCCCTAGATGGGAATTCAGCCAAAATTAGAGTAAAGAGACACGAGGGAAACCAGTCCAGTGACTGGCCCCGGCCCCTATTGTTTAGAAGGCCTTTTACACCCTTTTGATTGTACATAGAGATCAAGGGGTAATACAAAATTATGCAGCATTAGCAGCCCAGACTCTTATCAAAACCGGGCTTTTCTCTCTGCATACCTAGTTGTATACACAAGTCTTAGGTGATTTACAAGACTTGTATACACAAGTCTTTCGGCCAAAAGGCCAATTAACATTTTACAGCCCTTTTTGATAAGGGTTTGTTAACCAGAAGACTTATTTGTGTTAAAAGTGTTGTTTTTTCCAAAGTCTGGTGCCATTCTCAGAAAGCACTAAATAAAATTACATTTTTATATAGCAAAGATACAGCAATTTGTAACAAGTAAAAGGAGTACAATGATTTATAACATAAGAAAAGTAATTAACTCAAAAGTCTAGTGTTGCTAACATCAAAACTACTATATATCTTTTTCATATTCCGTTTACATTGATTAACATCCTCCCAGGTGCCTAAAAGATAAAGAATATGGAGGTCTGGCAGCAATCATTGAGTCAACAGTGAAATCCTGTTACCAATTGTTTTTTAGCTCTTTAGGAAAGGCTCTGTAACTTTAAGATATTTTAAGCTTTGTGCCCCTCGCAGTTGGGGGCTGTAAGCAATTCACAAGCTGTAAAAGGTCTGGGGAACCTGTTAGGCAAGTCAGAGCGTTATCAGAGGGGGTTGAGCTGAAACACTCTTTTAAATGCAGAAGACCAAAGCCCTGAGTTGACTTTTTTCAGAGAATGTCAGAAGAGTGGAAAAGCAGGCAGATTTTTATTTTTGGGGTACATGCTCAGGAAATTACAGGGGGAAAACCTGAGATCTGACTCTACCTTGTCCATCAAATCTCTGCCGCATGACCTTGTCATGGTTGGGATTCCTCATGCTGGCTTCCAGCAATCTACAAAGTAGCTTATCTGCATGGTCATAATGAGATGGTCAGTCTGCCACCCTTAGGTTGTAGCAGCTGAGTGTCTCTAGCTTGAGCTTTTGCTACATGGACATCTCCCTGAAGATGACAATTGAAATAGCCTGAAACAAAAGACAGAACTCTGGCTCACATAAAGCCATGTGTGTGTGCTAAGTCGCTTTAATTGTGTCCAAATCTGTGTGACACTATGGACTATAGCCTGCCAGGCTCCTCTGTCCTTGTGATTCTTCAGGCAAGAATACTGGAGTGGGTTTCCATTTCCTCCTCCAGGGGATACTCCTGACCCAGGGATTGAACCCAGTCTCTTGTGTCTCTTGCATTGGCAGGTGGGTTCTTTACCACTAGTGCTACCTAGGAAGACTGTCTTTTCTAAGACATCTTGTTTGATGGCTGTACCCACTCTAGGAAGGCATCCTTCAATCTGTGGACTGGAGCATTGGTTTCTATGCCCTGCTACAGTTATACCTTCTCTGTCTCTATTTGGCCAGGGATAGTGGAAGCTCAGATGTACCCTGGCAAAGGCAGCTGAGAAGATGGTGGCTGTTGTTATGGGCCATTGCATGTCCCTGGAGATGCTTTCCATGGTTGTACTGGTGGACGTTTTTAAGTTTGAGCTGGCTGCACTCACTAGTGCTGATGATTGATTTGCAATTGGGAAGAGGAGCTTGATAGATATTAACTTAAACCTGGCAGGAACTTTTAGAGATTTGGTAAAAGGATAACAGAAAGACACCCTGTTTATCTTATTTGGCATAAGAACCAGCATGTCTACTTAACGTTATGTTCCAAGAGAAACAGACATATGTCATGAATCATTTATCATGAGGAAGAGGGGAGTGCTCTTAATATCAATACCCCAATATCAATGGGGGAGTGAAGAGGTAGAAGGAAAAGATGAATTGCTATCCAGTCACAAAAGAGGACTCAACTGATAGCTTATGGAGCTCTAGGCCTATGACTTATCCTGATGGAGATAAGGGTGTCTTCATTTTCATCCTCCTCCCACCCCATCTTTAGATGAGGGTTGCCTCCAGGGCAGTGACCTTGGGCAAGCAATTCTCTGGTGATTCAGCTGAGAGTCATCAGCCTTCAATATGCTGGTAGCTAGAGAAGTGAAGGCTGTATTCCTGAAAAGATGATGCCAGAGGAGGGGAGAGTTAAACCTTGCAGCATATGACCACATCCACCACAACCTGTTTCATGTTGGAAGGAACAAATGTGTCCCAGATAAGAGATGTTTGTAATTAGTTTATAAAATTAGGCAACACAGGCAACAAAGGAGAATTCTTGGCAGTTTGCCTGTGACCACATGTATCAGTACACCGTCCTTCAGCATTCAACAATAATTGTGTTGCCCAGTGAGCTCATGGCCACCTCAGAAGCAGGCACGTTGTTCCTACTCTTGCTTTCAACTCCAGAATGATTGCAATTTAGCTCTTCTCTCTGAACATGTCTTCCTCTGAGCTTTTCTACTGTCCTGTCTTTCCACGTCTTCCAACTGCTCTTTCTTTTGCATTCGTATTTTCCAAAAAGAGGCTACACTGGGTTCATTAGTCACCTTCTAATATAGATGTCCCAGTTAAGTTGATTTAGAGGCAAGACCACCCCAACCTATGTAAACTGGCTGCCTTTGGTCAGTGAACCCGTTTTTATTTCATTTCAGCCATCATCTTGTGACACTAAGCAAGTCAAGATATATTTAAGGAACCACCTAGAATCCCTCTGCTCAGAAGGAACCAGCATCCTGGCAGGTATTCAGTGTTTGAATGCTTGTTACACAGTGGCTTCCAACTTCTCTGAAGTTTAATACTGACATATGACCTTTTTATGAATAGGAGCAGAAGTAGCAAAGGCTGAAATGTTTAGAATAGTACAGAGATGATCCTTCCTTTAAGAAAAACAATAGGGCTCTGCCCCTACCTCCCCACTCTTCATTCTGTGCTTATAATCTTTTGGCTATTTCTTTTATTTGTTACGGTTCATATTGCTGTTTCTTTATCAATTTTAGACATTGTCACATTTTTATTATAGTGTATGGGAATTGAGTTATCTTAGAGCCTGGTGGGCTGCCGTCTACAGGGTCGCACAGAGTCAGACACGACTGAAGCGACTTAGCAGCAGCAGCAGCAGCCTTTCTTTGGAGAAGGCAATGGCACCCCACTCCAGTACTCTGGCCTGGAAAATCCCATGGATGGAGGAGCCTGGTGGGCTGCAGTCCATGGGGTCGCTGAGAGTTAGACACGACTTAGTGATTTCACTTTCACTTTTCACTTTCACGCATTGGAGAAGGAAATGGCAACCCACTCCAGTGTTCTTGCCTGGAGAATCCCAGGGATGAGGGAACTGGTGGGCTGCTGTCTATGGGGTCGCACAGAGTCGGACACAACTGATGCGACTCAGCAGCAGCAGCAGCAGCCTTTCTTTGGATTGGAAAATTATACTAAATTCAACCGTATAAAGAATTTTGAACACTAAATTACTATAAGCCATTAATATTTACTATGAAAAAACCCTTCAAGTTTTTCCCCATTTGATGGCTAGCTGAGAGCAATTTGGAGAAAGTTTAGTGTTCACACAGGAAAATAAATCCAACTGAGAGACACAGAGTGAAGAGAAAGATGAAGGATGAATTCTACGCTTTTAGCTGATGGTTTTGATGTTTGCATCTGAATCCCTAAATAACCTGTCACTATATTTGGCATAGTCATAAGATCACAACTAGCTGTAATATGGGATAGGAAATACAATCTTTTAGCTGGGCACCTTGTCAGAGTGAATAAAATCTGGGTTCTATTGGAATAGAAGAAGGAGAGAGGTGACCAGTGATGACTTCCATGTCAGTGTAATTTAAAATATTTTTCCTATTCTTAGAAATGATGGCATCTGATTCTCTAATGGAAAAAAAATGGTGAGGAATGCTAAAAGAATTGAAAACAAAAATTTCTTTTTGAATAAAATAGCTCTAGATTTCCTTTAAAAAAAAAAACATTTTCCATGTATGTGGAATAGTACTAATTCCAGCAATTCTTGCTATTATAGAAAGCTCTAAGGTTTCAAAGTTGTTTCAGAGAACATTGTGGCCACTGATGGTCCTAATAGTCCTGCATGGTAGATGAGACAGAAATTGTCATCTTTATCATACAGATGATGAAAGCGAGGCACAGAAAGAATATGGCTTTCCCAGGGTCCCATGGCTGTAAGTTCTAAATCATTCTTTAATTTTCCCACTTCAGCATCAGGTGGGAGCATTGCAGAAAGGAGAATCTTCCATGAAGGGCCTTGGTAGTGTTGGGAACAGAAGGGAAGGTGGTTCATGCAAACATAGCCATCAATGTCAAAAATATTTGTCTTTTCCTCAAGCATTTTTCTTCAGAATCATTGCATACTTCTCAAATAAGGCTGGATGCCCCCTTTCAGCTGCTTAGGACTCTCACTCATGGTAGTGTAACAGTAAATTTTAGCATCAAATCTTGTACAGATACTGGATAGATTTGGGATCCTCTGTAAGGGACAATACCAACTTGGTAGTCATAGACATTTAGCTATATAGTAATATAAATGTTAGTCGCCTGGCCTCTGTGTTTTTATGCATAGAGAGAGATCAATATAGAAATCTGATTATTAAGGATTGCAGATTGTTCAAAAATAGACCTAGTAATATGAAAATAATTCAGAGTTTGGGAAACGGAAAATCCAAGGTACATTTTACGCGCTCAGATGTCATGCAATTCCTGTTGTTCTCTAGCTATTGATTGAGTTGTGCTTGCATTAAAGACTTTGCAAGTGATAGATCTAAATAAAAGGGGAAAATGCAGTCATAGTGTTATGCCTAAAGGGAAAAATGTGTTTACTAAAGCAGGTAAATTTTTAACTGAAAAATAGTTGAGTTTCCTGGAAGGATTTTACCACTATAACTATTTAAAAGTAAACTTTTAAAACCACATAATCAAGCAGTCAGTTGAGGTTTGTGCTGTACTAGGTATTGAAAGCACTTTACACACCATTAAAATTATTGACAATATTTCAAATATAAGATATTTGTAAATTCATATCATATATACAATTGTACACCAGTAATCTGAGGAAATAAAATTTTCTCCTTCAAATTCCAAATACCTAAGTTCCTAGCCATAAAAGTAATTTATTTCAGTTTTCCCAATATTTAATATCAGTAAAGATACACCAAATGCATCATACAGAAATGTTTCTAGTGATCTTTTCTTTCTTTTGCTATTGCATAGCTTTCAGATAAAAGAAAACTTGAACTTTTAGAACTAACTTTTCTTGTGAAATTCCCTGGCAGTCCAGTGGTTAGGACTGTATGCTTTCAATGCTGAGGACTCAGGTTCAATATCTGGCTGGGGAACCAAGATCCCACAAAGCCACAGGTGTGGCCAAAAAATAAAACAATTAAAAACTGGAGCTTCTCTGGTGGTCCAGTGGTTAAGAATCTGCTTTGCAATGCAAGGGACACCGGGTCAATCCCTGGTCCAAGAAGGTCCCACTTGCCTTGGAACAACTAAGCCCAGGCTCCTCACTACTGAGGCCTGCATGCCTAGAGCCCATGCTCCACAACAAGAGAAGCCACTGCGATGAGAAGCCTGCACACTGCCACTAAGAGTAGCCTGGCAACTAGAGAAAGCCTTTGTGCAGCAATGAAAACCCACCACAGCCAAATAAATAAATAAATCTTTAAAAAATTTTATTTAAAAAATGCTGTTAAAACACTTGCTTTTTATGGGAAATTTCAAACATATATGAAGATAGAATAATACATTGAACCCCACATAGCTATCATCCAGCTCCAGTAATATTCATGACATCCTGTTTCATCAACATCCTTATACCTTCCTCACCTCAATCATTGTGAAGTAAAGCTCAGGCAGCATACTTTTCATCTGTAAACCCTTTGATATATGTCTAAAAATAAAGCTTATTCTTTTGAAAACATAACTTCTATGGTAGATTATAGATGACCCCACATTTTTACCACTCCCTCCATTGAGAGGTGGAATCTAACTCCCTGCACCTTGCATTTCAGCTATAATGATTAGCTTGACCAGTAGAATATGGCAGAAATATCAGACTGGCATTTTCAAGGTTAGGCCTTATCTGGATCTCTTGGGGATTGAGCTGCCAAGTCAAGTCTGACAACCTTGAAACCACCACACAACAGGTCACACGTAGGTGCTCTGGTCAGAAGTTTCAAGAATCCAGTCTTTCTTTTTGAAAATTAAAAAAAATTTGGCCCACCACATAGCATGCAGGATCTTAGTTCCTCGACCATGCCCCCTGCAGTGGACCACCTGGGAATAACCAAATTAATTTTTAGTATATCTGGAACTTGTTTATAGTTGAGAGATTAAGTGCTTTTGTTACCAGGATGAGTTACATAAAAAGCATGCTTTAATATTTATATTACTTAATATGGGTTTCCCAGGTGGCGCAGTGGTAAAGTGGTTAAGAATTTGTCTACCGTGCAGGAGAGACAGGAGGCACGGGTTCCATCCCTGGATCAGAAAGATCCCCTGGAGGAGGAAATGGCAACCCACTCCAGTATTCTTGCCTTGGAGAATCCCATGGACGGAGGAGCCTGGCAGGCTATAGTCCATTGGGTCGCAAACAGGTGGACACAACTGAGCATGCATGCAATTACATAATATGGTGATGAGATTGTTTTCCCTATATTTCAGAAAAAGAAGCCAAGCTATATTTGGTGAGGACTGACCTCAGGAGAATAAGGTAGGAAGAGCACCATCATGTCTTATGTAGCTTCATCCTCTCTTCTGTCTTGAAACAGGGACCTAAGATGGGATGTCTTGCTTATTATTAATGCCAAGACCTGGAACTTATCTTTGGCTTTATCCAAACTGTTTTAGAGAGCAGGTATATTTCTCCTGTCACAAATGTATTTAATTCATACTCCGTGTAATTCAGCAAGTACTAATTGATCTCTAGTATTATGTAAAAGCAACCAGCTGGGCTCTGTGTGAAATTTAGAGGAAATACAGAAGAAAAATAAAATATATTCCCTGCTCATACAATCAAACTGGAGAGACAAAATTAATTACAGGAAGATTATGTTCCAGGGTAATATGTAATTTTGTGTTCAAACAAGTGGTACCAACACTTATTATTACTATATTTCAGAAGCAAGAGGGATTAATTAACTTAGTGTGGTCTAAGATGTTCTTTGATCCAAACCCTGAAGAATCAGTGTTATTTCCATGGGCTGAAGAAGGCAGGGGGTAGAGAAACAAATAAGCAGTTATAAAGGTGAGAATAAAAATGACACAGAGGACATGGAAAGGCCAGCCATCTCACTATGGAGGGAAGGTGGGAGGGCATTAATACATTTGGAACACATGGGCCAGAATAAGTTATCTGGCAAGTCTGAGTGGCAGGCTGAAGAGATTAGATTTCAGAAAACTGCTGTGCCTTTCATTTCAGATGCCAAGATCTTTGCTGTTAACTAGCATACTTATTTCTGGAAAAAATCCAGGTATATAATTAAAATTGGAAAAGAACTATCAGAGTTTGAAGTGGTAGAAGAAAGGCATGCATAATAGAGACTTAAGTGCATGGCAAGGAAAATGAGGTGGTAAACTCAAGGAGGAAAGTCTGTATTTATCCAACAAATATTTATTGAATACATACACATGCAAGTCATGTGCTAGGCACAGAGGAGAGAGAAGAACATTAGTCATTAAGAATTTGTTTGTTGTCTGAAAAATTGAAGGAGAATCAGCACTTTGATGTTGATGACTTGATAATTTAATCCTTAACAGTAGAATTTCAGGGTATATAATAGTCCAGTAAAGAAGGTATTTTTTGTCACAGTTGTTTCTATCACCTCAGTAGATGGGCATCTAACTACTCTACCACCAATGTGTAATGTCAAACTTGAAAAGTAAATGGATCTTTTCCAAATTGTTACTCTCTTTTTTTCCCTCTTCTTGAACCCGTGGCCTCTATGAGCTCCAAGGATTGTAAATCAATCATACTCCAATAAACAACAACAACCACCAGTTCCCAGGAGAACAAGTGAACAGTTAACAGCAAGAGTTCTGAGGACAGTGGTTCTAAAAACATTAACTGTAGGCTAACTACTCTGGAGCAGGGGGCTTTGTTTAGAAACTTTGTCAGAAAGCATTAGTCATGAATTAATTCCATCAGTCAATATTAATTTAGCTCCCTATATGCTTTAGACCCTCATCTAGAGGTGGGGCATACAGTGGTGAACAAAACAGAAAACGTTCCTGTACTCCTGGAGTTGATATTCTGATGGAAAACAAACAAATGCATAAATATATACTGTATTTCCAGTTGGTGATAATTGCTATGAAAAAAAGTATATAACAGAGTAGGAAAATGAAAAGCGATGATGATGTGGGGTAGAGCAGGGGGAATAACTGTAGATTGCATAGGTTGTGGAAAATCTCAGAGGAGATGACTGGAACACTTCAGGAGTGGTGTTGCAGGGGAAAGCAATGGCCAGTGCAAAGGCCCTGTGGCAGGAAGGGCTAGAGGTGATGGAAGAACAATCATCATAGAAGGTAGTGTGGTTGGAATCTTGTAAGCTAGGTGGTAAATGATAGGAGAGATAGTAGGAATGCCTTTGGTTGTCAAGGTGAGAGGTAATAGTGGTTTGGATGAGGGTGTTAGAAGTAGCTGGACCTAAAATGTGTTTTGAAAGTGGAGCTGGTAGAACTTGACGTCCTTAGGAAGAAAAAAAGAGGTGAACAAGATTAACACTGTTTCACAGAGAATGGTAGTCCTGTTTTCTGAGATGGTGAGAGGCTGGGAGAGGAGGAGGTTCCGTTCCATTCAGTCGCTCAGTCGTGTCTGACTCTTTGCGACTCCATGAATTGCAGCACGCCAGGCCTCCCTGTCCATCACCAACTCCCGGAGTTCACTCAGACTCACGTCCATTGAGTCCGTGATGCCATCCAGCCATCTCATCCTCGGTCGTCCCCTTCTCCTCCTGCCCCCAATCCCTCCCAGCATCAGGGTCTTTTCCAATGAGTCAACTCTTCGCATGAGGTGGTCAAAGTACTGGAGCTTCAGTTTTAGCATCATTCCTTCCACAGAAATCCCAGGGTTGATCTCCTTCAGAATGGACTGGTTGGATCTCCTTGCAGTCCAAGGGACTCTCAAGAGTCTTCTCCAACACCACACTTCAAAAGCATCAATTCTTCTGCGCTCAGCCTTCTTCACAGTCCAACTCTCACATCCATACATGACCACAGGAAAAACCATAGCCTTGACTAGACGGACCTTAGTTGGCAAGGTAATGTCTCTGCTTTTGAATATACTATCTAGGTTGATCATAACTTTTCTTCCAAGGAGTAAGCGTCTTTTAATTTCATGGCTGCAGTCACCATCTGCAGTGATTTTGGAGCACAGAAAAACAAAGTCTGACACTGTTTCTACTGTTTCCCCATCTATTTCCCATGAAGTGATGGGGCCAGATGCCTGATCTTCGTTTTCTGAATGTTGAGCTTCAAGCCAACTTTTCCACTCTCCTCTTTCACTTTCAACAAGAGGCTTTTTAGCTCCTCCTCACTTTCTGCCATAAGGGTGGTGTCATCTGCATATCTGAGATTATTGATATTTCTCCCAGCAATCTTGATTCCAGCTTGTGTTTCTTCCAGTCCAGCATTTCTCATGATGTACTCTGCATATAAGTTAAATAAGCAGGGTGACAATATACAGCCTATCCTCTTCACTTTCTGCCATCAGGGTGGTGTCATCTGCATATCTGAGGTTATTGATATTTCACCCGGCAATCTTGATTCCAGCTTGTGTTTCTTCCAGTCCAGCATTTCTCATGATGTACTCTGCGTGGAAGTTAAATAAGCAGGGTGACAGTATACAGCCTTGACGTACTCCTTTTCCTATTTGGAACCAGTCTGTTGTTCCATGTCCAGTTCTAACTGTTACTTCCTGACCTGCATACAGATTTTGCAAGAGGCAGGTCAGGTGGTCTGGTATTCCCATCTCTTTCAGAATTTTCCACAGTTTCTTGTGATCCACACAGTCAAAGGCTTTGGCATAGTCAATAAAGCAGACATAGATGTTTTTCTGGAACTCTCTTGCTTTTTCCATGATCCAGCAGATGTTGGCAATTTGATCTCTGATTCCTTTGCCTTTTCTAAAACCAGCTTGAACATCAGGGAGTTCACGGTTCACGTATTGCTGAAGCCTGGCTTGGAGAATTTTGAGCATTACTTTACTAGCATGTGAGATGAGTGCAATTGTGTGGTAGTTTGAGCATTCTTTGGCATTGCCTTTCTTTGGAATTGGAATGAAAACTGACCTTTTCCAGTCCTGTGGCCACTGCTGAGTTTTCCAAATTTGCTGGCATATGAGTGGAGCACTTTTACAGCATCATCTTTCAGGATTTGAAACAGCTCTACTAGAATTCCATCACCTCCACTAGCTTTGTTTGTAGTGATGCTTTCTAAGGCCTCTAAGGAGGTTAGGCACTCAAATATTTGTTGAATAATCCAATAACTCAATCAATGATATTCCAAACTTATGGTGATGAGGATAAGAAGTTGTTTACTTCTTCGCTGTTAGGAGATATAAGAGTACATAATTGTCTGGAATCACTCTAGATTGTGATAGAGTTTTTGGAGTTTCAGGTATTGGGAGTATAGAAATCTTTGAAGAAATACAGAGTATTTAGAAATGCCATGAGAAAAAAAAATTAAACTAGTAGTCTAAAAGAATTAGCCCGGACTGGAGTCAGAATATTTTCAGTGCTTGAGGTGAGGGTTGGAAAAAAAAAGAAACAGGCCTCTAAGTACTTTCACCATGCATGCGTGCTAAGTCGCTTCAGTTGTATCTGACTCTTTGCAAGCCCATGGTGTAGCCTCTCAGCCTCCTCTGTCCATGGGATTCTCCAGGCAAGAATACTGGAGTGGGTTGCCATTTCCTCCTCCAGGGTACTTTGACCATGTTTTTCCACTAATCTACCATTTTAGAGGTTCAAGAAGGAATACAAAAACACATTTTTTTCTTGAGAGTATAGGAATAAGCATTTGGACACTGCCCTTTCAGCTGGAATAGGAAACTATAGAGTCTCTCCATCCAAAGTTTATAGGCTCTCGTCCAGCTGTAGATTTGGCAGATGTTGCCTAATCAGAAAAGCATGACACTTCCTAATTGGCTAAATTCCATCTCACACTTGAACCTTGCTGTTTCCACTGTAGCCATATAAGTAATTCATGCTTATAGCAGATGGCAAAGGTGTAACTTTCAGGAAAGTATCTTCAATCTTCTTTGCTTTATGGCATTCAGGCAACTACCAAGCCCAAGTTAATATTTCTCACAATATTATACATATGTAGATTGTAAGTCTTTATTTTGAAAACTTTATAGGACAATTGCAAAGCAAAATACAACAAATAGTCATACACTCTTCCTCTAGAGTCTCTAATTGTTAGCATTCCACCATATTTGCTTTATCACCAACTTTTTATATCTATCCATACATACAGTTGCATATATACATGTATTATTATTACTACTATTTCTGTTGTTGAATCTTTTAATAGTAAGCTGCAGATATCTTAACCCTTTACCCTTTCCTAACATATGTCCTATGAACAAGAACATTCTCATACATAACCACAGGATGATGACCAAATGTGGTCAGTTTAACTTAGACACCATAGTACTATCTAATGGTCAGTCTGTATTCAAATTGCACCAGCTGGCCCAATAATAGTCTTTCTAGGGTTTTCCCTTTCTGATCCCTGCTTAGTTGTCATCTTATGACATATTTGATACTCTCCTTCTCCTCCTATCTCTGTATTTGGAGCTTTTATGAGTCTCTCTTTCATCTATTTAAGTCATTAAGCACCGATTGTTTAGCACTTGTTAAATGGTTAGCATTACATTAGGTCAAAGGAGGACCAAAAGAAGATGAGATGAAATTTCATATTGTATCATCTCTTGGAAAGACAATGTTTCCATTCATAAAATGATTAGACTATAGTTTCTAAGCTTTATATAATAAAGTGTGAAGTAGATTGTACCTAACTGCTCAAGGAATTTAGAGGAGAAAGAAAGAAAGGAAAAGAAGGAAAGAAAGAAAGTTTAAATATCCCTATAAGGTTTACTGAACTGTCTCCACTACAGTTTTTCCCTGTGAGTAGGACCTGAGATAGCCCTCAACTCTGTGTTAGGTTTCACATTTCCCTACTGTATACCTAGTAGAGGTGCAAACTGGCCACTAGAAGTTTTTAAAACTCTCTTTGGAATTCTACATCAGTCCTTAGGTTGAGAATCATTGTATTAGAATCGGAAAACATCACAGTGAGCAAAACCTCCTATATATTCTTGTACCTTCTTCTGATGTTGGCTTCACTTATTTCTGTTTGCAGGTTTGAGATGTCTATATAAATCCCAAACACTTCATTCTAAGTGATGATTTCCTGCTGGGAATCTTCCACAGAGGATTTAGTTGACTGTTCAGTAAATCTGTATTTCCATTCATTAGACCAAAGCATCTCAACCTCAGCACTATTGATGTTTGGGGCAATGGCTATTTGGGGGCACCATTGGCAGTATTATGGAGCTGTCCTGTGTATTAGAGGTGTTGAGAAGCCTTTCTTGCCTCTACCTACTAGAGGTTAGTAGTGACTTTCCTGTTGTAACAATCAAAAATTGTGTCCAGATGTTGCCAGATGTTCTCTGTGGGGGGATAAAATTAGCCCATTGAGAACAAGCACATTAGATGGAGCTCTGCAAGAATGGGGGCCATTGCTGATTTATTACTATTATGTGGCAAGCACCACACCTGGCACAAAGTAAGTACAGGATAAAGAGCAAGATAATGAATCAAAGCACTAGATTCCTGCTAATTTGTTTAATTAATCCCACTGTGTTTGTACTGAATTGTCTCCACAACAGTTTTTTTCCCAAGAACTGTGTGAGAAAGGGTTGGGTTGAATCCAAGTAATCTTTCTCTTTTCATTTTACTAATTTTTTTATTGGAGTATAGTTGCTTTACAATGTTGTGTTAGTTTTTGCTGTATGGCAAAGTGAATCAGCTATATATATATCCACTTTTTAAATTTCCTTCCCATTTACCACAGAGAACTGAGTAGGGTTCCCTGTGCTATACAGTAAGTTCTCATTAGTTATCTATTTTATACATGGTAGTATATATATGTCAATCCCAATCTCCTAATTCAGTCCACCCACCCCTTCTCTCCCTTGGTTTCCATACATTTATTCTTTACATCTGTGTCTCAGTTTCTGCTTTGCAAATAAATTAATCTGTACCATTTTTCTAGATTCCATGTATAAATGATATCATACAATCTATGTTTTTCTCTTTCTGAATTACTTTACCCTGTATGATGGTACATTTTGATTAAAGTTCAAGGCCTTAGTTGACCAATAAGGTCCAGGCAGATACATCCAGCATGGTATGCGATTAGTTTCAGAAAATGTATTCCTTTCACTTACTTGAGGAAAAAAGATCATTGACAGTGAAAGTCTGGCTGGGAAGGTGGGGGAATGAAGGCAGCTGATACATCCTACTGATAATAGGCAAGTCTGTGAAATAGCATAGGAGCTGCTTTGAGTGACCAAGGGGCAGTGATCAACTTGGTCTATGAGGAAAATCGAAGGGTAATCATGATGAAATATCAGAGACTTATCTTAGCTGCAATAAATGCATGTTGTGAAAACCAAATCTTCACTTGTTTATCTTTGTCAGACAAGAAGGGCATGAAAAATTGTGTTCATGTAGAATTTAAAATACTCTTGATCTGTTTAGGGATGTTGGTAAGGGGAGAAGTTGAGTGGAAGGATTACAGAGAAATTCTTTGTATTTTCTACTTAATCTGATTGTGAAAATAAAACTGCTCTAAAAAAGTAAAAAAATTAACCTTTGCTAAGATGTTAATGCTAAGTTTAGTGGACTCTAACCACATTTTTCAAATTTTCTTAGTTTATGTGTCCTTCTCATACCTAATGAGTATTAGGTATGAGAGTCTATTTCAGTGACAACAGCTGTTTCAGTGAAGCAAATTCCTGGCAGAGGGAGAATCTGAAGTTAAGGTCATTCTAAGATGAGGATTTTCTGAGAATTTTGGCTGCCTGCTCTTCTCACCACCCACAAATTCTTGATTTTAAAAGTAACTATTTTATATCTTAATGCTTAACCGAACTGCAATGAACAATTCTGGAAATCACAGTACAGAGGACTTGGGAAGGTGAAACAGGACTGTGGGTAACTTAGATTTTGCAAGGTTTAGCTTTTAAAATCTAACCTAACAATATTCATGAAAGCAATTTGCTCAGTGCATAAAAAATTTCAACCTAGAGATTCTTTTAGGAGGCAAATTAAGGACATTTTCTATAGGATTTACATTCCATACCTCTTGCGAGACATGTCTTGGTTGCTGTGTATGTATGCCCTCAGTCACTCAGTTGTGTCCGACTCTTTGTGACCTGAAAGTTTTCCAGGCAAGAATGCTAGAGTGGGTTGCCACTTCCTCCTCCATGAGATCTTCCCGACCCAGAGATCGAAACCATGTCTCCTGTGCCTCTGCATTGCAGGAGGATTCTTTACCCGATGAGCCATAGGGACTCCTTATCAAATCCAAGACTGTCATCTCCCTCAGCACTCCGAAAATAATCTTTTACTTTCTCCCTTTTCCCTGGATCCACCCTCCTATTCATTCTTCATATGGCAGCCAGAGTTTGTTTGTTTGTTTGTTTTGTAATTTTGTGTTGGCCAGTGCTTACCAGTTAACCCATCTTATACCTCTTCTTGCCCACTGAGGCCTCAGCCACAACTGGTCTTATTCTTAAACCACCTGTTATTTCCTCCATTGGTTGCCCTCCCAGCTATTCACATTCATGGTTCAATCTCAGTCTTCTGAACACAAGTCACCTCTTTAGACAGGCCTTCCCTAACAGATCCACTGGAAACTGGTCTCTTCTACTTCCTATGACATCCTCATCTTTATTTTCTTCAGAGCACTCATCACAGTCTGTGTTTACTTGTTTTTGGTTTTGTTTATTTATTGTCTACTCCCCACCTCTAGAAAATAAATTCCAGAATATAAAGGCTTTATTTATTTATTTATTTTTAAATTTTTTTTATTGCTTATGTGACTGATTTGGCTGTGCTGGTCTTAGTAGGGCCATGTGGGATCTACTTCTCTGACCAGGGACTGAACCTGGGCCCTTGGTATTGTAAGCACAGAGTCCTAGGCACTGTACTACCAGGGAAGTCCCCAGGGCTTTATTTATTTTATTTACTGTTATAGCTCCAGTACTTTGAAGTTAAAGTCATTTTCAGATAGTCTATTGTCTTGAATAGAGGGTGGAACATAACAGGCTCTCAAGAAATATTTGTGAGTCAATGAATATATTCCCCACATTGTCTAGCAATGGTCATACAAGACAGCATCAATAAATAATTTTTGGTCAATGGCCACATGAGGACCTATGATAAGAAACAATATCTTTTCAGACTTACAATATGTTTTAAGTTATAATTCTAGAATATTTTATTCCTCAGAATTACCAAGAATTATAGTGTTATGACCTTATGGTGTAAAATATTCAGTATAGTAAATAATATATATACATACATTTGTACATACTTGTATTGCACACTTTCTAAAGGATGTCCTGTGCATAAAAAGTTACTTTTAAATATTTAAAAATGTTAAAAATTTAAAAATCAAGCCCCTTCATGGATCACAGCCTTGTCATGGTGAAGGGGCTTGTGTAACTGAATGAAGCAATGAGCCATGTTGTGCAGAGTCACCAAGATGGATGGATCACGGTGGAAAGTTCTGACAAAACATAGTCCACTGAGGAGGGAATGGTAAACCGCTTAAGTATTCTTGCCGCAAGAACTCCGTGAAGAGTAAGAAGAGGCAAAAAGACATGACACCAGAAGATGAAGCCCTCAGGTCGGAAACTGTCCAGTATGCTACTGGAAAAGAGCATATTACTAATAGCAATTAGCACCAGAGAGAATGAGGCAGCTGGGCCAAAGCAGAAACAACCCTCAGTTGTGGATGCATCTGGTGGTGAAAGTCTGATGCTGTAAAGAACAATATTGCATATGAACCTGGAATGTTAGGTACATGAATCAAGGTAAACTGGATGTGGTCAAGCAGGAGACATCAGGAGTGTAACACTGACATTTTAGGAATCCGTGACCTAAAATGGACGGGAATGGGCAAATTTAATTCAGATGACCATTATATCCTACTGTGATCAAGAATCCCTTAATAAAAACAGAATAGCCCTCAGAGTCAACAAAAGAGTCCTGCAATGTAGTACTTGGGTGAAATCTCAAAAACAATAGAATGATCTCGAATAACTGACTGGTTCCAAATTGGGAAGGAAGTACAGTAAGGCTGTATATTGTCATCCTATTTCTGAAGCCTCCATGGATAAAGGACAAGGCAGAGTAATGGTACCAGGGAAGGGACAGAAAAGGTCTTGGCTGTAATATGACATCTGTGACTTCTGAAAATAGTACAGTGGCGCATGCTGAAGTTTGCCTACGTCATTCCTCAAGCACTAATTGTTCAATTATTAGAAATTTTGTACGATTGTTAAATCCAGTCATCATTAAAAACTAAATTATGGACTTCCCTGGTTTTTCAGTTGTTAAGAATCCACCTGCCAATGCAGGAGACATGGGTTTGATCCTTGGTCCAGGAGGATTCCACATGCCATGGTACATTTAAGCCCGTGCACCACAGCTATTGAGCCTGCACTCTAAAAACTATGAGCCACAACTACTGAAGCTGCTACAATGAGAAGCCTCTGCACAACAATTAGAGAGTAATCTCTGCTTGCTGCAACTAGAGAAAGCCTGTGTCAGCATTGAAGACTCAGCACAGCCAACAATAAATAAAATAAAAGACTTAAAAAAACTAAATTATATATAATGTGCTTAGTCATTCAGTCATGTCCAACTCTTTGTGACCCCATGGACTCCTCTGTCCATGGGAGGAGGAGCTCCTCTGTCCATGGGACTTTCCAGTCAAGAATTCTGGAGTGGACAGCCATTTCCTACTCCATATATATATATACACTTACAGTTAAGTAATTTTTTAAAAATCCGGGATAATATGCAATAGCTCCTAGCTACTTGATTACATTTTTCTATTATGTCTGGGGCTTCCTCAGTGGCTTAGTGATAAAGAGTCTGCCTGTGATGCCGAAGATGCAAGTTCAATCCCTAGGTCAGAAAGATCCCTTGGAGTATGGCTTGGCAACCCACTCCAGTATTCTTGCCTGGACAACACCATGGACAGAGGAGCCTGGCAGGCGACAGTTCATGCAGTTGCAAAGAGCTGGACATGACTGAGCAACTAGGCACACACTTTATCTCTGTTCTTGTCTTGAGTTTATTTCATCTACTGTATCTGCATGGTAAAAACACTTTATAATGGTGTCCTACCATGGATATTTCCCACATGAGTTGGCTGTGGCAGGAGACAGGAGCCAAGCAATCACACCATGGAAGGCAGAAATGCTACAAATCTGGACTCTTCCTGGAGATCAGGTGGTAAACCTTTATTGGAACATGACTGGCGTGGTATATTCCAAATGTGGATCTTGATCTCATGGAATGCTTCTGCTGGGAAATATTTTCCTGTAGTTCCCTTGGCACAGTCCTGTTTCATTTACTCAACCACTTACAATTCGCCCCACCCCCCAAGTAGTTCTCTGTTACAGACCTCATCTCTCCAGGCAGACCTAGTTGGTAGAGTCACTCTTAAGAAGCCCAGTATGCAATAAAGCCTCATTTCCTGTTGTCGATAATATAAAAAAAATAAGGTAAATAAGTAATAGGGATGTGATGTAACAACATGATAAATATAATTATCACTGCTAATGTTATATATGAAAGTTGTTGAGAGCAAATCCTTAGTCCTCATCACAAGGAAGAAACTGTTTTTCTGTTTCTTTAATATTCTTTCTATGTGAGACAACGGATGTTCACAAAACTTATTGTGGTAATACTTTTATGATGTATGTAAGTCAAATCATTATGCTTAAACTTATACAGTGCCATATGTCAATTATATGCCAATAAAACTGAAAGAAAAGGAGAAGAAAAAGAAAGAAACTCAGTATCCTTCCTTCCTATGTGGTCCACTTTTGGCCCAGGAGAAGTTCTTCTTAATTTTTGTGCCTGGAAATATAGGCCATTCCCATCAGAATTCTCTTTCCTTGTCAGAGCAGCAAGGCTCCTATACGCCCTAGTTACATCCTCTTGCCCCTGAACTTGGGCACCATACTTTGTGTTCCTTAAATTAAGAGAACATGTGCCAAGACTGTGGAACACTCTCTTGAAGTGACTGCCTCCTCCCTTGCTTGTCTTGAGATGGGGCGAAACACACCTCCCAAATACAGGGATGTATACAGGGAATGCTGATAGGAATATTCAGATCATGTGGCAACCCTCTGGAAACAAATGCGTATTTTCCCATCCTTAGATCCTTCTCTCGGATTCATAGTCTACATATACAGCCTGGATACAAGCGGTGTGCTGACAGTAAAAATGGGTTAAGACACCCTCTTTGCAGTCTAATACCTCACTTTAGAACATGACTGTCTTTGCTACTTATTTTTATTCTGTGTTTTGGGGCCTCTGCTCAAAGCAGGAGACAATACAAAGAGTCACATCTAAAAACCTATTATATATATCACAGCCTCAGTTTGCTTTTTGTAAATTTTCTCATTTGGACATTGAGGCAACCTGGGCTATTCACATGGGCTGTGGAAGTGTTCCAGGTACTGTGAGGCACAGGCTTTATTTTTTGCTTATGGCCTGGCAGCAGCTGGGAGTGCAGGTGTTGGTGAAATGATAAGAAAGACCCAAGGTCGTACTGGGAAAGTGGTATCAGATATCAGCTGTTGATATCAAGTATCAGGATCAGAGCATAAGACCAAAATGGGAGAAGAAGAGAGAAGCTGAGGAGGTCAGGATCATGTTGGGAAGCGGATGCGACTGCCAACAAGCCGCTTATGCTCTAACCTACTGGTGAGGTTTCCCTGGTGGCTCAGATGGTAAAGAATCTGCTTGCAGTGAATGAGACTCAGGTTTAGTCTCTGAATTGAGAAGATCCCCTGGAGAAGGGAATGGCTACCTACTCCAGTATTCTCGGAATTCCATGGACCAAGGAGGCTGGTGGGCTACGGTCCATGGGGTCACAAAGAGTCAGGCATGACTGAGTGACTAACCACCACAGCAATAACCTGCTGGCATGGGTGACTCAGTTGGCAGGAAGCTGATCAGCTGCTGCAAGCACAGGGTGAGCATGCACAGCGCCGCATTAGATTCCTCAGCCCCAATCACATGGGGCCCTTATTTCCTTTTCTAATTCCTTACCAAGTATGCCTTCAACAGTAAGATATAAAATGAAGTCCTACTCAAGTGAGACCATTTCCAAAAAAGAGCATCAGTGTCAATCTGGTGTCTGGCATGGTGCAGGGTGCTAAGAGGATACTAGACATATATGTTTAGATTCAGTATTTTCTTTTTTTTTTTTTCATAGTTAGGAATTCCTTTATTCCTTATCAAAACAATCTTAACAGTAAATGTAGATTAAATGCTTTTATTTTTTACATATAAATTATCCGTTTTTGGATATATCTTTCATCAGGACTCTGCCACATTTACACCATGTTCTTCCAGTGAGAGAGTAAAATTGCACATGAATCTTATTCAAAGAACATGGTACTGTAACAGACCAAAAAAATATGGAACTTAGGAGAGTGGAAAGTTTTACCACAAACACATTTAAACTTCTTCCCAGTAAAAAAAATCTGTTGTTGCTTCAGAGATAACTTTATGAATTAAAAGGTCTTATGGGACAATCCAGATGAAGAGTCAGCATGTATCTTAAGTAAATTCCAATGACCTGAACTTCAGTCCAAACTAGACATTTAGTGTTTTCTTTATTGCAAATATGATGTCTTTAACCTGAGGCACAGAGTTGTCTTCCAGAATCTTTGCGTAAGGCATAGGCACATCGGCACCAGTGACACGAACTGCAGGAGCGGCCAGGAAATTGAACGCAGGGCCTTCCATGATCCTGGCACAGATTTCAGCTCCTACTCCGAACTGTGGCCAGCCTCCTTCCACGGTTACCAGGTGATTGGTCTTCATGACACTGGCTTCTGTTGTTTCAATGTCCATTGGCCTGATGGTTCGCAAATTTATCACCTCACATTCAATTCCCTCTTTAGACAGCACTGTTGCAGCTTCTAAGCAGTGGCCCACAGGTCTTGAATGAGCAACTATAGTTACGTGTGTTCCTTGCCTTTCTATTTTGGCTTTTCCAATAGGGATCAGAAAATCTTTTGACTGAGCTTCTGAAGGAAGTTCAAAAGGTACTCCGTACATCAATTCATTCTCCAGCACCACCACTGGGTTGTTATCCCGAATGGCTGATTTAATAAGCCCTTTTGCATCCTCTGAACTCCAGGGGCTGACCACCTTTAAGCCTGGGCAATGCCCATACCAGGCAGCAAAACACTGTGAGTGCTGGGCAGCTACACCTGCTGAGGCGCCATTGGGCCCCCTGAAGACTATGGGCACAGACTGAAGGCCCCCTGACATGTAGTACGTCTTGGCAGCTGAGTTTATGACCTGGTTGATGGCTTGCATAGAGAAATTGAAGGTCATGAATTCACAAATGGGCCGTAACCCAGCCATAGCTGCACCTACAGCAATTCCAGCAAAACCCATCTCAGATATGGGAGTATCTATGAACCTCTTATCTCCATATTTCTTCCACAGGCCTTGACTAACCTTATATGCCCCATCGTACTGGGCAACTTCTTCCCCAAGGAGAAATACCTTTGCATCTCTTTCTAGCTCCTCATCAATACCTTGATTTATAGCCTCACGCACTGTCACCTGCAGTGCAGCCAGCGCGGTCCGGTGGAATGCCTCCTCAGCAGCCCGGAGACCTGCTCAAGGGGTCTCCGCACCAACACAGCAACCACCGCCATCTTGACCGTGTCCTCTAGCAGCTGCCAAATGCTAGATAAAGTATTTTCTAGCTTAGCAAATACCTGCCTTAACTTGATAATCAGTTTTGTCTATAACATGGTTTCCTCGAGCGTGATGTCTTATGTAGTGCTCTCTTATTTAAAAGCTCTTAGTTTCTCAAAGTCCAAAATCCCTGAATTAGTTTCTGCAGCTAGTAGAACCTTGCCATGATATCTGCAACCTTGACGGAAGTTTAACTCCTATTGCTTCTCTACATACATGCTATGTTCTGCCAAGTGTTTTACTTTTTATTTGGCTGTGCCAGGTCTTTTGTGTGTGTGTGTGTGTGTGTGCCAGGTCTTAATTGTGGCATGTGAGATCCTTAGTTGCACCATATGAACTTGCAGTTGTGGCATGTGGGATCTAGCTCCCTTCGACTCTTTGCGACCTCATGAATGGCAGCACGCCAGGCCTCCCTGTCCATCACCAACTCCCAGAGTTCACTCAGACTCACGTCCATTGAGTCAGTGATGCCATCCAGCCATCTCATCCTCTGTCATCCCCTTCTCCTCCTGCCCCCAGTCCCTCCCAGCATCAGAGTCCTTTCCAATGAGTCAACTCTTCGCATGAGGTAGCCAAAGTGCTGGAGTTTCAGCTTCAGCATCATTCCCTCCAAAGAAATCCCAGGGTTGATCTCCTTCAGAATGGACTGGTTGGATCCCCTTGCAGTCCAAGGGATGCTCAAGAGTCTTCTCCAACACCACAGTTCAAAAGCATCAATTCTTTGGTGCTCAGCTTTCTTCACAGTCCAACTCTCACATCCATACATGACCACTGGAAAAACCATAACCTTGACTAGACGGACCTTTACCAGGGATCAAACTGGGGCTGCCTGCATTGTGAGTGCAGAGTCTTAGCCACTGGCCCACTAGGCAAGTTCCCAGCCAAGTTTTATAAGTTGCCTCTGGACATGTCTTTTCTCTTGCTCATGTTGAGGACCAGAATATGTCACTTTGATATAAGGAATATTTTAAGGGCTTCCCTGGTGGCTCAGATGGTAAAGCATTTGCCTGTAACGCGGGAGACCTGGGTTTGATCCCTGGGTCAGGAAGATCCCCTGGAGAAGGAAATGGCAACCCACTCCAGTACTCCTGCCTGGAAAAGTCTATTGAGGAAGGAGCCTGGTACATGACAGTCCATGGGGTTGCAAAGAATCAGACATGACTGAGCAGCTTCACTGGTTCACTGCATTGTGAATGCAGAGTCTTAGCCACTGGCCCACCAGGCAAGTTCCCTGCCAAGTGTTTTATAAGTTGCCTCTGGACACATCTTTTTCTCTTGCTCATGTTGAGGATGAGAATATATCACTTTGGCATAAGGACTATTTTAATTTGGAGGCAAATGAAAATCAATAGATAAGGACTAAGTTCCTGACTAAAAGCAGAAACTTCTGAAAAGGACTGCCATACATACATTCCCTTTCCTTGGTAAGTTTTTTTTTTTTTTTAATTACATTTTTTTGCTGTGGTGGGTCTTCGTTGCTGCTCGAGAGGGCTTTCCTTAGCTGCAGTGAGTGGGGGCTACTTTCTAGTTGTGGTACACGGGCTTCTCATTGTGGGGGTTTCTCTTGTTGTGGGGCATAGGCTCCAGGAGTGTGGGTTTCAGTAGTTGTGGCTCATGGGCTCTAGAGTGCGAGCTCAGCAGTTACGGCACATAGGCTTAGTTGCTCCACAGCACATGGGATCTTCCCAGACCAGGGATTGAATGGGGGAAGCCCTTCTTAGGAAGTTGTACAGCCAGGAAGATGACAGAAAGCCAAGATGGAGCTGCACAAACAAACCTTATTCTATTAGTAAGTAAGTCAGTAAAGTCACTCAGTCGTGTCCGACTCTTTGTGACCCCATGGACTGCAGCCCACCAGGCTCCTCAGTCCATGAGATTCTCCAAGCAAGAATACTGGAGTGGGTTGCCATTTCCTTCTCCAGGGGATCTTCCCAACCAAGGATCGAACCCAGGTCTCCCGCATTGGAGGCAGACGCTTTAACCTCTGAGCCGCAAGGGAAGTCCTATTCTATTAGAAGCCTCACGTATTAATATTTACCTTCCCATGGTTTGCCACTCCTGAAAGTCTGAAACTCTTTTCCTTTATCACATCTCTATGAATTATTCTTGTTTTGTTAAAGATGCTACATTAGCCCACCTTCCAACCACCAATTTGAGTTACTCTTCATTTAGTTTCTTCCCCAATGATATGCCCTCTATGTGTTAATAAACTGCTTGTTTTTCCCTTGTTCATGAGGCTTTTGCCAGTCTAATTTTATAGGACCCCAGCTGGAAAACCAGGAGGGTAAAAGGAAAAAAGAACTTTTCCTCCTCTACACTCATATTCTTTTATCTTAGAAAAAAAATCATTCCTCTATTCCATCCCCGTCAAAATTCTACCCATTATTAAAATGAAGTACAGATCCACTTGTTTTCTAAAGCTTTCTTTCTATTTACCTGAAGAGCTCTTGCCTGCAGAACTCTGGTCCATACCCTCAAGGGCATGGCAATGAGTGGCCATTAGTCAAGCATTGTCTTCAGATGCCTATTTTATGGGTGTTTAGAACTTTTATTCAATTCTCTGTTGATATTTTGCTCCTCCAAACTGCCTGTAAACCCTTTAAAATGTAGGACTTGATTGTACACAATAAACCGTTAGGATCTTAGATCTAAATCTCAGAACCTCCCAAGGTTCTGACTTACCCCATAAAATGCAGTAATTCAAATTCAAAAGCAGTCTCTTGAGTACAGTAATGAAAACTAAATTGTGAACGCCAATCCATTAGACCATGTGTTAGATACAAATCAATTATTTATTGAGCTTTTGTGCCCAGCATTCTAGTAGAAAATATGATAAAATACAAGCGACAAGAGTAGACTGTTGGTCAGCACTTGATCAATAACTGCCAGCTTCCTAAGTTTTTGTCTTGTTTCCAAATTAGAACCAGAGAAAGGTAAATATGTATCCCTCCAAGCACAAGGATGCCTTGTTTCTGGTTAGCTTTCCTTGTTTCCCCATGCCAACCATCAGGGTATACCCGAAGCCTTTCCCTGTTCCTACTGGAAAGCTTTTACACTTCCTTGTCTTTGAATCTCTGCCAAATGCAAGTGATGTGGGCTGACTGCCTTGCTATAGCAAGCTCTGAATAAATGTCTTCTGTTTGTTCTCATTTGAGTGTTCTTTATTTCCACACTTGGAATTCACAGAACTCTTATAAGTGGTTTCAACTATTAACTGGAAGCTCCAAAGACTCATGACATAGCCATTTGTAATTTTACTAAGGCTTGAATTTGAAATGTAATCTTTGATACTAGTGTACAGGAGTGAACTACTGACTGCCCTGTACACTCACACATGATCTTACCTTCATATTCATATTGTGACACATGTAATTACGGAGGAAATTATATTCTCTATATTTCAGGTAACTTTTTTCAGATATCAGACATAATAACATGAATTTTAAGGGTCTACTACTGAGAGATTTCAAAAGGACTTAAAGAGTGATTAATTTTGAAGAGTAAAAAGGAAATTAATAAAAATGAAAAATCAATCTTTTAAGACTATGAGACTACAAAAATAGTTGTACCAACAAAAATGAAGATATGAGGAAGAAAATAGGCTTCAGAATGTCAAGAGACAGCGAGATGTTCCACTTCATCCAAGACATTGACCACACTTCTGTGTTAGGCCCTAGTCTAGATGCTGAGGGTATGGTGGAGGATAATAAAGGCAAAAATTCTTGTTCTTGTGGAATTTATATTTGAAAATGTAGACAGTTGGGATTTTGTAAGGAGGGAAATGTAAAGTTCTTGTTTCTAAGAATTAATCACACAGAAATGAGAGTTAAAGTTATACCGGTAAGCAGCTTTCTAAGACTTCGAAGTTACTAAGGGCTTGGCCTTGGACAAGACGTGGGGACACAAGAAAGAAATGCCTGAGTTCAGGATGCCACAGCACAGAAATCACACCAGTGTCTGTTGACTCAGAGTAGTCCAGTGAATTTTCCTCAGAGTATGCTGGGAAAACATGTTAATGGAAGATTAACCATGGACTAGAGGCACTGTCCTTTAGCAGATGCTCTGGAAATAAGTGGTAATAATGGCAATTTATCGGAGAAGGTAATGGCAACCCACTCCAGTACTCTTGCCTGGCAAATCCCATGGATGAGGAGCCTGGTAGGCTGTAGTCCATGGGGTCACTAGAAGTCCGACAGGGCTTCACTTTCACTTTTCACTTTCATGCATTGGAGAAGGAAATGGCAACCCACTCCAGTGTTCTTGTCTAGAGAATCCCAGGGATGGGGAAGACTGGTGGGCTGCCGTCTATGGGGTCGCACAGAATCAGACACGACTGAAGCGACTTAGCAGCAACAAAGTACTTACATTTGCATTATTTAAGAAATAGGTAACAGTATCAGCATATTTCTAATGAATTGAGGTAGAGAAGAATAATAGTCCTCAAGATCACAGAATAAAGTGTGGTCAGATTAAGAAGTGCAACCTAACTTTCCTGATTCTTAGATCCTGGAAGGTATTCATAATGCTACTATTTTTTTTCAGTCTGCTACGGGCCTGCCACTCTAAAGAAGCAAGAATAAAGCATCTACTGGAATAATTTGATCAAAGTCTGCAAACAAATTTCCCCTAAGTAATTTAAATGGTTAAGATTTTTTTATTCTGCATGATACCTTTCTGAATATTTATTAGATTAATGCTGATAGTTTATTAGAAATCGAGTGGGTCAACACAAAAAAATGTTCGATGGTATTGCTTTACTAGTTAACGGAACAAATTCAATATATTCAATTTCAATAAAACAGGAGAAATTTAGAAGGTAAGAAATGTACTACATTGTGATTACAGAAGAAAACTTAAATTTCTTCACACCACCTGATAAAGATGTTACAAATGCTCTGGTAGACAACTCTAGTGAAGAAACTTCTGGTCTCATTTTCGTTTTCTAAATACATATCAGGACGCTGGTCAAGGCTTTTTCTTATGGGATATTCGAAAGCTAATTTAAAAATCTGTACAATTTAATAATTATTAACATTTGTGTTCTACCTGCATGAATTATCTAAACCCTTCACTTTTGTAGGCTCAAGTAATCCTAGCATATATACAAATTAATAGACGAGGCAGGTACTATTATTATGCCTACTTTTCAGTAACCTGAGGGCCAGGGAGGTGAAATAGTTTGCCCTTACTGACAGAACTTCTAACTCCGGAAGCTGGGATCTATTTTACATACAAGAGTTTCCAGAAAGCAAAAGTTCTCCCAGGCCAGTCTGCTCTCCAGAAAGCAAAAGTTCTCCCAAGCCATTCTACTCTTCCGTCCTCTTCTCGAGAAAGAACTATTGAGAGTTTCCTGACCGAATTTTGTAACAAATGCAGTTGTTAGCTCTTGTCTTGGTGCGGGGCCATCTGGAGGCTCAGGCACCTCCCTCGTCCTTCGCTCCACTTCAACCACCCACGCCTTCTTCCCTCTTCTCGTTCCACCGCGCCCAGCTTCCTTTCTTCCCACCTCCTCTCTGCCGTCCCAGCGGCGTCTTCGCGCTCTGTGCCCAGCGCCTGTCAATAGACAAACCACCCTGGAGGCACACCCTCCCGCGGCCTGCAGTCGCGCAGTCGTGACGAAACCCGTGCGCCTCAGCCCTTGGGCCGTGGAGAGGGGCGGGGCCGCAGGCCGGGCTGGCAGGCTGGCCGGCCGGGGGCGGGGCCGGGGCCAGGGTCCAGCTCCGGGCCTCCGCGGCCATCGCTGCCTGCGCGGTTCCTCACCTTCGCCCGCCCCCAGCCCTCCCGAACCGAGTGGAGCCGGTTGGCGTCGGCAGCGTCGCCCCGAGGGCCCCCGCGGCTTCAGGGGCTGGGCCTGCGCGCAGCGCAATGACAGGCGGTGAGAGAGCTCTGTGAGTCCGAGGCCGCGGCCGTGGCCCTGGGCGGCGGCGGGTCCGGGCCGGGTCCGCTCATGGTGCCGCCACGACACCATCCCGGGGCAGGAAGGCCAGGTAAGTAGGCACAGGAGGGCCGCGAAATCACTCGGAACGAAGCCGGGGACCGAAGGCCCCGAACAGCCCCACTCTTCAGCCTCTGGTAGCAGCCGAGGTGCTCTGACCGGAACGGCCACAGTGTCTGGGGACCTGTTGAGGGGGAGGCTGACAGGGGCGCGCGAGCCCAGTCTAGACTCTGGTAGTTGAGGAAGCTGCCCGGCGCCGCCGCCTCAGGGCTTTAATCTTCTCCGGGGAGACGTCGCTGCCTTAACTTTTTTTTCCCTTCCTCGAAAAAAGTAAGATTCCCTTGAACAGCTGTTACCCCACCCACCTCGTGAATGACTATTTCAGATCGAAATAGTAGACACAGTGACAGGGGTGGGTGGGGGAAGCGTGGAGGATCCTTTCCCTTGACCATGTGAGGTGCTTGGAAACGTGCCCTCCATACTCAAAACAAATCACTTCCTCTCAAATCTGCCAAGATCACTCAAGATCTGGGACGGAGAAGACACTTAAAACAGGCGCGTGTCTAGACACTGTCCCGGGGTTGGGTGCCTCTGGAGAGAGTAGCAAGAGCGGAGAATCCAGTTCTGTCTTTATGAAACTATTATGAAGCTGTTCTTCACTAGTTAAGTATTCTTAAATATGCTGTTTGTTGAATTTTGCTTTTTTTCTTTGTACCGTGTTCTTTGAGTATAATTTGAAATGTATAGTAGATAACACAAGTGTAGAGAAAAATGTCAGTTATATTTCACATACTTTGATATTCTTTCATTTGCTTTCATTTTAAAGGTGAAGAGTGAAAAAGAGCTTATGAGTCTTATTTTGAGTGGTTGATGTTTTCACAAGCATTATTCTGTGGTGATTTTCAGGTGCGCTGAGTTCTTCACCTCCGTTTAGACTCAGATCTGCCAAGTTTTCAGGCATTGCTCTTCAAGATCTCAGAGAGGCCTTTAAAATAAGGTAAATTCAACACTTTAAAAAACAAAAACTGTATGACTTTGAACATTAGCTTAACAAATGTCATACTTCTGTTGTACTTATATTCTCATTTTTATATGATTATTTTTTAAAGATCTTTCTAATGTGATCTGTGTTTTTCTAAAAACAGACTGCAAATGGTGTGTGTGTTTATCATGAACCGAATGAATTCCCAGAGCAGTGGTTTCACTCAGCGAAAGCGAATGGCTCTTGGGATTGTTATTCTCCTACTTGTTGATGTGATATGGGTTGCATCCTCAGAACTTACTTCGGTATGTAAGCCTTATCTAGGAATGTTGCTGTGTTATTGAAATATCGTTATAACTCTAGCCGTTACTGTCTCTCATGCCCACTTAAGTGGTATTTTGAATATTGTTAAATTTTCTTTTATAACGAACTAGTATCAATTCAAGTTGAAGCTGAAAGGATACTGTTTTTATTGTTTCATACAGTTTTCTTAAATCCCTAAAAGGATGTTATTTAGAAAATGAGATACATGCCTATTTTCTTAATATTTGTGGGTTTTTTTTTTCCCTAAATTTATTTCTTTTTTTATAAATACTATTTTCTAGTGGAACAACATCCAGGAGTCACCGTTTGGTAGAAAGTGAAAATACTTTTGGACGAAAGAGTGAAAGTGATCTGAGTTTTCATGTATGGTCACTATTGTACACATACATTGGTGCATGGACGTTTATGTGCTTGCTGATTTAAACGTTCTTGTGAAGTACATGTATAGAGTGATGGCCTGTAATTAAATTTTATTGTGTTTTTATTGATGACCTATTGGTAGTAATGTGGTATTTTGAGTTCACAAGCTGGTTTTTCTTTCAACTTGTATAGGTACTTTATTCACTTTAGTTAATGATCTCTGCAAAAATTTATTTTCAGAAATTACTGTGTTTCAACTTACATGTTGCTATCTTAAGGCAAAAGGAAGACTAGCATTTATAAAATGAACTTAAATGTCAAAGGAAGCAGTGTGATACTGCTGGTCATCCCAAGTGGTAGCTAAGTAAATAGTTGACATTGACATTGTATCTGATGAATAAATTTTTAGCCTTTTTGGAATTAAACTCTGGAATACATTAGGCCATTGATTTTTCACTCTTCTACAAATTGTTTTTTATTTTTAAGATTAGCATTCTGTAGTTTAACTACAAAGAAATCTGTTTAATGTTGATAGGGAGATAAGTTTATCTTTAAATTTTATTTTAGTTTTAAATAGTTTTTTTAATTGTGTTGGTTACTTCCTTTGACATCACAACATGAGGCGGGTAATGGCTACAAGTCTTACTTTGAATGATGCCAATTTGAGCACTGTAGGTTCCTCATCAGCCTTTAGGTAGTTGTTGAATATCCATATGATTTTATTGTCCAGATAGAGTATTTCACTAGAGGTTATAAAATGTTGATTTTTCTAAGGATCATTCCTTCTGCATTTATTAGTTGGAATTCTTTAAGGAGAACTTTTCTGCAACTGCTGTTTGGTTATCCTGAAACATGGTTCATATAGGAAAGTTTGGATAAATCTTTATTCCTTTTAAATTAACGTTACCAGGGAGCCTGGTGGGCTGCCGTCTGTGGGGTCGCACAGAGTCGGACATGACTGAAGTGACTTAGCAGTAGCAGTAGCAGCAACTTCCAGAAATAACCATTGAGCATTTTTTGTATATCATTATACATTTATGGATTTTTGTATGTTTGATGTGTTTTAAACAATTGTGGTTATTAATTACTATATGTAAAATTAGATGGCCAATGGAAATTTGCTGTATTTGCTCTGTGACACAGGGAGCTCAAATCCACTGCTCTGTGATAACTTAATGGATTGGATGGGGTGAGAGGTGGGAGGGAGGCTCAAGGGGGCAGGGACATACATATATACCTATGGCTGATTCATGTTGATATATGGCAGAAACCATTACAATATTGTAAAGCAATTATCCTCCAATTAAAAGTAAATAATTTTAAATTTAAAAAAAGAAATAGGATTGTGCTTATTATCCCTTTGATGCTTAAACTGCCCTATCTTTGGCCAGTGAGAGCACCTTTAAATTGTCTCTAGTGTCCTTCTTCAGTAGGACCCCATCCTGTTTGCCTTCTGGCACAAAATGTCCTAGACTTATGTCATACATTCCGCCTTGGATTTGACCATTTCTTCAAGGATCAATGGTTTTTTGTTTTCAAGATGGTACAGATTATCATCTGGATTCTTGTGGTGCTCATTTCTTATGGGTTATTTTTTTCTAGGGCTTTCAGTGCACATAACTAGGATTTTTTTTAAAATAAAAATTATGAATTCTTTCTGATATTTTCAATTTAAATGATGATTACAAGGATATGCTATGTAGCGCAGGGAACTGTATTCAATGCCATGTAATAACTTATAATGGAAAAGAATCTGAAAAAGTATATATATTTATATATATATATACACACACACAAAACTGAATCATCTTCCTGTACACCTGAAACTAACACAGCATTGTAAATCAACTATACTTTAAAAAAAATCAAACAAAAATGATAATTGCAGGGTTTTTTTTTTTATAACTTCCTAATAAACTTTAAACTTCATGCAGTTTTCTTATTTGCCCATACTTTTGCATTGGCTTTCTTTGTGCTATTTCCTCTGTTTGGGCTATTATTTAGCCTTTCAGATATGGATCAAGAATAGCTTCTTTTAGAAAACTTCTATAACCTTCAAAATGATCTTTCTTTGGTATTCCCATGGTACCCTGTACCCTGCTGTCATGGTATTAACATATTACACTGTGTATTCTTTGTATCTGTATCTATCTGTATATATAAAATCTGTATCTTTATATCTCCTCTCAGGAAAGCCTGTCTTATTTTGCCTTAGTCCCTAATATAGATGCTGTTGCATAGTAGGTTTTCAGTGCAAACTGAAAACTTTTTTTTGCAGGTTGTTTAGAAATGTTACACTTTGCATGTAAGAAAAAGACAATATTCAGAAATGAATTAAAAATATTTTTGTAATCTCTTTTGATCTTTCCAAACGAACATTTAGAGTTAAAAATCATATAATAATCTTATTTTATTGGAAATGAGTAATAAGGTTTGTCTCATAGTTTGTGTAACTGTTTTCCTCCACAGTATGTTTTTACTCAGTACAACAAACCATTCTTCAGCACCTTTGAAAAACATCTATGTTTGTTCTGTACCTTTTGGGCTTTATAGTTTGGAAGCCTTGGAGACAACAGTGTACAAGAGGATTTCGAGGAAAGCATGCCACTTTTGTAAGTTTTAAATTTCAAATGTTTGTTGTAGAGGGGGTTTTCAATTTTTCAGAGTACCAGTTTCTTGAAAAATGTCAGATTTTAAGTTGTTCATGAATGAAAATAGCATGATATAAGAAAAACCTACTTTTGTCAATACTTTAAAATTTTTTCTAATCAGCTTGGTGTCAGAATATTTTGTGAAAGATCAAAGGTACATAATCAGTTTCTTTCCCTTACCTCATGATAAATCTCTGAGTTGTTAAATATTATTTCAGTTCAGTTCAGAACATGTGGAAAAAATGATGGAAGAGAAGGGATAAGAAGAGTATCTAGAGTTTTGGTCATTTGCAGACCAGATGAATATCAACTAATTAGTTGATTATAGAAGAAAAATAATTCAAAATTTGTATGTTAAAATGAAAATAACATATTTCAGGGCATTTTTCAGATGTTTGGCTAATCAAATTATAGTCTTTCATTAATGTGACATACATGCTTGTTTTTAAGTGTTGGAAAAAATGACAGTTTATATAGTGATATATCTTCCTTGTAGTAGAAACTCAATTTTTGATAATGAAGAATATAAAACTATCTCTTACAGTAATTCTTTTCTTTTTCTTTTTTTTTTAGATTCTCTATCCCTCTCTTTCTTTTTAAAATTTTGGTAACATATACATAACATCAAATTTACCATTTTAATCATTTTTTTCTTTTATCCTATTTTTATTGTATTCAAAAAACATAAAATTTACTATTTTAACCATTTTAAAATGTGTAGTTCAGTGGAATTAAGTACATTTATTTTGCTGTGTAACCATTACCACTATCCATCTCCAGAACTTTTTTGTCATCCCAAGCAGAAACTCTGCTTGAATGCCCACTCTTTCCTTCCCCCAGCTTCTGGTAACCTATGTTTTATTTTCTATTTCCATAAATCTTTTCTTTTATGTGTACTACCTCTTGTGAATTAAAACAATATTATTTCTTATCGGGCTTTTCAGTAATTTTTGAGGTAAAGACTAGAAATATACTCCTGCACACAAAAACTTACCAAAATTATGAATGTGTGTAGTTTTTACTTTGTAAAAGTTAAGAGTTATACATTATAGAAATGCACATTCATTGTAGTATTACATGTAGGAATATGTTACATGTGTATTAATGCATGTACATTGTTGAAAATTTTAAAGATATAGAGGAACAAAACAAAATAATAAATTCTACCATTCGAGGAATAATCACTGACAGTATTTTGGCATGTATACTGTCATTCTTTTACATGTGTGTATTTTTGTTTCACTTTTTATAAAAATGAAATTGTACTGTTACATCCTGTTTTATTACTTGCTGTTTGTGCTTGATAGTATATCACAAACAACTTTTTATGAAACTTAACATTGCTGAAACATTTTTCAGTGTTTTAAGTATTTTATAATTGCAGTAGTAATAAAGTTCATTGTTGGAGACAACTTATGTTAACAGGAAGAATAAGAATAATCTATTTGTACTCTTACCATTCTAAGACCACGATAAATATTTGATACTATCCGTAGATATCTATTTATATGTATATATATTTAAAAAAATTTATAGCAGAAATAGGTTTGGTGTATATATATTTTTCTAACCTGACTTGATTTTTCATTTACTATATCATGAATACTTTTCCAGACTAATAAAACATTTGTTATCATTGTTTCCTATTTTATTTAACAAACAATTTTTAGAGTGTTTTCACTTTCTCTTTTGTTGTAAATAAATAGGAATGCCTGTGTATTCATATGTAGTTATTTACATAGGCTGAATTCCTAAAAGCATAATTGCTGGGTAAAACACCTAGTGTTTTTATAGCTTTTGATTCCTTTCACTAAATTAGCATCTATAATAGTTTCACCTGATTCATGTCTGTTAGCAGTGTATAAGATTGAACTGTTAGCAAAACCCTAATGATTTGTCAGTAGGTAGGTAGGCGGTGGTATCTTGTTTAATTTGCATGTTTTTGGTTACTTTTTTCATGTATTTGTTGCATAGTAGAATTCTTCTGTGAGTTGTCCATATCTTGTCCATTTTTCTACATTGACTCTTCCTTACTGACTTGAGCTGTGACTCACGTCAGTTCTACTTTGTAACATGAGTTTAATCGAATTTTATGTCTCATAATTTGTAGTTTGCAGATGCTGAAGGGTACCTTGCTGCTTGCACAACAGATACAACTATGAATAGTTCTTTGGTAAGTGTTTCTTTTCTCGTCAGGGAGAGACTGGGTGGAGTTGACCATGGCGGGAAGGACTGAAATAACTTTGATAGCACCACAGCTATGTTAAGATAGTTATATCTCCATGTTAGGTGCTTTCCACAAGAGTTATAATTTGGTTCTTTTTTTTTTTTTTTGGTACGTTCTTTCCTTAGAGATACCTGGGGCCTAGAAGCAAGCAATTCAGCCACCTCTAAGGGGAGAAGGGAAGAGGAAATTAGTTAAGGAGTGAAAAGAGAAAAGGAAGTCCTTTGTTTCTTACGAGCTTTGTCACATCATGTTTGTTATATTTTATCACTTAGAAACACATGCATTTACTTGAAACAGACTCTATAAGCAGATTGTGTATTCATTTCACAAATTTTTAAGAGCACTTAATATATTAAACACTTCTTCTAGACTCTTGAAATATAACTTATGTTCCAGTGTGTGTTTGAGGAAGGGAGAGAGACAAATAATAAACAAGCTTACAAAGGAATTAACATAGTCACTCTATTAAGCATTTATAATCTTGTTGGAGACAGTATGTAAAAATACTCTTTTTAGATCATTACTAAGTTATCTATTTAAAATGTATCATTCCAAGTGTGGTATTCTATTTGAGAAAGATTTTAAAGTTACTCTAAAATTTAGTACCAATTTATGAAGTACTAGCTTGGTGACCGGAGAAGGCAATGGCACCCCACTCCAGTACTCTGGCCTGGAAAATCCCATGGGTGGAGGAGCCTGCAGGCTGCAGTCCATGGGGTCGCTGAGAGTCGGACACGACTGAGCGACTTCACTTTTACTTCTCACTTTCATGCATTGGAGAAGGAAATGGCAACCCACTCCAGTGTTCTTGCCTGGAGAATCCCAGGGACGGGGGAGCCTGGTGGGCTACCGTCTATGGGGGTCGCACAGAGTCGGACACGACTGAAGCGACTTAGCAGCAGCAGCAGCTTGGTGACCTTATTGACAGTACTGTTTTTTAGTTCATCTGGCTCTTAGAACTACGGTTGCTTGCAAGATAGTTTATTTGGTGCAGTGTAGGGTTTGTTAACGGAGAAGGCAATGGCACCCCACTCCAGTACTCTTGCCTGGAAAATCCCATGGATGGAGGAGCCTGGAAGGCTGCAGTCCATGGGGTCGCGACTGAGCGACTTCACTTTCACTTTTCACTTTCATGCATTGGAGAAGGAAATGGCAACCCACTCCAGTGTTCTTGCCTGGAGAATCCCAGGGACGGGGGAGCCTGGTGGGCTGCTGTCTATGGGGTCACACAGAGTCGGATACAACTGAAGTAACTTAGCAGAAGCAGGGTTTGTTAAACTTAGAGAAAGTGTCATTTCTTTTCTCTCTCGGATCTTTAGCGTCAACAAGACTAATAATTGGGAATTCCCAGATGGTCGAGTGGTTAGGATTTTTTACTGAGGGTATGTGTTTGATCCATGATCAGGGAGCTAAGATATTACAAAGCTGTACAGCACAGCAAAAAGCAAAACAAAACAAAGCACACAATAACAACAGCAAAAAGAAAACTAGGGGAAGAAAACACAAGACTAATATCAGTTGTCTCTGTCAGTGTAGAAGACAAGAGTTGAAATGGCAACCTTTTCTTCTGCTGCTGCTGTGCTGTGCTCAGTCATGTCTGACTCTTGGGAGCTCATGAACTATAGGACCCCATGAACTGTAGAGCCCTCCAGGCTCCTCTGTCCATGGGATTTTCCAGGCAAGAATACTGGAGTGGATTGGTCTTCCTGACCCAGGGATCAGACTCTTATCTCTTGCGTCTCTTGCACTGCAATATTGCAGATGAATTCTTCACCACTGTGCCACCTGGGAAGCCCTACTATTTTGCTAAGTTTTGCCACTATCTGTAAGATGGACATGTCAAATTGTTTTAGGTCAAATGCTTTAATGCAACAAAGAGACTCTATTTCCAAATCCTGTTATCTCTTCATTTACTGAATATTTTTAATTGACAGAGTCTGTATCAGGAGTTAAATAAAAATAAAAAATATTTTATGTTGATTTAAGAAACAGTGTCTTTGGAGAATTGTACCTTGAATACAGAGCATCTGAGAAACATTTGCAAAAACAGTTGAGGCATTTAGAACCACTTAAAAATGTAGAAAGAAAGCTGAGTGCTGAAAATTGATGCTTTTGAACTGTGGTATTGGAGAGGACTCTTGAGAGTCCCTTCGACTGCAAGGAGATCCAACAAGTCCATCCTAAAGGAGATCAGTCCTGGGTGTTCATTGGAAGGATTGATGTTGAAGCTGAGACTCCAGTCCTTTGGCCACCAGATGTGAAGAGCTGACTCATTTGAAAAGACCCTGATGCTGGGAAAGATTGAGGGCAAGAGGAGAAGGGGACGACAGAGGATGAGATGGTTGGATGGCATCACCAACTCAATGGACATGAGTTTGGGTGAACTCCAGGAGTTGGTGATGGACAGGGAGGCCTGGTGTGCTGCGATTCATGGGGTCGCAAAGAGTTGGACATGACTGAGCCACTGAACTGGACTGAGTGACTGAACTGATCTGAACTGAAAAATGTTGATCATTAGACCATGGTTAGACAAACCTGAATTTAATTCTGTTGTCTGCCACTCAATTATTTTATATCTCAACTTCTAGGAAATTTCCTTTAAAATTCCATTTTATAAAGTTGTGAAGACTAATGAGAAATGTATGTTTACCTGCTCTGTACATGAGAAGTAAGAACTGATAAGAGGAAGCTATTTTTCTATCTATTAATCTAGTTAAGATTTTTAGGAATTTTTGGTTTTAGGTGACTCTAGTAAGGGGAATCAATTTGGCAAATTTGTATGTATATTATACATGTGATTATCTGTTCATTGTCTGCCTTCCCCATTAGACTGACTGATCATTGAGAAGAGAGATTTTGTTTCTATTCACTGTTATATCCCAAGGACCTAGAACAGTACCTGACACAGTAGGAGCTCAATATATATATATCTTAAAAGAATGAATGAAAAGGAATGGGAGATAATCTGTTGGCTGAGAGAGGTCTGTTTTTATATTTAAATGTTAAATATAATGTGCCAGTGCTGTCCGGTTACATTTCTAAACTTTAAACTTACTCTTTCTGTCTTTGTACCTGAGTGGATCATTTGAGTTTCCTTTTTAAGTCTTGAAAATGCATTTTGGGAAGTTATGCTGTATAAGCATGGTGGTGAAAGGCTCTGTTTTGGGTGGTATCTGTGTCTATAAACCATTCACTTAAATTCAGCCAGTGTATCAGATATTATACTTACTGTTTATATTTGTTTCTGTTTTGCTGCATTCCAGAGTGAGCCTCTATATGTTCCTGTGAAATTTCATGATCTTCCGAGTGAAAAACCTGAGAACACAAGCATTGATACTGAAAAAAGTAAGCAAAACTTCAAATTTCATAACTTAGAAATGGATGAAAATTTTAGCTTTTCATTCAAGCCATTCCAAAACTTAGTAGGTTGTCTGAGATCACCTGGCAGGTCTTCTGTTCCATGTGGTATTGGTTCAACCTATAGTTGTCTGGTAGTTTGACTAAAAGTTATCATTAATTCAATGGAAATAGCTTCCAAATACCAGAAATCTCTATGGTGTTATTATAAACATAGATTTATTTTTTAATGAACAATATTTTCTCCAACCAGGCCATCAAAGACGTTGATAGTGAATTACAGGAGTTTTCCTAGTTGTGAATGTGATAGGGAAAGTCAGCTTCAGTGTAAGGTGCAGAACTTAACCATGATATTCTTTTGCAAGTAGTGGAACTGTAGAAGCATATTCTGCATGTTTGACTAGGAAAATAATTCTGATAAATTGAATATCTATGAGGAAAAATCCAAATAAGCTTTTACTATAAATGCTGGGCTGGATGAGTTACAAGCTGAAATCAAGATTGCCGGGAGAAATAACAACCTCAGATATGCAGATGATACCACTCCAATGGCAGAAAGCGAAGAGGAACTGCAGAACCTCTTGGTGAGGGTGAAAGAGGAGAGTGGAAAAGCTGGTTTAAAACTCAGTATTAAAAACGTTAAGATCATGGTGTCTGTCCCATCACTTCATGGCAAATAGAAGGGGAAAAGATGGAAGCAGTAACAGATTTCCTTTTTTTGAGCTCTAAAATCATTACTTTACTGACAAAGGTCCTAGTCAAAGCTATGTTTTTTCCAGTAGTCATGTTGGATGTGAGAGTTGGACCAAAAAGAAGGCTGAGTGTGAAAGAATTGAAGCTTTTGAACTGTGGTGTTGGAGAAGACTCTTGAGAATCCTTTGGACTGCAAGGAGATCAAACCAGTTAATCCTAAAGGGAATCAGTCCTGAGTATTCTTTGGAAGGACTGGTGCTGAAGCTGAAACTCCAGTATTTTGGCCACCTGATGCGAAGAACCAACTCATTGGAAAAGACCTTGATGCTGGGCAAGGTTGAAGGCAGAAGGAGAAGAGGGCCATAGAGGACAAGATAGTTGGATGGCATTACTGATCGGTTCACTGGACATGCACTTGAGCAAACTCTGGGAGATGGTGAGGGACAGGGAGGCCTGGCATTCTGCAGTCCATGGGGTTGCAAAGAGTTGGACATGACTTTGCGACTGAACAACATAAATGCTAAAATAATATTTGTACAATATCCTGAATCAGTCAGTTGAGTGTGTATACAGTTGAAGAAACTTTATTTGAATATTGGTCTCATTTTAAAATCTTCAAAATGTTTTATAAATGGAAACATTTTTCCTGCAAACTCTTTTGAACAAGCAAAGCTGTCCCATATAATAATGTAACTTTTTTTTTGACTGTTCAAATGTGATCATAGATTTATTAAATTATATGCATTTATCATTATATTAAAACTTTTAACTTTTGTTGAGTGTGAGGGGAAATGTTTAATGACTTTGTACTATATTTTTCCTTTTAAGTTCCCAAAAAGTCTCGTGTAAGATTTAGTAATATTATGGAGATTCGACAACTTCCCTCAAGCCATGCATTGGAAGCTAAGTTGTCTCGAATGTCATATCCTACTGTGAAAGAACAAGAATCCTTACTTAAAACTGTGGGGAAACTTACGGCAACTCAAGTAGCAAAAATTAGCTTTTTTTTTTGCTTTGTGGTAAGTCTTCTCTATCTTATATGTTTGGAATTTGAATTTTAAGACAGTATACATACCAACAATATACTATGGAAGTGTAAGACAATTTAGGTTGCTTATCATGACTCTAAACTTTGTTATCTGTCATCAGAAGGAAATTAGAGTATTAAAGTTAATAATTACTAGTCATATGTGAAAGAATGTAATAAATACTGTACACTACAACTACTCATATATATTTAGAATTTGAATAATAGTTATTTTATACTATGATATATATTAATACAAATGCTAGTAAATATCCAGATAAGAGTTTGCATTGACTGCACTGATTTCTTCAAATAATTGCTTTTGTAGTTTTACTTTAAATTCGTATGTGTGTTTTCAGCTTCAGTTGTGTCTGATTCTTTGTGGACTTACGGACTATAGCCCACCAGGTCCCTCTGTTCATGGGATTCTCCAGGCAAGAATACTGGAGTGGGTTGCCATTTCCTCCTCCAGGGGATCTTCCCAACCCAGGATTGAACCCGGGTCTCTTATGTCGACCGCATTGACAGGCAGGTTCTTTACCACTAGTGCCACCTGGGAAGCCATATAAATGTGGTCAAAATTTTACAAATATTCACAGTAAACACTTTTTCAGAATATTTTATTATAGCTTCTGAATTATTTTGATATAGAAACTGAAAAATATGCTTAATGTTTCACATAAAATATTCATTTAGCAAATAAAATATTATTTTAGGCTAATCTTGGATTAGACAACTTGTCTGAGTTAGTAAAAACTCTGATTTACAATTTAAAAATGAATTTTAATACTCAGCCTATTCCAAGGTTGTTTTGTATGAACCTTTGGGATTTAAATATACACTGAGCATTAAAGAAACTAGGCAATGATGCAGTGCCAATGTCAATATCATTAGCCTGATTAGTAGATTTTTTTTTTTACATTACAGTTTTGCTTCATATATACTGAATAGCCAATTTTTCACCATCCTCTGCCTGAATAACTTCTGTTTTAGTGATACCTTGATTAATATATTTAGGAATGAAAATCAAAGAATCTTTGGGAGTTGTAATATGGTAACTACATATGTAATAAGGTTAACTTAAAGGCTCATGCATTTAGATTACACTATTAGATTTCCATTACTTTGTTTTAAATGTGTAAGCCAAGACTAAAATTAATTAATTTTATCTCTTAACTTTTAAAGGAGACATGAGGTGAAACGCAAAGAATCTATATAGTAAAAGTTTAAAAGGAGGAGGGAGATAAGAACCAGATTAAACAGACAACGTCTGAATAGGGGGCAAACTGACTGGAATGGGGTGATTATGTTAGGAACTTCCACTAAAAGAAAGCACACAATTTATCTCTAGGCAGTTTAACAGGAAGGAAAGAAGGAAACCTTTGTGAATTACATAGCTTGTTGTCTATTAAGAAGAAGTACTTCTCTTTATTGATAAAGTTAACTTTTCCCAACTCAAAACTGAGAGAATAAATTTCATAGGCAGTAAGACATTGTTCTGTATAGCAGATTTACAGGTAGATATGCACAGATAATAACCTTTTAGAACGATTGAAGTAAAATATACATATCACAAAGCTTACTATTTTAATTATTTTTAAGTGTACAGCTCAGTGGCATTAAATACATTCACACTGTTTTGCAAACATCTCCAGTGCCTGTCAGGAGAACTTTTTCATCTTGCAAAACTGAAACTCTATACCCATTAAATGATAATTTCCCTTTCCCACCTCCCTTAGCCGCTGACAGCTACCATTTTATTTTTTGTCTCTGTGAGCTTAACTGCTCTGAGTACCTCATCTAAATAGAATTGTACAACATTTTTCCTCTTGTGGCTGGCTTATTTCACTTCATAGTTTAATAAATTATTCTTATTCTTCAAGATTTATATTTGTAGCATATATCAGAATATTTTTCTTTTTAAGGCTATATAATAGTCCATTCTGTGTATATACCACATTTTGTTTATTTGTTCATTCATTGATATATACTTGGATTGCTTCCACTTTTAATAGTCTTTTTTGAAAAATCAACCTTAAGTAAATTAATATAAGAGCAAGGCGCTATGTTAATCTTTAGTAAAGGCATTTCTGTAGAAAGTCAGAGTAGTACAGTCCAGGAATTCAGCTTTTTAAAACCTAACTCAATAGAGTGATAAGCTTAGTTGAGGTCTAGAGCAGTGCTATTCAGTAGAAATATAATGTGAGCCTCAAATATAGGTCATATATGTATTTTTAAATTTTCTAGTAGCCACGTTAAAAAAGAGAAAGTTATTTTTTTTTCTTGTATCCTTATTTGAGAATTATTTGAAAATTTAGATATTTTAGAATTTTGCCAACCATAAATGAGTGTTTATATCCCATCAACTGCAGGGCTCATAATGAGGCTTTGTACTTAGTATGATGTCTTTCATCTTTGGCCTTTGAAACACGTTATGGGCCTTAATTAATTCTTTGTTTTTCTTTTATTGGAGTATAATTACTTTACAACGTTGTGTTAGTTTCTGCTGTGCAAAGTGAATCAGCTATATGTATACATATATCCCTTCTCTCTTGAGCCTCACTCTGACCCACTCCATCTCACTCCTTTAGGTCATCACAGAGCTGAGATCCCTGTGCTATATAGCAACTTGCCACTAGCTATGTTTTACACATGATAGTGTATGTATGTCAATCCTAACCTCCCAATTCGTCCCACTCTCCCCTCCCCAGCTGTGTCCACAGGTCCTCTCTCTAAGTCTTCATCTCAGTTTCTACCCTGCAAATAGGTTCATTGGTACCATTTATCTAGATTCCATATATATTCATTAATATAGGATACTTGTTTTTCTCTTTGTGAGTTACTTCACTCTGTGTGACAGACTCTAGGTCCATCCATACCACATATGTAAAGTTAATTTTAATACTATATTTTTATTTAATCCACTGTATGTATATAAAACACTTGAACATACTATTGATATAAAGATTGATGAGATGGTTTGCATTCTTTTTTTTTAGTACTAAAGTCTTCTAAACATTTCAATTTTTAAATATTTTTTTCTATTTCATTTCAATTTCTATTGTTTCAATTTCTAAACATTTCAATTCAAGCTAGCCATATTTCATTTGCTTAATAGTGACATGTGGCTAGTGGCTAGTGTATTGGACATTGCAGTCAAAAGGAGTTAATAATTACTGTATTTGCCAGCCCTCTTTAATTATTTTGTCTCATTAGGGCTTATGTTGTTACAGTTTTTTTTCAGTAAAGTACAGTTTAGGTCTCACAGGCTTTTATGCTAGTTTTAAAATTAATTACCATTCATGAAATAATGAAGTATTATATAAATTATTTGGATAGCTCAATTATTAGCAAGTGGTTGTCCTCAACTCTTAAAATAATGAAGAGAAACATTGTAAAAAAAAATTTTTACTGGAGGGTAATTGAGATGGTCTTCCTTTGTGATGAGGCTGTCTTGAGTTTGAGAGCCAGAGAATGGAGTTTGGGGTGAACTGGAGAGTGGGAAGATTTCTCTGGAAAGAGTTCATAGCTAATGATGAATAGTTAGAATTTTTGCATTCCTACCGTCTAAATGGTTTTATTTTATTTCTTTATTTTGCATTAGCAGAGAGCAGTGAGATTGTTTGGAAAGTGAGCACAGTATTTAAGTATTAAAATGGTAAGGAATGTAGGTCAAGAAAGCTAATTATCACCTGATAAGCACTACCCATTCTTGCAGAAAATCTCCAAAAGATAATTAAAGGGCAGAAATCTTCTGCTTCTTGTTTAGTGCATCAACTGCAAGCAACTGTGGCTCCTATTGTCATATATATTTGATATTGCCCATCTTACCAGTTGGTAACCTCATTTTTTATTTAGATAGTCAAGTGAAATTAGGATGTTAGAAGACTACAGATGGAATCAGAGTCTCTGCTGTGCTTTCAGTCTGGCTTTAGCTTAGAGTACTATGTAGACTGAATGGAGACTTCTAGGCTCTCAACCATCTGCTGCCTCCTAGCAGTGTGCTAAGATCATTTGTCTATACTGCTTCTTTGAAATATAAATGCTGATAATCATACCACTCACTTAACTAAAAGTCCTGAAAGAGATCAGGAGATGTCCCTCCCCTAACAGAGACAAATCATTCTCCAGCAGAACATGATTATCCAGTCCATCTGTTTAAGCAACAGAAAACAGGTGACAAGCAGTTAATTTACTTAAACCACCAATCTGCTTCTTAATGTATGCTACATTAGGGACACTCATGCACATGTGTCCCAAGAGGCATATGCTAGAATGTTCTTGGTAGCACTGTTTGGAATAGTCAAAAAATGTCCACCAACAGAAAATGGATAAGTTGTAAATTGCATTAGAATATCTGATGGCAGTGAAAATAACTTTGTATGCACATACACAGAAACATCAGGCTTCATCAAAAGAGGCCTCCTTTCTTATTCTCTAAATCAAAGTGGGCCCAGGGTTGGGAATATAAGGATACCCTACCTAGATGAGCAAAAGGGAAGAAAGAAGGGGAAAAAAGATTCCCATAACTGGAAAACCTCCAACTATGAGAACTTTTGGTATTATGTCTCAAAACTGAGAATCAGAGAAACAATCACAGTTAGCCAGTGAATTCACAGTATTCTTGGACATTCTAAAATTTCCAAAGTGAGTACAGCCTTTTGTCTGTATCAGTCTGGCCAGTTCCATCTCCTTAAGCATCACCTGTTCAATTGATTTCTCTTAAATTTGATTTAGATAAATTTAATACTATCAGTGCTTAGATAAATCAGATTTCAGTGTTGATTTGATATTAAATTTATCCTAATTTTTAAAGAAGCCTGAAGAGTGCTAATTTTTAACCAATTTGTTCATTTCTTAAGGAAAATTGGATAGCAGAGATTTTTGGTCTGATATGTGTGTCTTCTTTTTAGGCCTGTGATTTTTCAATGCAAAACAAAATTTAAAACTTCTTACAATAGTATTTAGCAAGAGAAAAGAAGGAGGGGACTATAAATTATAATGACAAATACAAATAAGTCATTTATTAGGTTTCATTATTTTCTGTTTCTTCAGTGGTTTTTGGCAAATTTGTCCTATCAAGAAGCACTTTCAGACACACAAGTTGCTATAGTTAATATTTTGTCCTCAACTTCTGGTAAGAAATTTGTCTTATCTGTGTTATAACTTGAGGCCTATTTCTGATATATATGTGTACATAAAATATTTTTATCTTGTTATAAATTATTTCATTATTTTTAACATATATTAATGTATTATAACTACTACTTAATCTTTAAGTTTAGTACCATAGCCTTGTACTGTTTATCTTCCTTCTAATACTTTACAGTATTTTCTATGCAACAAAAATACATTGTATATAAAGTTTTATAGGCTGTCTGTATTGTAGCTATCTTTCCTTTCACATATTCTTTCTAAGGATATTTTTTTCAACCCTTTGGCTAAATGTGGTTGCTTATTTCAGATCTATAATTTGCCCTATGAAAGGTGTTTTATTTTTAAAATTGAATCAACTTCCAGGTCTAGAAGATAAAAAAAAGTATTTTGAACTGTAAAAATAACTTCAGCACACATACTTGATTATGATGTTGGAATATTACTGTGAATGCTGAGTTTAACTCTCTTAGTAGTTTTAAAATAAATAGGACTGTACTTGATCTGTATTTGTGAGATAAACATAGTTTAATTTGGAGACTGTTTCCATGTATGGTCTTTGAACATTTCAGCCTAGGTCATAGTCATATTCTTAGTCATTTAAAAATGACAAGATTTAAAAGTTAGGTAATAAGTAGTTTACTTATTTAAACAATCAAGTTGGCAATAAATAATTTTGACAGTATTCATTTAAGTGAATGTATCTTTTTTAAAATCTTTTTCTTTCCACAGGACTTTTTACCTTAATCCTTGCTGCAATGTTTCCAAGTAACAGTGGAGATAGATTCACTCTTTCTAAACTTTTAGCTGTAATCTTAAGGTAAGAATATAGTAAAATAGGTAGGTTGTTCTTAAAAACGTAGTGTTTAAAGCATTTCTGGTAGTGATAGAGGAGGGTTTATATTATCATATATAGGCAGAGAAAGATGACGATAAAAGAAAGTTTTAAACGAACATCAGCTCTGCATCACATCCTTGGCTAGTTTTAGTTTTCAAAACCTTCCTAGGGAACATAACTGAAGGGAGGATCTTTGGTTCCCATTCATGAGACTGTGAACTTAACTAAGTTTGTACTGACATTCATGCTTAACTGCATGTTATTATGCTCATAACCTCCCAAGTTTCTGTCTCCTTTTCTTAAAGCAAACTTCTCTTTTTGTTTAGTTTTTAGTTTTTACTTCTCCCATTTATAGAAATCTAACATGCAGTCTTCTCTGATTGTCTCAGCCATAATCTTTTAGTTATTTTCTGTATAAGCCATCTGGCAATTTTATATTACTGTTTGTAATACAATACATAAGTACCATTAGTAACTAATTTAAATCTTTTATTTTTATTTAGCTTTGTATTTATTTGTCTTGTCTTCCCTAGGAGATTTTAAACCATTGAAGGCTAAATCCTTGTTTTCTGCTTCTTTGTGTTATCAAAGGCCTAGCATAGGGCTTTGCTTACAGTCAGTACTCAAATAGATATATTGATTTGATGAAACTCTTGTTTTTGTAAGAGAAAATCAGAAATCAAAGAAGGTACCAGAATAATTTACCAGAAAGAGTAGTGTTTTTGAGCTATCAGAGCTGACTTTGAATCAGAGCTCTGTTTGCCCCTGGCCACTTCCCCTTAACTCTCTGAGAGGATTTCCTTGATGACAAAATAATGATAGTAGCATCTAATTTACAGTTTTGTTTTGAAGTTTGGAAGGATGTATATAAAAAGTGATTATAATAGAGACTGGTTCTTGGCAGTCACATAAGTGGTGTTTCTCTCTTTTAGATACAAAGGTAAATTGACAGTGGTAGTTTTCATGGACAGTCTGGTTGAGCCAACTGATTTACCATTTAGACTTCATGGATGCTAGAAATTTATTCTTTTATATGACTGGCCCATGATTTAGCCAGATGAATTTTTACACTAGGAAAATACAGTATATTTATATTAGGGAAGTAATGAGCTCTGTTCACAATTCATGCCTATTTCTAACTTTTCTCTGTGTTGTTTTAATAAAAGTAGAAAGATGCACAGAAATAGAAAGACAATATAAGGCTCCGTGAGGATGGGAATCACATCTCTCTTGTTCCTTGCTTAACCCAAACATTGCTCAATAAGCAACAGTTGAATGAAGAAATAACCTCTGATTTCTCTGCCTCCTTTATTTGGTCTTATTTTATCCATTAAAATGATGGAATTATTTATTTAAATATTTAAGAATAATTTTGCTGTTAATTTTGATTTTACCTGGTGGCTTCATGATAAAGAACCCGCCTGCCAATGCAGGAGATGCAGGTTTGATCCCTGGGTCATGAAGATCCCCTAGAGTGAAAAATGGCAACCCACTCCAGTATTCTTGCCTGGGAAATAGCATGGACAGAGGAGCCTGGTGGGCTGCAATCCATGGGGCTGTACAGTCAGACAACTTAGTGACTAAACAACCATAACAATAGCAAGAGTTATTACTATTACTAGGTTTATATGGGTTTAATACATACACATTTCAAAAAAAAAGGATTGAAGGAGGGATGACAAGTTGACTTTTTCCTGATTGAAAGGCAGAAGATAAGCATAGCAAGTTAAGAACACTAGACTCTGGAAGTAGACTGCCTGCATTTCAATTCCAGCTGTGTGATTTTGGTCAAGTTACTTCATTTTTTTGTGCGTTAGTTTTCTCAAGTGTAAAATGGGAATGGTAATGATAATAATACCTTTCTTATAAGGTAATGTCAGTCATTTTATGTGGATTAAATGAATTAATACAAGTACAGCACTTATAGTATACTGATATTATTCAGTATTAATTAAATTATGAATTCTTTGATGGTTTGACCTAAAGTTAATATTAGTCTTTATTACTTGTAAATAACTTTGATCTTTATGATTAGTCTTTTAAAGGAATTTATTATGTTACTCATCAGTAATGATGGTTATTTCTCATAGCATTGGAGGTGTTGTGCTGGTAAATCTGTCAGGATCTGAAAAATCTCCTGGAAGAAACACAATAGGTAAGTATCTGACTCTGAATTCTTCCTGTTAGAGTATACCAGAAGGACCTGTGCGTGTCATTTTGCATGTGCACATACATGTGCATGCATACGCACACGTGTGCACACACACACACACAAGGGTGGGCACTAATAAGGCTTTTATGTAAAAAGTTTTTCCTTTGGAAATAATGTAAGAAAATTAAACAATAGAACACAGAACTCTCATATAACCTTCGCCCAGATTCTCTTAACTGTTTATAACATACAGTTATAGTACATGGAGAAGGCAATGGCACCCCACTCCAGTACTCTTGCCTGGAAAATCCTATGGATGGAGGAGCCTGGTAGGCTGTAGTCCATGGGGTCGCCAAGAGTCGGACATGATTGAGTGACTTCACTTTCATTTTCCACTTTCATGCATTGGAGAAGGAAATGGCAACCCACTCCAGTGTTCTTGCCTGGAGAATCCCAGGGACAGAGGAGCGTGATGGGCTGCCGTCTGTGGGGTTGCACAGAGTTGGACACGACTGAAGTGACTTAGCAGCAGCAGCTATAGTACAGGTTTAAAAATCAGGAATTAACAGTGATTATAGTCATTTTTCGCAGAGGTTAAAGTGGCTGCCTGCAATGTGGGAGACCTGGGTTCGATCCCTGGGTCGGGAAGATCCCCTGGAGAAGGAAATGGCAACCCACTCCAGGATTCTTGCCTGGAGAATCCCATGGACAGAGGAGCTTGGTGGGCTACAGTCCACGGGTCGCAAAGAGTCGGACACGACTGAGCGACTTCACTTTGACTTTCAATTTTTGACTTTATTTAGTCTGTAGGTTCTTTCCAAATTTCACCATTTTTTTCCACTAATGTTCTTCTGGTCCAAGATCATATGTTGCATTTAGATATCATGTCTCCTTGGTTTTCTTTAATCTGTGACTATCCCACTGCCCTTTTTTGTCTTTCATAACTTTAATATTTTTGGAGAATACTGTCCACATTTTGGTAGAATGTCCTTCAATTTATTTTTCTGGTATTTCTTTATGGTTAAATGTATATTGTTCATTTTTGGCAAGAATACCAGGGAAGTGATACTGTGTCCTGACAAATCCATCATATCAAGAAGGCTCATGATATTTATTTGTTCTGTTACTAATGACTTTAATTTTAAGTGATGTCTGTCAAGTTGCTCCAGTGTAGCTCCTAGTTTTTCCCTTTGTAAGTAATAAGCATCTTGTTAGAGCTGTGGAGACAATACATATATCCTGCCCATCATGCTTGCAGCCACTAATTTTGTCATTCTCTTCTGACTCTTACGGAAACAATTACTACTATGGTAAGCACGTAGTTTTTGATCCATTGTTTAGATTTAACAGAAGAATCCAGCTTCCTTGGTTTCCTTCTGTATACTTTCTTTAGATATTTAAGGTCCATTGAATAGAATAATGCTTTCTAAACTATTTCTGGATAGTGCCCAGGGAGCTGTGTCTCTTGAACTGTCTTAGGTCTTTCTCACCTAGAGCAGCTCTGTATGTTTAAAACAATACATGTGTTTTGTGTGTGAGATTTTGTTGGCAGGCTATCCTTTAATAGCAATAATAAATAAGTGAAATGTTGAACTTTTGGATAATTGATTTAAAGTATTGAATGTGGTCACTTGGCAGATAACACCTTATTATAGCTGTTTTTAAAGGCTTACTTAAATGTTTTTGAGAGTGAGTTAATATATTAAAGAGAATCAATATTCATTACGCAGGAAGGAACTGCTAGTGCTACATTATGTTAGATATTTTAGAACATTAAAAAGTAATAAATTATATGTTTGCAGTTGTCAAGAAGTTTTTTCTTGTAATCGATATATATGTTTGACAAAATGAAACCCCTAGAGAATAAAATCATACTAGATTCAACTGTAGTAAGTATTAAATTGTCTAAAATAGAAGACAAGTAGGATGGAAGTTTAGTGGAATAGAAAGAGGATCCTTGGTGACAGTGTGGGACTTTAAAAGAGTCTTGAAGGTGGTAGAATGTGTATTAAAATGATACATGACAGTAGGGAGAACAATATAAATAGCCTAGAGTGGGAAGAAAACATTGTTAAGTTGGCTGTGTCAGGTTTCAAAGTTGTTTATGTACAGGAAGATAGGAAATATGTACTTCAAAATTAAATACCAAAGTGTTGGTATTATAACTGTATAACTGATTGGTTAAATCATCAAGGTGAATGATTTTGTATTTGTTGGTTTATACTTTTAAAGTCCTTCCTATGTTCCTGGAGGACATGGATAAGGTGGGTTATACTTTATCTTTTCATATTTGAATAGTACTCATTTCTTGAAATAGGACCTGACTATGTCAGATTTTAATTAAGTATGTGTTGAATGAGTATGTGAACAAATACTTTATTATATTGACTTTTACAGGTTCCATTTGGTCTCTTGTTGGAGCCATGCTCTATGCTGTTTATATTGTTATGATTAAGAGAAAAGTAGACAGAGAAGATAAGTTGGATATTCCAATGTTCTTTGGTAAGAATATGTTTAACTTGTTGAGACTGTGTACTCTGAATAATTAACTTAGGGTTTTGGTTTTGTTTTTTGGAGGGAGTAGGGAAGGTTCCCTTCCCACTCCCCCATGTAATTCTTTAAAACCATTAGACTTTAAAGATTATGAAGTCCACTCTCAGTGTTTTTCTCTTATCTTGTTCTGGGTAATTGTGGACCTGGAGGAAATGTTCACTCTCCCAATGTGAGGTAAAAGAAATTCTAATGTACCTTTTTCAAATTAATATCTTTAACCTGTAAATCAGGTATTTTCCTCATTGATATCACTGGTTATGCTGTTATAAGCATGTGAGGGTTTACCTGTTGTATTATATATTTTGCCATTTTTGAATTGTTAGAAGCATAGGATTGGGGAAACTGCCCCAAAATGATGTCTAATACTATTTCTGTCTATGAGTTAATTTTTACTAAAAATTGTAGGTCATTTGCACTTTAAGACTCAGACTCTTTTATGACATAGATTTTTTAATTACCCAGTTACAGTTTCGGGCATCAATTCTTAATTTTGGTAAATGCCTAATATAATTTATAAATTCTTATTTGCCTGAAATGAGCTCAGTAAAGAAGTCTGATATCTAGGATTACAAAAGAAGAGTACATTGACATGATAGGTCCCAAACGATATCTGAATATCAATAGATAATGGAACCAGGGATGAGAATTCAAAGTACAGCTTATAGGAAACCAGGAGACCTGAACTCTAGCTGTTGTAACTTCTTTTATCTCATACTCATCTGAAAATGAGGAGATTAGACTAGGTTAGTAGCTGATTTATGAAGGATCCTGGGAAGATTGGAAGGAAGTGGAGTTGCATGTGTGAGTTTGGTTTCCAGACTGCTCTGCTGCTTCTACTGAAGCAATTCTGCTTTGTTGTTTTTTTAGCATTATAAATTAATTTGTAGAAATGATTTTTCTACTTTTGGACTTTGAATATCTGTACCTAATGATTAACAAAAATAAAATCTTTGAAAACCCACCAGACTGGGTGATCACTCAAGTTGCTTTCAAGTAGAGAATTCCTAAGTATACCTTAAATATGAAGATAATTGTAATGACATCTTATTTTGAAGTCATGGAAAAGTCCATCTGGAATGGATTGAAATGTTAATATTTTGCAGTATGTTTTTTTTTAAGATTGGCAGCTTTGAAGAAAAATTGCTTGTTTACTCTTACTGGAGAGTATGTGTAGACATATGCTATAATATGTAAAGCAATATGAATTTGACTTGGGCTTTAGAATAGACAGAATTAGAGCAGAAGTAGTTAGAGTTGGGATGTGGAAAGTTCTTTGGGCATCATGATGTGAGCAGAGCAGGAAATAGTGAGTAGATCCAGTGTGCTGGAGTTGAGGAAAGAGGAGAAGCATATGAGGCGTATGAGAATCTGCAGAACCCGTGAAGTGATTTGGACCTTTCATCTCTAGATCCAAAGGTTGTCACTTCATGCGGAATTTCACAGGCTTCAAGTTCAGGGAACAACAAAAAAAAGAGATCTGCTTCTTGATAACGCCAAAGTGAAAGTGAAGTCGTGTCCAACTCTTTGCCTACAAGGCTCCTCCATCCATGGGATTCTCCAGGCAAGAATACTGGAATGGGTTGCCATTTCCTTCTCTAGGAGATCTAGGAGATCTTCCCGACCCAGGGATCAAACTCAGGTCTCCCGCACTGCAGGCGATGCTTTACCCCAAAGTTTGGTGTTCTAACTACAACAATTCTTGAATGTTATACAAGCCTTTTGTGTGTGTGTTGTTTATTTTTATTTTTATCACTAGGTATCTTAAGTTGGTTTTCCTAGAAGCAGGATATGAGACAGTAATTTGGTGTGGGAGATTCCTGGAAGGGGTGCTCTGCAGGAAGGACTGACAAGGGAGTGAGATAAGCAGAACAGAGAAGGGGCAAGAACCATGTGATCTCTGGTGCAGCTGAGGCTTGGCCAGCTTGTTATAGGTCCCTGGGCAGGGAGCATAGGGGGAGCAGAGGCAGTCCTCAGAATTGTCCTAGCCTAGAGCCATTAGGATTTGGCTGCAGAGGGTGTGGAGTGGGGAGAGGGTGGGATCTTTTTGGGAAGGACAGACTTGGTTGCTTGCTCTCCAAGACACTTCTTCAGAGAAGGCAGGTACTGTAAGTATTAGTGGCATATAGAGAGTGGGCATTCCCTCCCTATTACAATTTAACTAGGCATCCTAATACAAGTTTATTATTTATCAGCAAATATAAAATATATATCTACTGTAATTTAAATTTCTTTTAGGAAAGCTCTATAATTACCTTTGGATCTCACAGTGAAATTGTGATGTTAAACTGTATAAAATGTCCAATAAAAACTACTATAAAATTATAACATTTGTATCTTTACATTTTCATGTGTATAGTCATATATAAGCTCATATTTCTATATTTAAAATAATAGTTAGCATTTGTTAACTGTTTACTCATGCCATGTACTGTGTTGTATTTTTGTCTACTCTTCCTAGTAACCTAATTAAATATTATTTTATACTTATAGATTGGAAAACCGAGGTTTGCAAGAGGTTAGCATGTTGTCTAAAGATTACAGTAGTAGTGAATGGTAGAGTGGGATTGTCATGCAGGGCAGTCATGCAGAGCATGCACTTAACCACTAAATGTTATACCCTTCCTTTGTGTACACATAGTCCATGCTTAGTTCATACTTACATAGCTATTTGTATATGTAGTAATCTCACAGACTAGCTTATGAGCTCTAGGAAGGCAGGAAATAAGAATTTTATCTTTTTTTGGAACCTTCCTCCATTATCCCTAGTATAGCATGGATGCTTTAAACATAAGTACAGATTGAATCAGAGAGTAAACAGTGTATGTAGTTCCTCGTAATAATTTACACTGAACACATGCACACACACATATGCACGAGTTATTCTTTTTAAGTTCCAGGACACTATATTATCATAATCTACGATTGTCAGCCAATCTTTTTAAATCGTTGTAAATGTTTTTTCTTCAGTAGTTGCTCTATGCATTAGGGATAGTTGAACCTTGAAGACTCTGTGATCCCCAGTCGCTTGATAAAGTTTTTGCTTGTGTTCATCTCTCCACAGGACTTACTTAAAAACAAAAGTAACAATACTTTAAGTTAAGGAAACCTAATGAAGCTCATTATGGGAAACCTAATGTTTTCTGATTGTAGAGTTGCAATTTTGAAAGATTGAAATAAATCACAGTTACTAACTTTTGTCTCTTTTATATGTGTTTAGGTTTTGTAGGTCTCTTTAATCTGCTGCTCTTATGGCCAGGTTTCTTTTTACTTCATTATACTGGATTTGAGGACTTTGAGTTCCCCAATAAAGTAGTGTTAATGTGCATTGTCATTAATGGCCTTATTGGAACAGTGCTCTCAGAGTTCCTGTGGTTGTGGTATGTACTGTTTATTACCCTGTGATCTATTTGTTATGAATTTATTGACTTTTGGCTAGTTTAATCATTTCTATTTTTTCTGTCTTCTGATGGCCCTTCCTATGTACTTTGTCACCTTATATACTTACAACTTAATACAGTAACTCCATTAGAGCAGGAACGTTTTATTTATTTTTTTTTTAATTTTTGTGTTCCCATTGCATAGAGTAGTGGCTTGCATATAGAAGTTCATAAATCTTTGTTGAATGATTGGATGAATATGAATGACCTATATTTATACAACTGTTTTATAAAGTAAAGTGTTATGCAGATTAAAGGCATCATTTCTAATAGACATTCACACTTAGGAGATGTGTATCCCAGGTATGCATACATGAGTTCCAAGTGAGAATCTGGAAACTTTGCTTATTCAGGAGTGTTTGAAATGTCTGTTTGATTGTTCAGATTTTTGTTTTGTTTATTCTCAGGACTTTTCAGATGAGTAAGGCAGATATATAAACCCTAAGCTTTAGGGTTTGATTAATTTGAGGTTTTAACATACTTTGATGTAATATCAACTATGTTGATATGTGATAATCTTAAAATAGTTTGAAGACAATATCATATATAGTGTTTAAGAATACCTTCAAATATAGAACTTAACACTTAGTTCTATTTCCATCTAATAGAAACTTAGAAACACAAATTGTACTTAAGCTCCTGAATAAATTTTATTGCATGCCATTTAAACTACTGATTAGTTTTCCCTTGCAAAAGACTGCAACAAAAATAGCCTTTTCCATGAAGTCTTGCTTAATGCTCTGCCTGCACTTGTCTCCCCTCTCCAATTAAGGAAGTATCTCCTTCCGTGATGTCCTCCACTCTCACTCCCTTTTATGTAGTACTTAAAGGTTTAGTTTATATTGTAGTAATTCATGTAGTTGGGTTTCCTGGTAGCTCAGACAATAAAGAATCTGTCTGCAGTGCAGGAGACCTGAGTTCAATTCCAGGGTCAGGAAGATCCCCTGGAGAAGGGAGTGGCTACCCAGTCCAGTAGTCTTGCCTGGAGAATTCCAGAGACAAAGGAGCCTGGCAGGATACAGTCCATGGGGTTGCCAAGACTGAGCATGAGGTCATTAGACACTCATGAGGTCGTTAGGCACTCAATGTATGTAATTATCGTAAATTCCTTTGTTGATCTAGAACCCTTTGGTATCAAAATCTATTTCCTCATGTTGTATAAATTATTTTACATGCTCATTTTTTTTAACCAAAAGGACTTACTTACTTTTTTAATGTATTAATATGTATCATATGTCTTGTTCTTTTATTCTATCACTTATTTTGTTATATCATTTCCCTTGCCTCTTCCACTCTTGGTTCTGGGCTGATGAAACTACTTACTGTTTTGAGTGTACTTGGTTGAACCATAAAGAATTGTTGATCTTTGACCATTTTTGATGGCTGTTTGACAGGGTTCAACTCAGTGAACCCTATGCTTTAAATGACTATTCACTCACTGTATTTTAATAGAAGTTTATATTCTGTACTATTCTAAGTTTAGTTTAAATTAGAAAATTTCAATGCAAAGAGTTCTTACATATTTGAAAGAAATAATTTTAAAAAATTTTGGATATTAGACTAGAGAAAGGTTTAGTATGGTTCGTATTACATTAAGACTTATAGTAAACATGAACAGTGCCACCTTCAAATGTTAAAATACTCATTCCTTATTGAGAGTTTTATTTTTAATAAATATATAGAATAGAGTTTCATTATGCCAGCAGATTTTAATGTAGGCTTTGAGAATGAATAAATACAAGTTGTGACATATGTAAGCTCTCTTGTATGAGCATTCTAAGTTTGCACCCTTGGAAAATTTTACTCTTAAATAGGAAAATAACATGTTTTGAAGTATTCTTTTTTGTATTTAACTTTTTTAACATTTAAGAGAGTAATAAATTTTTAAAAATGTACAAAATGGATTATAATGAAAAGTTAATCTTTCTCTTCTACCCCAAATTTTCATTTCTTTTTCTCAAAAGCAACCACTGTTAATTTCTTAGCCTTCTACAGTGCAAAATTATCTGTACATACAGAAGTGTGTATCAATCTCTTGATCTTCCCCCCTCCAATTTGTTTTATTTTTAACATGCAAACTGTGGATATCATTCTATACTTTTCTTTGTTCCCACAAATTGTTGTCTTGTAAATTCTTACATATCAGCCACTAGATTCATTTTTTTAAAGCTTGTATAGTATTCTAATCTGCTATGGTCCAATCCATTATGTAACATAATGCATAGAACATAATGTGTTTTACCAGTTCCTTCTTGAGAGATGTTTTTGTTTGTAGTCTCTTGCTTCGAAAGTAGTATGGTATTAAGCACCTTATATATGTTTTTGCATGTTTACAAATTATTCTATAGGATGCTGCTAAGTTGCTTCAGTCGTGTCCGACTCTGTGCGACCCCATAGACAGCCTCCTACCAGGCTCCTTTGTCCCTGGGATTCTCCAGGCAAGAACACTGGAGTGGGTTGCCATTTCCTTCTCCAATGCATGAAAGTGAAAGTGAAGTCGCTCAGTTGTGTCCAACTCTTTGCGACCCCATGGACTGCAGCCTACCAGGCTCCTCCATCCATGGGATTTTCCAGGCAAGAGTACTGGAGTGGGGTGCCATTGCCTTCTCCAGTTCTATAGGATAAGTACTGAAAAAACTGAATCAAACACATGGACTTCTGATTCTGATAGAGTTACAAAATATTCTCCACAGAAGGAACACAGTTTATATTTCCAACTATGTATTTGAGTCTTTGTTGTTGAAAAAAACTAGACACTCAAAGTCATATATTATGATCAAAGCTACCTGGGCTGGATTTTTCAGGACTTCAAAAAAGTTATATTTTTCAGATATACTTCTATACTCAAGCACTTAAGAGTACTTTTAGTAACAACTCAATAGCAGTAAGTTAATCTGTAATGGAACAAATTTCCTGTCCCTTAAATTCTTAGGTGTTATTGTAACTCAAAACAATTATAAGAAGCATATCTATATGTTTTATATCATTTTATATCTTAAAAATAATTAAATCAGAAATCATAATCTACGTGTATGATTTCTTTTTAGGAAGGCAAGATTATATGTTAACTATAAATAGACAATTAACTTTAACGTATATAATCATGTACTGAGTAGCATACTAAAGGTTTAAAAGTGCAGTTGTAAATTTTTTTGGAAATTAGAGATGTGTACTTGTCACTCATTGTTTATTTAAAAAAATTTTTTCAAATGCACCATTAACTCCATATACTGTACTGCCAGTGTAGATAGGAGGTTATCCACTTAGTCCTCTGTCTCAGCATTTCCTGAAGTGTAATGAATGGATAATAGATCAAATGAATTCAGCCATAGCTAAATTGGGAAACCTGCTATAAGTCAAATGGGTTTTTTAATACTTCATCTCAGTCTCGGTCTGATGTTACTTTGCGTTATGAATCTAAGAACAAATGTATTTTAAAAACCCAGGATTTCCCTGGTGGTCCAATGGTTAAGAATCTACCTTCCAATGCAGGCAGTGACCAGGTAGGATCCCTGGTCAGGGAACTAAGATCCCAAATGTTGTGAGGCAGCTAACCTGACATGCCACATCTAAAGAGCAGCCCACGTGCTGCAACGAAGAGCCTTTAAGCCACAAAGAAAGATCCCACATGCCCACAACTAAGACTTGACACAACCAAATAAATTAAAAAAAAAGCTCAGGGAATTCCCTGGTGATACAGTGGCTAGAACTCAGTGCTTTCACTGCCAGTCCCAGGCCTTGGTTCTGGTCAGGGAACTAAGATGCTCTAAGTTGTGCGGCCAAAAAACAAAAGACCAATAATTTTTTAAACCTAATATTTGATCCCCAAATACTCTTTTCACAGAGAAGCTTATGAATTGTGGGCTATCCCTTGAATTCTCTTTACCACATCGATAAAAACTAATTGTCCAGCCTCTGTTGAACACTTAAAGTGACACACTTTATCAAGAGTTAGCCTCTTTTATTTCAGGACAATATTGTTAACCCTAACAGCTAGAATTTACTTACCTATAATTTCCATAGTTCTGTACTCCTAACTATATATATTATAGCTTTATAATTAATTTTTATACACTCAATATCTATTCAATGCAATGCTTTTCTTCATTTTTTTCATTCAGTTATATAAAATTATATGCAGTTGGTATGTCAGAATTTGATACTAACATTGATAATTCAAAGTGAAAATAAAATGAAGAGCTTATGTTTTGGTTACATCAATTACTAGAAAAATGAAAAACAGCAAGGAAATATCCTTAAAAAATACTCAGTTCTTTTTTCCTGATACTAAGCCAAACCAAAAGAGCAACAAACATCTAAAGGCTACTTAATTTTGAATGAGGGCAAGACATTTTGCTTTAATGACAGACTCGCCTGTTATCACTTTCTTATTGTGTTATAAGTTATTGTCCTGAACTTTTATTATAGCTGTTACCTTTGTTATCTAAGTGTCATTATCACAAAACTAAGAATTCTTCTGACAGTTTTATAAAAAATGTTAACAAAATATAAGTTATACATCCAAAGTTGAATATCATCTGTAAGCAGATTCAGAAAATAGTATAAAATCTTTTGAAATGTGTATATATATATATATATATTAGATTTTTAATATTTGAAGATAAATTTTGAGAATTATCTTAGTAACTTTATTTTTTATTATGTTAGTCCATCCTAAGCTTTTATCCTGATCTCTCTTGCCTATATGGTAGGATAATTTTTATTTTTTAAGATTTTTTGGATGTGAACCATTTTTAAAATTTTTATTGAATTTGTTACAATATTGCTTCTATTTTATGTTTTGGATTTTGGCCACAAGGCATGTGGGATTTTAGCTCCCCAACCAGAAATCAAACCTGCACTGCTTGCATTGGAAGGTGAAGTCTTAACCTCTGGACCATCAGGGAAGTCTCCCTAAGATAGATACTTTTTTATCATTGTGTTTTGTTGGTTCTTTTGTTGTTTTGGTATGGTAATGTATATTTTCTTTCTTTCTTTTGTTTTTTTAGGGGCTGCTTTCTTACCTCATCATTGATAGGCACACTTGCACTAAGCCTTACAATACCTCTTTCCATAATAGCTGACATGTGTATGCAAAAGGTAAGGCAAACTATTTACTAGATATTTTAAATATATTATTAAATCAGAGCTAATAATGAAAGTTAAGGTATGTGACTAAATTATAAAGATGACCATGAATAATACTTGGTGCCTTCTCTTCCAAGCTGTTTTACTACACAGAGACATAAACAGTACCAAAGAAATGGTCATCTTTGTAATTCAGTCACATTTAGTTTTTTATTTAAAAAACAATTCTTTGTTATTTAATTTTGTTTTCTGATTCAGTATATTATTTATTTGCTGTGGTTAAGAAGGAAATCTCTGTAATTGAGAATTAATTATTCTATGTATACCACGATTTTCAAATAATGTGAATATTATAAAATATATATAACACTAAAATCATACATCATATAATATCCAGGCCTTTCCACATCTTCAGGTCATAATCTTGAATATCAACCAAAATTAGTCAAACTAGGGAAATGATACTTATCAGAGGATTTTGGTAGCTGCTGTGTAAATGAACAATGAACTTTACCATACTGATATTTTGAAAAATCAGCTTTTTTGCAGATTTGAAAAATAAAAATTGAAGGTTAATTTTATTTTTGAATTTTTAAGAAGACCTGTAATAGCGAATTTAATTTTAATAAATGATACTGTAATTTGTTCATATATTTTAAGATGGAGACAAAACAGAAGGGAAAATATATATATATATATAGAATTGATTAAAAAAACACACTGACAGTCATTTGTTGATTGCACATCAAGCATTTAGTTAAATGAGTAGGCTGGGCCTTTGGTGGGAATTGAAGGCAGAAGATACATTCTGGAAAAAGTAGCAGGGTGTGTCCCAGAGCTGCAATAGTAACAAGGTGGGAGTAGCTTACTTTCTTAGGTTTTTTTTTTTTATTCTAATAGTCAAGCGTATTTATATATATCAATAGTTTCTGCAATTTTTGCATTCATTAACTTTATTTATTGTGCTTAAGATACATCTTTTTTTAACTTAATTGATATTTGGTATGATAGGAAGCATTCCTGATTGCATTCAGACTTATATTCAGATATATTCAGAAATTAGACTTTTTTTGTTTACTTGGGCAGTTTTCATTGTTAATAAATGTCTTCATTTTTTTTTTTTTTAATTGTCCTCATAGCATGCTGGAAATAAAATTAGATGTTTTTTATTATTTGGCAACATAAAAAGAATTGCATTGTTAAAAGTGAACTTTGCCTGTAAAAGTCATCTAGAGTTTTACCTACCTTTATGAAGTTTGGTTTTTCAGTAGGATATTTTTAGTTGAATAGTCATGATATTCTGTCAACATATTTGTGTTTTTAACTCTCATTAGTAATAAGTTTTTTTATGCTGTTTTTTTTCTGTTCTTGGGTCATTTAAATTCATCATTTTTTTTTTAGATTATTAAATATCCTGCAAATATTCCAAGAATATGTTATACTAATAGTTTGATAACAGTGTGAAGACTTTTTAGTACTGACTGCTGGGTGTTCTTAGGCTAACTCAGCCTGTGTATATGTACCATATGAGAAGGGTGTGCATGCTGAAATTTATCAATGGTTTTCCTTGTGTTATGCATTGTGAAAGTGAAGTCGCTCAGTCATGTCTGACTCTTTGTGACCCCGTGGACTGTAGCCTACCACGCTCCTCCGTCCATGAGATTCTCCAGGCAAGAATACTGGAGTGGGTTGCCATCTCCTTCTCCAGGAGATCTTCCCGATCTAGGAATCGAACTTTGGTCTTCCACATTGCAGGCAGACGCTTTAACCTCTCAGCCACCAGGGACGCCCCTATGCATTATGAGTCCTTCATAAATAAATAATTATTTTCACAAAACTCCTTTACTCTGACTAAAGCTAATATGAAATGGAATAGTATATGTTTCCCACAAGAGGGAGTCTTGCCTTTGATTCTAAACCTCATTTCTTTAATACTTAGAAAGGGTAAGCAGTTTTTCTCCCGGTTTTAAAGATAGGAGTTACTGTTTTCATCATTATTTTGAAAGCAGACTACCAGTGTGTTGCAGCTGAGTCTCAATAATTAATCAGTGCGGCTTTTTTGGCAATTATTTTTGATTCTAAGTTGACTCTAAATGGTAAAGGAAATTTTCTTTTTGGTGACTTTATGGGATCTCATTATTTTTAATTTTCTTGATGACCCAGGTAAAATGATGGTTTGGAGAGTCAGGATTAGCAATCTGAGAGCTCCTCACCACTGAGGCTTTGCCTGTCTCCTTTGGCTCACATTTCCTAGTAAAAATATTTCTCTTTATAGTCTTTATTTTACTTAGTCATGATTTCCCTTGGAATCTTTTTATTTTCAAGCTATATTCATCAGTAAATTGTTTGCCAAAGTTTCACTTAAGAGTTTCATCTGTTTTCAGTACTGTCATAAGAAAAGACTCATAACATAACACAACATCACAGCTATAGCATAACTTAATTTTTTATAAATGGGAATTTTTTAAAAAATGACTTCAGAAACTAGAGGGGAAGGATCAACTTGAGAATAGTCAGTAATCAGTAAAGAACAAGGGCAGTGTGATGTGTAAGACAGATACTTAAAAATTCATAATTCTGTTTCTGATGTATTCTGCCTAATAACTGAAAAGCATGGTTTCCTGCCTTTCCTTTAGGATATTTTCTAAGTAAGATGTATTTTTGTTGGTAATTGAAGCAAGTGATTAGTATATCCTTATATTTAATAATAACATTCTTAATATATTGTCAGTGCTTAGTATTCTTTTCTTGGTGTTTTATTTGTCCAAGTTATCATGAATATAAAAGTTGTATTTAAGGGAAAATTGTCTTAATGATAATTGTGAGTGTTTTTTTTTTTTCTTTTTTCCTATCTCTTATTTTTAGGTGCAGTTTTCTTGGTTATTTTTTGCAGGCGCTATCCCTGTATTTTTTTCATTTTTTATTGCAACTCTCCTGTGCCATTACAATAATTGGGATCCTGTGATGGTGGGAATCAGAAGAATTTTTGCCTTTATATGCAGAAAACATCGAATTCAGAAGTAGGTTCAGTTCCAATATAAATTTTTCAAATTTTTGCTAAGTATGGGAATCATACCATGCTGACCTAGCTTTTAGAGATTCTGTGAAGAATTTTTGAAAGATTATAATATTATATGTACAATGCCAGATAAAAGAATTTGTTCAGATCTATGCGTGATAGGATAGTTTCTTCAAAACTGCTGTTTTTTAAAAAATGTTTTAATTCAGAGGTGAAATCAAAGTGCTTACAGTTTTGCTGTAACAAATTTAAATGTAGAAAAAATTTTTTGATGTGAACAAAATTGATAATAAAATATGGTAACATTGCCTCATTTTCTTTTTCTTTTTTTTTAAGAGAAAAAGCGTTTTATATTCTCTAAAACATTACATTACAGAATGTAAAGAACTTCTTACATTCTGTAAAGAACTTGGGACAGTTTGTTGAGCAGTCTTGCTCTAGTCTTAGGTCTGACCTCAGGCATTGGCCAGTGGAATAGATCATTTGTAAAAGTTCTTTTCAGGTCTAAAGCTTTCCTAACTCTTGTCTTTTTTTAAAGGGTTCCAGAAGACAGTGAACAGTGTGAGAGTCTCATTCCTATGCACGGTGTTTCTCAGGAGGATGGAGCTAGTTAACTATAGCCCAGGTTTGTATGTTAGTGGATGTTACTATTGAATAAGGTCCTTATTCTTTCAAAAATTTTATTTATTTTTATTTTTGGCTGTGCTGGGTCTTCGTTGCTATGCGGGCTTTTCTTTAGTTGTGAATGGGGGCTACTTGGTTGCAGTACACAGGATTCTTATCACAGTGATTTCTCTTGTTGTCCAACACAGGCTCTAGAGCACACAGGCTTCAGTAGTTGCAGGATTAGTTTCACCACCTGGGCTCATTAGTTGCACCACCTGAGCTCTAGAGCACAGTCTCAATAGTGGTGGCACACAGGCTTAGTTGCTCACAGCATGTGGGATCTTCCCAGGTAAGGAACAGAACTTGTGTCCCCTGCATTGACAGGCAGATTCTTTACCACTGAACCACTAGGGAAGCCCAGGTTCTTATTCTTATATTGCTCAAATACAGAATCTGTTTCCTATAATTAATTTTTTTGAGAGTTGATACAGCTTAGAGGCTGAGAAAGTCCAACTCTAAAGTGAAACTGCCTGGGATCCAATTCCAGCTTCTATGTGTACTAGCTGTGTGACCTTATGCAAGGTTCGTAACCTCATTGTGCCTTAGTTTTCTTCTCTGGAAGTGGGGTTGCATAAGAACCTCCTTCGCAAAGTTGTTAGAAGTATTAAATACTTGGTAAGTTTAAAACACATGAAATATGGTACCTGACTCAAATAAGTGATTCCCAAGTATATCCAGTCCTTTCGCTAGCATGTGTGTGCTTACCATAACTGGCATGATACATCCAACATATCCTGATTCTCTGACTGTGCTTTTCACTTAACAGTGTTTCGAGAACTTTTTTTTTTTTTAATTTTAAGAAATAGTATCTTTTATATTTCTTACATGTCAGAAAGAGTTTTGTTGTGTTTTGGCTGCTGGGTCTTCACTGTTATGTGTGGGTCTTCTCTAGTAGCCTCAAGTCAGGGCTGCTCTCTAGTTGCGATGCATGGGCTTCTTGTTGTGGTGGCTTCTCTTGTTATGGAGCACAGAACTCTCGGGCCTTCAGGTTTAGTAGTTGTTACACATGGGCTTAGTTCTATGGTGTGTGGGATCTTTCCAGACCAGGGATCAAACCTGTGTCCCTTGCATTGGCAGGTGGATTCCTAACCACTGGACCACCAGGGAACCCCTGATTGGTCCCTTTTTCTTCTGGTTTTTACTCTTAGGATGGCTATGCATGCAATAGTGTGAAGAGTTCGAGTTCTACAAGACTTCTTGTTCAGTGCAGCTGTCTCCTGCCCTGCCTATACTGCTCTCATTTTTTTTATTCCCACCCTGAGGAGTCCCTTTAAACTGCTCATTCTTTCTGTATTTTCCTCTCCATTTAAGTACATGCTTATACTTCTATTTCTTGATTTTTCAGTTTCAGCCATCTTCAGTTGATTTTCCCACCATGGGGCAGTATAAGATAGGTGACTTTCAGCTTCTCCCTCCTCTGCTCCCACTCCACTTGCATGCCTTCCAACCCTGTATCCTTCCTTCCTCCTCATCATCCAGGATAGTTACCGTGTGGTTTGGATAGATATGTTATCAGTGTTTACCAAGTTATGACCATATAAATGTTATTTTTTGTGAACTATATAGGATTGTGCCTGGCATTTAACCAGTTCAAGACCCTTTCTTCCTATCCTTTTTAGAGAATTAACCTCACATCTTCTCCTGGGATAGAGAAGAGGCACTTGACTAGCTGTGAAAAGTGAGGGGAGGGCGTCTGAGTATCTAATTGGCTTTTCTATAAACTTTGTACCAATTTTAGTACATTTTTAGTTGTACATTTTTAGTCTGCCTATTTTTAGTTGTTTCTTTATCTCTCTTCCTACAGAGATACCTGATTGTATTTCTTCATTGCTAACTAAGAATTAGCTGCTATATTCTTGTCTCTGTTCTTTGTCCATGTGGTTTAAACCTTTAAAAAAAAATCCCTTTATTGTCTTTGTCCTGAGGTTTTGGAGACAGTAGAACTAAATATGTATTTTGCCATATTTAAATTTTTTTAAATGCAAATAGTTATTTACAGCTTTTTTGGAAAACATTTTATTTATTTATTTCACTATGTTGGGTCTTAGTTGCTACACATGGAATCTATCATTGAGACATGTGTGCTTCTCTCTAAATATGGTGCATGGGCTCTACAGTGTGCAGGCTCTCTAGTTGCAGGGCACAGGCTTAGTTGCCCCACAGCATGTGGGATCTTAGTTCCTTGACCAGGAATTGAACCTGCATCCCCTACATTGGAAGGTGGATTCTTAACCACTGAACCATCAGGGAAGTCCCTCTTTAAATCTTTTTAATGCTTTAATTTATGTATTTTCCCTCCCTGCTATGCTATGCATCATTTTCATATACACATTCATAACCACTCTCACCCAGAAATTTTTGGAACTGAGAGCGGGATAAAGGGAAGATAGTGAAGACTAAAGAAGATAGACTACAGTAGAGTAGAATAAGGTAGCCTGGGTTAGGCAGGAGTCTTTATCTCCACAGGGATAATGGTAGGATGTATTATGAATAAAACTGTATTTTGTGATCTTAAAATAGCATTAGATGTCAGTCAACATGTAGAACTCACTTACATTGGTTCTTAGTACTCACCTCAAGTTCTCAAGTTCTAGTATCCAGTTATTAAATATATAGACTGTGTCTGATATATATTTCAATGTTAACATAATTTGCTTTTTAAAAAATAAATTAGAAAATTAAAGCTGACAGTTGTAATCTAATAATGATTATGTGTTTGTTTTTATTTTTAGCTGATGATGGAGAAGTATACAGCGAAGAGACAATCTCTGGCAAGTTTTTGTAGAAAAATGTTTCAGTGCCTAGTCTGAAAAATAACAGTTTCAGTTCTTTGGAACTCTAAAACATATTTTCCTCATATCTTTTGTCTTCATTTTCATAATGAAGTACTTTGCTATGTAGCTGTGTACATACCATTACAGTTATAGGAAGTTTCGGTCTACAGTCCATCTAAAGGACCAACCTGCCTTATACATCTCAAGGAATTCAACTGATGAAATAATTTGAACTAATCAAAGGATAAAATTTTAATGTTCTGGAAACTTTATTTTCACTTATTATTTGTTAAATGCTGGACTATATTAGGAAAATGTTTTCAGAAATCATTTTAAGTATATAGATCAGTGTTTCCTACAGGTAAAATGCTAAAATAAGCTGCCTATAATAGGTACGAATTATATTTTTGAGTTTTATAGAATATTACAAATTAACAAAACAAAAAATGTTTAATTTATGTAACAAATATGTTCACACAAATATGGTAGGACTTTAAAAAGAATCAATGTTTGACAGAAGATCTGTTTCATTTACACTGCATATACTGTATTATCCTTTCATAGCATTAGGTGCCTTGTACTTTAAATCTGTGACAAACCATGATGAATTTTTAAAGGGGAAGTATTACTGTAAAATGAAGAATTATGTATTTCTAAAGGCTGTTACGCTGTAAATTTAATTGATAAAGCTCTGCTTATTTAGAGTTTTGAAGAAATATCCTCTCTTCAATTAAACATTTTCATAATGGAATGATGTAAATTGAAGTGATAAAGTATTATTAAAATAAAATGTTTATATATATATGTATGTGTTATAGATCTACCAATTGGTTTCTGATTTTTCCATATATAAATATGCAAAATTGTTCTAGAACTGGATGCTTCTTTTTAAAATAATTTTAGTTTTCCTAAATAAATTTTTATGGTTAAAAACCAAAGAAGGGAGGCAATAAGAAATTCTACTTTAAAAATTACAGTTGACTTTTCCTCTACCAAGATTAAATTAAATATAAAATACTTCTGATTTAACTCTTAGACTTCCAACCTTACTGTGCAGCTGCTCCTGGACTTTACTCACTGTAGACCTCAGAGGATGAATGTATGTCCCAGGATCCATTCAGTCTTTTGATTAATCAGAACCCATTTCCTTCTCAAGTTTTGTGAGACTAGTTCATTTCTCTTTAAAATTTCTTAAGAATTGAATTATGATTCAATTCAAAAGAATTATCATTTTAAAGAATTCCCTTTGTAATGCTTAGCATCAGTTTGTCTCATTCACAATCAGTTTACAGTTTTTAAGAATTCCTTTTGTAATGCTTAGCTTCAGTTTGTCTTATTCATAATCTTAAAATCGCTTTGGTGTTACTATAAGTCTAAAGTGAAGTTTAGCTTGTCCTGAGAACTTTTATATTACATTAATTTAAAAGATTGTTTCTTGCTAACATTAAATTAAAAAAATCTGTTCTCCTATTTGGTGCCACCAATAAATCTTATGCTGAAAATCATAATTGATTTTGTTAGCTTGACACAGGTTAAAGGCATGTAAAAAATGTGGACTTCTAAGAAATTTTATCCTGGAAAGAACTACTGAAGTAACATTTCAGTTACTCAAAGACTAAGTTTGGTTGAAATTTATTATCTGTATACCTCTCTACTTTCAATTTTTGCTGTTTTGACAGTTTGCCAGTGCCTCTTGGCAATTACAGGATGAAATAGTTGATACAGTGATGGTGAAATTAAAACTTCAAATTATTCTCTAATTATGGTAGGAAAAGAAGTTGAAGTCAGAAGTTTTTAGTTGTCCGTGTGCTCTGTGTTCCTATGCCATACAGATCATGTGTTGTCACTCAGGATTCCAGAAGTAGTAAGCCTTGTTCATATATTGGAAAAATCTTGAGGAGGTCTTCTTCCACTTGGCTATTATGCTTTTTATCAATGAACAGCCTCTTTAGAAGGAAGCAGTATTATTGTTTACCTGAAAGTATGAATTACTACTGCTTTGCGTATTATCTTCTCTCCTAGTTATATCTATCTTAATGATTTTTATATTTGAATACTATAACCATGGCAAATGAGCAGTTGAGGACTTCCTTCCTGCATCTTTGTAGTTGAGGGCTCATCTTCTCAAGAAATAGTTATGGTAGATCACTTCCATGCTATGATTACCTAGAAATCTAGGTATCAGGGCTCTGTTACAGTGTGACAGCAGTCACATTGTGGACCTTTGGAAATATTGGGAGAGGCTACATTGAAGTATTTGCTAACATCCTTCATCTCTGTTGGAACAGTGTTGGCCTGTGATTATATTTTTCTGAATCTAAAGACCCAAATAGAGATTTCTAATACCTTGTTTCAGTCTTCTACTTTTCTTCCCATACATAATTTAAATCCCATTATTGTATAATGTTTCAAATTATGACCTTGATGAAAGGGAGTCTGCTGTTTTGTCAGACTTTCTGTTAAATGAACATCAGAATCTACTGAAACAAAACCGAAAAACGAGGCAGCCTTAAAAGCTTAGGTGAACACTTTTTGAAACTTAAAAAAGGCATTAAGGGGTACATATACACCTATAATTATTCCTGTAAATAAATTTTGATTTTTTTTAAGTTGATTTTTTATTGACTTCTATCAGCATGATTAACTGCTTAAACTGATTTTTCCACTGGCAGGGAATGAATAAAATTCATTGTTTCTATAGAAGTGAGCTCACAAGGTAAAATGAATGTTCTCAGAGTTATACAGTCTTATTTCAGGAAAAATACTAATGCCGTTTTATAGTCAATTGTGCAGAGCCAGTTTGGGGTTGCAAGGTATGACTTCTATGGAATCCAAGGTTTTTTGTCAGGCACTTAGGTAAGATCTGTAACACTAATTCTCAGTGTGCTGCTTGAAGAAGCAAAATGTCCTTACAGAAGGATAAAGTAGGAATTAATTTTAAGATATATTTCCAAGAATCATTAGCAAATAAATGAAATGTATTTTTGTATCAAGCAATTCTAGTTGTTGTAATCCTGCATCATTTTGCCTACTTTTTGAAATAGTTATTACTAAATAATAATATAGGAAGAGTAAAAAAAAAATAAGAAATGACTGTTACCTGTCACATCTGCAGATTTAACATATGGCTAACATAATTGTGTGCTGAGTTTTCTTCAGTAGTGACAAGGCATACATGCAGAATTTGAAGGTAGGGTTCTATTTTAGTATGTCATGTACCAAAGATTCCATTTAGATAAATTGAGGTACTTTTTTTACATCAGTTCAGTTCAGTTCAGTCGCGCAGTCGTGTCCGACTCTTTGCGACCCCATGAATCGCAGCACGCCAGTCCATCACCAACTCCCGGAGTTCACTCAGACTCACGTCCATTGAGTCTGTGATGCCATCCAGCCATCTCATCCTCGGTCGTCCCTTTCTCCTCCCGCCCCCAATCCCTCCCAGCATCAGGGTCTTTTCCAATGAGTCAACTCTTCGCATAAGGTGCCCAAAGTACTGAAGCTTCAGTTTTAGCATCATTCCTTCCAAAGAAATCCCACGGTTGATCTCCTTCAGAATGGACTGGTTGGATCTCCTTGCAGTCCAAGGGACTCTCAAGAGTCGCATTTCCTTTTTTATACTATTAGTTTCATCTGTGGAAAAAGTAATAATAAGTATTTCATAGTTCATACTCTATATGTACTCTATGGGAAATTTCCTTTTAAATATTAGGAACCTTTAAAACACTGGAGATAAAAAAGGGGTTCATTATAAATTTGAAGCAAATAATGACCACTGAGAATTTATTGTTAAATTAACATGAAACTTTTTTTTTTTTTGCCATCAGGCACCAAGATTACATGATAGTTGAAATCTCTTTTAACTCATTTTAATGATTACCTTATTTTCATTGTGACTTTATTATTTTCTAAGAAAAAAATTGTGCTTTATGTATCTTAGAAACTAAGCATCTTTTAATGTCATTGCATTTATAAAACAGTTTTCCTATAAAATTTCCTATGTGAAATATACATATTAGAATGACAGCTAATTAAATCATTGACATATATTAAGGGAAAATTGCATATGAAAATAAATTATTATTCTCTGGTTAGGCATATTTGCCAAAATGCTAAAATGAAATGGCAGAATCTTCAATGAGAACATTTTGAATTTTTGTAACAAATGATTTTATTTTTCATATGGGGGTTTGGAGTAGAGAAGTACTCAGATGATGACACGATTTCCTTCATGATACTAATATTTTAAAGGTGGAAAAGAACACCCTCCAAATTGAAACTTTGCACAAGGTAATTCACTAAATTCCTACTTGGTTTTCCTATACCTAGTTTTAATTATGGCAAGTAATAATAAAGTCTGCTGCTGCTGCTGCTAAGTTGCTTCAGTCATGTCTGACTCTGTGCGACCCCATAGACGGCAGCCCACCAGGCTCCCCCGTCCCTGGAATTCTCCAGGCAGGAACACTGGAGAAGTCAGGCACTGGTGTTTGTTAACTTCAGTGGATCTTTGTAAGATAGGCAGAGATTTTTGTTTCAAGAATCTTATTTATTTTGGACATAAGGTGAAAACAGCCTCAGAATCTTACTGCAAGTATTTGTTTATTCAGAATAGCTCTCAATTTTCTTTTTTTTTTTTTTCTCAACAAAAAAATTCAGTGTCAGTTAGATCAGTTCAGTTCAGTTCAGTCGCTCAGTCGTGTCTGACTCTTTGCGACCCCATAAATCATAGCACGCCAGGCCTCCCTGTCCATCACCAACTCCCAGAGTTAAGCAAAATTTTGTGGAAGGCTATCTGTGTCATGATATTCTGGTATAAAGGGTAACACACTAAGTTCTTTTGACCTCTGCAGTAGTTTAGTGTAAAATTGTATGTGTTTTAATATACATATTCCAAGTAGAGTTCTTGAGAGACAATGTACTAAAAGAGCACTGGCTCTAAAACTTGAGGATTTCACCAGCATTTCACCAGCCCTGCAAGAGCGGGGCTTGCTGGTCCCCACTCCACAGTTTCTGACTGAGAGAAGGCCTGGGAATTTACATGTCTAACAGTTTCCAGGTAATGCTCCTGCTGCGGTCCTGTGAATCATTACCCTAAGGAAACAGTCTTGTTCTGATGGGTGAGGCCATGCTGAATAAACCTTTAATCCAATTTTCTATCTTCCATGGGTGGGGCTGTGTTCCTTCCCTGTTGTTTGACCTGAACCAAGCTCTGGTGGAAGTAATGAAGATAATGACAACCTACTTTAAAAGGAGTATTAAAGATTTACTGAGCATGGTCTCTTCTGCCAAGAGAATGCACTGGTCATAGCAAACACCCTCTTCCAACAAAATAAGACTCTACACATGGACATCACCAGATGGTCAATAACAAAATCAGATGGATTATATTCCTTGCAGCCAAAGATGGAGAAGCTCTATATAGTCAGCAAAAACAAGAAGGTGCTGACTGTGGCTCAGATCATGAACTCCTTATGCCATATGCAGACTTAAATTGAAGAAAGTAGGGAAAACCACTAGACCATTCAGGTATGACCTCAAGCTGGAATCAAGACTGCCAGGAGAAATATGAATAACCTCAGATATGCAGATGACACCACCCTTATGGCAGAAAGTGAAGAGGAACTAAAAAGCCTCTTATTGAAAGTGAAAGAGGAGAGTGAAAAAGTTGGCTTAAAGCTCAACATTCAGAAAACGAAGATCATGGCATCTGGTCCCATCACTTCATGGGAAATAGATGGGGAAACAGTGTCAGACTATTTTTTGGGCTCCAAAGTCACTGCAGATGGTGACTGCAGCCATGAAATTAAAAGACACTTACTCCTTGGAAGGAAAGTTATGACCAACCTGGATAGCATATTGAAAAGAGAGATATTGCTTTGTCAACAAAGATCCATCTAGTCAATGCTATGGTTTTTCCAGTGGTCATGCATGGATGTGAGAGTTGGACTGTGAAGAAAGCTGAGCACTGAAGAATTGATGCTTTTGAACTGTGGTGTTGGAGAAGACTCTTGAGAGTCCCTTGGACTGCAAGGAGATACAACTCGTCCATTCTAAAGGGGATCGGTCCTGGGTGTACTTTGGAAGGAATGATGCTAAGTTGAAACCTCAGTACTTTGGCCACCTCATGCAAAGAGTTGACTCATTGGAAAAGACTCTGATGCTGGGAGGGATTAGGGCAGGAGGAGAAGGGAATGACAGAGGATGAGATGGCTGGATGGCATCACCGATTCGATGGATGTGAGGTTGAGTGAACTTCGGGAGATGGTGATGGACAGGGAAGCCTGGCGTGCTGCAATTCATGGGGTTGCAAGGAGTCGGACACGACTGAGTGACTGAAGAGAACTGAACAATTATACAGTGGAAGTGAGAAATAGATTTAAGGGACTAGATCCGATAGACCGAGTGCCTGATGAACTATGAGCAGAGGTTTCTGACATTGTACAGAAGACAGGGATCAAGACCATCCCCAAGAAAAAGAAATGCAAAAAGGCAAAATGGCTGTCTGAGGAGGCCTTACAAATAGCTGTGAAAAGAAGAGAAGCCAAAAGCAAAGGAGAAAAGGAAAGATATACCCATTTGAATGCAGAGTTCCAAAGAATAGCAAGGAGAGATAAGAAAGCCTTCCTCAGTGATCAGTGCAAAGAAATAGAGGAAAACAATAGAATGGGAAAAGCTAGAGATCTCTTGAAGAAATTATAGAGATACCAAGGGAACATTTCATGCAAATATGTGCTCGATAAAGGACAGAAATGGTATGGACCTACCATTTGGTCCAGAAGGCATTAAGAGGTGGCAAGAATACACAGAAGAGCCATCCAAAAAAGATCTTCATGACCCAGATAAACACGTAGGTGTGATCACTCACCTAGAGCCAGACATCCTGAAATGCAAAGTCAAGTGGGCCTTAGGAGGCATCATTAGGAACAAAGCTAGTGGATGTGATGAAATTCCAGTTGAGCTATTTCAAATCCTAAAAGATGATGCTATTAAAGTGCTGCACTGAGTATTCCAGCAAATTTGGAAAACTCAGCAGTGGGCACAGGACTGGAAAAGGTCAGTTTTCATTCCAGTCCCTAAGAAAGGCAATGCCAAAGAATGCTTAAATTACCATACAATGCTCTCATTTCAGACACTAGAAAGTAATGCTCAAAATTCTCCAAGCCAGGCTTCAACAATACGTGAACTGTGAACTTCCAGATGTTCAAGATGGATTTAGAAAAGGCAGAAGAACCAGAGATCAAATTGCCAACATCTGCTGGATCATGGAAAAAGCAAGAGAGTTCTAGAAAAAAACATCTATTTCTGCTTTATTTATGCCAAAGCCTTTGACTGTATGGATCACAATAAACTGTGGAAAATTCTGAAAGAGATGGGAATGGCAGATCACCTGACCTGCCTCTTGAGAAATCTGTTTGCAGGTCAGGAAGCAACAGTTAGAACTGGACATGGAACAACAGACTGGTTCCAAATAGGAAAAGGAGTATGTCAAGGCTGTATATTGTCACTGTGCTTATTAACTTACATGCAGAGTACATCATGAGAAACGCTGGACTGGAAGAAGCACAAGCTGGAATCAAGATTGCTGGGAGAAATATCAACAACCTCAGATGTGCAGATGACACCACCATTATGGCAGAAAATGAAGAAGAGCTAAGGAACCTCTTGATGAAAGTGAAAGCAGAGACTGAAAAAGTTCGCTTAAAGCTCAACATTCAGAAAACTAAGATCATGGTATCTGGTCCCATCACATCATGGGAAATATATGGAGAGACAGTGAAAACAGTGTCAGACTTTATTTTGGGGGGGCTCCAAAATCACTGCAGATGGTGACTGCAGCCATGAAATAAAAAGACACTCCTTGGAAGAAAAGTTATGACCAACCTAGACAGTATATTAAAAAGAGAGACATTACTTTACCAACAAAGGTCCATTTAGTCAAGGCTGTGGTTTTTCCAGTAGTCATGTTAGATGTGAGAGTTGGACTATAAAGAAAGCTGAGCACCAAAGAATTGATGCTTTTGAACTGTGGTGTTGGAGAAGACTCTTGAGAGTCCTTTGGACAGCAAGAACATCCAACCAGTCCATCCTAAGAAAACAGTGTCAGACTTTATTTTGGGGGGGCTCCAAAATCACTGCAGATGGTGACTGCAGCCATGAAATAAAAAGACACTCCTTGGAAGAAAAGTTATGACCAACCTAGACAGTATATTAAAAAGAGAGACATTACTTTACCAACAAAGGTCCATTTAGTCAAGGCTGTGGTTTTTCCAGTAGTCATGTTAGATGTGAGAGTTGGACTATAAAGAAAGCTGAGCACCAAAGAATTGATGCTTTTGAACTGTGGTGTTGGAGAAGACTCTTGAGAGTCCTTTGGACAGCAAGAACATCCAACCAGTCCATCCTAAAGGAAATCAGTGCTGAATGTTCATGGAAGGACTGATGTTGAAGCTGAAACTCCAATACTTTGCTCACTTGATGCAAAGAACTAACTCATTGGAAAAGACCCTGATGCTAGGAAAGATTGAAGGCAGGAGGAGAAGGGAATGACAGAGAATGAGATGGTTGGATGGCATCACCAACTCAATTGACATGAGTTTTGAGTAAACTCCAGGAGTTGGTGATGGACAGGGAGGCCTGGCGTGCTGTAGTCCATGGGGTTGCAAAGAGCTGGACATGAATAAGTGATTGAACTGAACTGAACTGAGCTTTGCCAAGGACCCAGAGATCCCTCCGCGACTGAGACATAATTGTGTTTTGAGTGTCTCCTGTGGAGGTATGGATCAGTGGTGGTCCGCTGCAGGGGCAGGGGCTCTGGATGCAGTAGACTGGTGTGTGACATAAGCCCTCTTGGAGGACGTTGCCATTAATTCCACCATAGAGCTGCCAGAATGTACACAGGACTGGGGAAACAGACTCTTGGCAGTTATAAACAAAACATTGTGCGCACCAGGACCCAGGAGAAAGGATCAGTGACCCCACAAGAGACTGACCCTGACTTGCCCAGGAGTGTCCAGGAGTCTCCAGCAGAATGTGGGTTGGCAGTGGCCTGCTGCAATATTGGGGACACTGTATGCAGCAGTGCCTGCATGGTACCTTTTCAAGGAGGTCACAATTATCTTTATTACCTCCACCATAGTTTGGCCCCAGGTAAATAACAGGGAAGGAACACCCACCCATCAACAGAAAATTAGATTCAAGATTTACTGGGCATGGCCCCGCCCATCAGAACAAGACCAAGTTTCCCCATCAGGAAGCTTCCATAAGCCTCTTATCCTTTTCCATCAGAGGGCAGACAAACTGATAACCACAATCACAGAAAACTAACCAATCTGATCACATGGACCACAGCCTTGCCCAATTCAATGAAACTATGAGCCATGCCATGTAGGGCCACCAAAGAGAGACGGTCATGGTGGAGAGTTCTGATAAAACATGTTCCACTGGAGAAAGGAATGGCAAATGACCAGTTTTTTTGCCTTGAGAGCCCCATGAACAGTATGAAAAGGCAAAAAGATAGGAAACTGAAAGATGAACTCCCCAGGTCAGGTGCCCAATATGCTTCTGGAGATCAGTGGAGAAATAACCAGAAAGAAAGAAGAGATGGAGCCAAAGCCAAAACAATACCAAAAAAAACAAACAAACAAACAACAAAAAAACAAAAACAGTTGTGAATGTGACTGGTGATGGAAGTAAAGTCTGATGCTGTAAAGAGCAATATTGCATAGGAATCTGGAATGTTAGATCCACGAATCAAGGCAAATTGGAAGTGGTCAAACAGGAAATGGCAAGAGTGAACATCAACATTATTCAGTTCAGTTCAGTTCAGTCGCTCAGTCGTGTCCGACTCTGCGACCCCATGAATCGCAGCAGCCAGGCCTCCTTGTCCATCACCAACTCCCGGAGTTCACTCAGACTCACGTCCATTGAGTCCGTGATGCCATCCAGCCATCTCATCCTCAGTCGTCCCCTTCTTCTCCTGCCCCCAATCCCTCCCAGCATCAGGGTCTTTTCCAATGAGTCAACTCTTCACATGAGGTGGCCAAAGTACTGGAGCTTCAGTTTTAGCATCATTCCTTCCACAGAAATCCCAGGGTTGATCTCCTTCAGAATGGACTGGTTGGATCTCCTTGCAGTCCAAGGGACTCTCAAGAGTCTTCTCCAACACCACACTTCAAAAGCATCAATTCTTCTGTGCTCAGCCTTCTTCACAGTCCAACTCTCACATCCATACATGACCACAGGAAAAACCATAGCCTTGACTAGACGGACCTGAGTCGGCAAAGTAATATCTCTGCTTTTGAATATACTATCTAGGTTGGTCATAACTTTTCTTCCAAGGAGTAAGCGTCTTTTAATTTCATGGCTGCAGTCACCACCTGCAGTGATTTGGGAGCCCCCAAAAATAAAGTCTGACACTGTTTCTACTGTTTCCCCATCTATTTCCCATGAAGTGATGGGACCAGATGCCATGATTTTCGTTTTCTGAATGTTGAGCTTTAAGCCAACTTTTTCACTCTCCTCTTTCACTTTCAACAAGAGGCTTTTTAGCTCCTCTTCACTTTCTGCCATAAGGGTGGTGTCATCTGCATATCTGAGGTTATTGATATTTCTCC
>SJXQ01006401.1:90092-182060 GCA_006408695.1 Aepyceros melampus
TCCCCTTCACTTTCTGCCAGAAGGGTGGTGTCATCGGCATATCTGAGGTTATTGATATTTCTCCCAGCAATCTTGATTTCAGCTTGTGTTTCTTCCAGTCCATAATTTCTCATGATGTACTCTGCATATAAGTTAAATAAGCAGGGTGACAATATACAGCCTTGACGTATTCCTTTTCCTATTTGGAACCAGTCTGTTGTTCCATGTCCAGTTCTAACTGTTGCTTCCTGACCTGCATGCAGATTTCTCAAGAGGCAGGTCAGGTGGTCTGGTATTGCCATCTCTTTCAGAATTTTCCATAGTTTATTGTGATCCACACAGTCAAAGGCTTTGCCATAGTCAATAAAGCAGAAATAGATGTTTTTCTGGAACTCTCTTGCTTTTTCCATGAGCCAGCGGATGTTGGCAATTTGATCTCTGGTTCCTCTGCCTTTTCTAAAACCAGCTTGAACATCAGGGAGTTCACGGTTCACGTATTGCTGAAGCCTGGCTTGGAGAATTTTGAGCATTACTTTACTAGCATGTGAGATGAGTGCAATTGTGCAGTAGTTTGAGCATTCTTTGGCATTGCCTTTCTTTGGAATTGGAATGAAAATCAACATTATAGGAATCAGCAAACTAAAATGGAATGGAATGGGTGAATTTAACTCAGATGACCATTATACCTGCTACTGTGGGCAGGAATCCCTTAGAAGAAATGAAGTAGCCCTCATAGTCAAAATGCAGTACTTGGATGCAATCTCAAAAATTATAGAATTATCTTTGCTAGTTTCCAAGATTGCCGGGAGAAATATCAATAACCTCAGATATGCAGATGACACCACCCTTATGGCAGAAAGTGAAGGGGAACTAAAAAGCGTCTTGATGAAAGTAAAAGAGGAGAGTGAAAAAGTTGGCTTAAAGCTCAACATTCAGAAAACTAAGATCATGGCATCTGGTCCCATCACTTCATGGGAAATAGATGGGGAAACAGTGGAAACATTGTCAGACTTTATTTTTGGGGGCTCCAAAATCACTGCAGATGGTAATTGTAGCCATGAAATTAAAAGACGCTTACTCCTTGGAAGGAAAGTTATGACCAACCTAGATAGCATATTCAAAAGCAGAGATATTACTTTGCCAACAAAGGTCTGTCTAGTCAAGGCTATGGTTTTTCCAGTGGTCATGCATGGATGTGAGAGTTGGACTGTGAAGAAAGCTGAGCACCAAAGAACTGATGCTTTTGAACTGTGGTGTTGGAGAAGACCCTTAAGAGTCTCTTGGACTCCTAGGAGGTTCAACCATTCCATTCTAAAGGAGATCAGTCCTGGGTATTCATTGGAAGTACCAATACTAAAGCTGAAACTCCAATACTTTGGCCACCTCATGCAAAGAGTTGAGTCATTGGAAAAGACCAATGGGATTGGGGGAAGAAGGAGCAGGGGACGACAGAGGATGAGATGGCTGGATGGCATCACTGACTTGATGGCCGTGAGTCTGAGTGAACTCCTGGAGTTGGTGGTGATGGACAGGGAGGCCTGACGTGCTGTGATTGATGGGTCACAAAGAGTCGGACATGACTGAGCAACTGAACTGAACTGAACATCACGTGAAATGCCAAGCTGGATGAAGCATAAACTGGAATTAAGATTGCCGGGAGAAATATCAATAACCTCAAATATGCGGATAACACCACTCTTATTGCAGAAAGAGAAGAGGAACTAAAGAGCCTCTTGATGAAAGTGAAAAAGGAGAATGAAAAAGCTGTATTAAAATTCAACATTCAGAAAACAAAGATCATGGCATCTGATCTCATCACTTCATGCACATAGATTGGGAAACAACGAAACAGTGAGAGACTATTTTTTTGGCTCCAAAATCACTGCAGAATGTAACTGCAGCCATGAAATTAAAAGACACCTGCCCCTTAGAAGAAAAACTATGACCAATCCACATAGCATATTAAAAAGCAGAGACAGCCCCCCCCCCCCACCGCCACCGGCGGCAGCCCAGAGCACAGCGCTGCTCCCCAGCCCCCTTCCCCCTCATATGTGACTGGAGCTTGAGGCCCCCAGCCCCCTTCCCCCTCATATGTGACTGGAGCTTGAGGCGCAGGGCTGGAGGTGTCGCAGACCAGGGACCTGAGCAGCTCAGAGGCGGTGAATAATAGCTCTTCAGGTCCAATAAAAAATGGCCTCCAATAAAACTACACTGCAAAAAATGGGAAAGAAGCAAAATGGAAAGAGTAAAAGAGTTGAAGAGGCAGAACCTGAAAAATTTGTAGTAGAAAAAGTACTGGACCGCGGTGTAGTGAACAGGAAGGTGGAGTATCTCCTGAAGTGGAAGGGATTTACAGATGCAGAGAATACTTGGGAACTTGAAGAAAATTTAGATTGTCCAGAGTTAATTGAAGCATTCCTTAATTCTCAGAAAGCTGGTAAAGAAAAAGATGGAACAAAAAGAAAATATTTGTCTGACAATGAATCTGATGATAGCAAATCAAAGAAGAGAAGAGATGCTGCTAACAAACCAAGACGTTTGCCAGAGGTCTTGATCCAGAACGAATAACTGGTGCCACAGACAGCAGTGGAGAATTAATGTCCCTCATGAAATGGAAAGATTCCGATGAGGCGGACTTGGTACTGGCAAAAGAGGCAAATATGAAGTCTCCTCAAATTGTAATTGCTTTTTATGAAGAGAGACTAACTTGGCATTCTTGTCTGGAAGATGAGGCTCAATAATTTTTTGCATTGCCATATATATATATATATATATATATATATAAATAATGTGGGTCTTTTTTTGATTTATTAGTGTGAAGAAATAACTACATTCTAATGAAAATCAGGTTTGATATGTTTGTTTTGAAGTAATAATGGGGAAGTTACATTGGGTTTTTTGTTTTTTTTTTTCCATCCATAGCACTGGTTACTTTGAACAAATAAAAGCTTTCTGTAGTTGCCTCCTTCAGTAGGAAAGAATTTGATACCATGGTATGTTACTTCCTCAGCATTAGAGAACAGTTTTTCTAAATGTTGGAGGAAATCTCCATAGTCATTACTCAATCAGAATTTAGAATTTGCATTTAACTCATATATGGCTGAGGACCATTCTAAGTTTTTTATATGTGTATACATAGATGACATATGCAAATAGTTTGGGAGTTAATTTTTTGTTGTGGTTTTTGTTTTGGTAAATATATTTAAACAACAGCCTTTCATAACCATGGATAAGGCCATGTTCTGGAATTACATCATTTTGAGCAATATAAGAAATAACTTCAACTTAGATTGAAAATTTAAGTCTTAACCTTTCAAATTAAATAATTTTTTAATTAATTAGAAAAATTAAGGAGTTTAAATTGGGTAATTTTTTAAAGCATCCCTATCAGAATCTGCATCCATATCTGCATATAAATGCAGTTTTATATGCAGAAACCCTGGAAGGAAAATTTTTATCACTATCAACAACCTTCCGAATCAAATGAAAAAAGTAGAAAAATTCTGGTATGTTTTAATATAGCAAAGCAAAACTTAGTTAAATGGACACTTGATTGTTCCTTTTGGTGAACCATGTTTTACAAGAAATTGAAGTCTTTGTGCTATATTTGGAGAAGGCGATGGCACCCTACTCCAGTACTCTCGCCTGGAAAATCCCATGGACGGAGGAGCCTGGTGGGCTGCAGTCCATGGGGTCGCTAAGAGTTGGACACGACTTCACTTTCACTTTTCACTTTCATGCATTGGAGAAGGCAATGGCAACCCACTCCAGTGTTCTTGCCTGGAGAATCCCAGGGATGGATTGGTGGGCTGCCGTCTACGGGGTCGCACAGAGTCGGACACGACTGAAGCGATTTAGCAGCAGCAGCAGCAGTGCTATATTTAGGAAAGGTTGTAATACATGGGATGTCTCAGATTTGTTCATGAAACCTAATCAGATAGTTTTAAAATATTGACAGTTTACAATCTACAGGAATAAATGAGTTAACAAACTTTTCTAATCTACGCTTGACCTACATGTTTTTTTCAGACTTGACTCCAATCCATTCCTTACATGAAGGCTCAATTTTCTCAGTATTTTGCGTTATTAGTTGAGCAGAAGCCAAGAAAAACAATAACTTTGTAGTAATCAGAATGTTATTCAACTGTATATTGTTTGCTGCTAAGTCACTTCAGTCATGTCCGACTCTGTGTGACCCCATAGAAAGCAGCCCACCAGGCTCCCTCATCCCTTGGATTTTCCAGGCAAGAGTACTGGAGTGGAGTGGGGTGGCATTGCCTTCTCCAGTGTATTGTTTACTTTATTGTAAATACTAGTGAATGGTGGTCAATAAATAGTTTTATATTCCTTAAAAAAAAAAAGCAGAGACATTACTTTGCCAACAAAGGTCCATCTAGTCAAAGCTATCGTTTTTCCAATAGTCATGTATGGATGTGAGAGTTGGACTATAAAGAAATCTGAGCTCGAAAGAATTGATGCTTTTGAACTGTGGTGTTTGAGAAGACTCTTAAGAGTCCCTTGGACTGCAAGGAGATCCCACCAGTCCATCCTAAAGGAAATTGTCCTGAATATTCATCAGAAGGACTGACGCTGAAGCTGAAAATCCAATACTTTGCCCACCTGCTATGAAGAACTGACTCACTGGAAAAGACCATGATGATGGGAAAGATTGAAGGCAGGAGAAGAAGGGGATGACAGAGGTTGAGATGGCTGGATGGAATCACCAACTTGATGGGCTTGAGTTTGAGCAAGCTCCAGATGTTGGTGATGGACAGGGAAGCCTGGTGTGCTTCAGTCCTTGGTGTTGCAAAGAGTTGGACATGACTGAACTGAACTGAACTGACCCTGAGGAAAGAGCAGTAACTTTCAAGATAAAATCCCCTTGTTCTCCATTAGTGGATTTATTACTACTACTACTACTAAGTCACATTAGTCATGTCTGACTCGTGTGACCCCATAGATGGCAGCCCACTAGGCTCCCCCATCCCTGGGATTCTCCAGGCAAGAACACTGGACTGGGTTGCCATTTCCTTCTCCAATGCATGAAAGTGAAAAGTGAAAGTGAATTCATTCAGTCATGTCTGAGTCTTCGCAACCCCATGGACTGCAGCCTACCAGGCTCCTCTGTCCATGGGATTTTCCAGGCAAGAGTACTGGAGTGGGGTGCCATTGCCTTGGGGGGGGGGGCGCATTTAATCCAGATAGGTCTGCATTTCCTTAGCTGTAAAATGGAGGTTAATACTACTTACCTGGGACTGTAGGAAATGAGATAGCCAAGTTGGAAATGCCCTGTCCAACATGCCTGAGACTCGATAAATGCTGATTCCTTTGGTTCATTCTTCCCTTCCTATTCTCAGGTGGAAAGTAAGGAACTAAACTTAGCATCTTTTAAGTTCCTCTCAACTCTCATATTCTATGTGTCTGAAAGTTCTCTAGTTTAAGAGACAATGCCAAATGGTGTTTTGGTGCTTTATAGAGTGGTGTGGTGGTAACATTGTGTAGACCATAGTTTTGTTTTTTTGCTTTTATTACAGCTTATCATAGACTCTTAAAGTTTTCAGTCAAATTTATAAAGCAGCATTGAAGAAGCTGTATCTGAACTTGTGATGATTTCTGGATGCTGAGGGTATCAGGTAAATGGGTACATTTTTCTAAGTAACTGGCCTTGTTAGAGTCTCCGTTATGTTGCCTCCTATAAGGCATTCTCAAATATATAGTTTTCATTACCTTCTTTATTTTCAGACAGTGTTAAATAAGCTACAAAACAAATTCAAGCTAAAATTGTAAGCATATAATTTTTACAGCATGAAATTGTTCAATGTTTTAAAAATAATCACTAGAGTATTATTCACTGTTGTGAATTTATAATCTGAAAACTTGGGGATGCTCAAAGCACTGGGCTAATATACTATTAGATGTGTTGTGCTGTTTAATTCCACCTTAATAAAGACAATAATCACAGCTAGGGCCTTTTGCCTCCCCTATCACCCACCATCTAAATCTATAGAGTAAATATGGGGACAGGTACATATAACACAACAAAAAGCATATGCAGCTAATTGGTTGGAGTTTGGAGACATATGTGGAACTTGAATAAAGCATTTGCATCCATCCAGAATGGCCTCCTTAAACTGCAGACTGCTGGGGGCCTGCAAGATGAGCGTTGGAGACGGGTGGGAGAATTTTCCCCTTATGTTGTAGGCTGTGACTGCATTTGAAATACTATTTTTAAAAACCTGAGCAGAAAGAGGTTAGTAAGAATGCAGATATGACATTGAGAATGCTAATTCCCTTGGTTAGTATAACGTGAAATATCTGATAGTGGCAAAACAACAAAAAAAGTCAAGTGTCAGGATGCAGTGTAAGGTAAAACTTCATCTAGTATAATCTAAATATATATCTAGTATAAATAATTTCAGATCAGTGTTAAGAGATCAGGCAGCAGTATTTTTGTGGGACCAGGAATATGTATTTATTTTGCATTTCTTTGTAGTCACCCTGGCACATTCTTGTGAAAGTTTGTTTTGCACCCAAGATATTTTCTATGCAGTTGACTCTTGAACAGTATAGGGGCTTATCTGAGTATAATTTATCATTGCCTTCTGTATCCATGGTCCCACGACATCTGTATATTCAACCAACCACAGACTTTATAGTCTTGTGTTGTGCTGTGCTTAGTTGCTTCAGTCGGGTCTGACTCTGCGACCCTATGGACCGTAGCCTGCCAGACTCCTCTGTCCATGGCATTCTCCTGGAAAGAACACTGAAATGAGTTGCCATTTCCCCCTCCAGCGTATCTTCCCAACCCAAAGATAGAACCCATCTCTTAAGAACCACCATCTCTTAAGTCTCTTGCATTGGTAGGAGGGTTCTTTACCACTAGCACCACTGGGAAGCCCTTATAATCTTGTAGTATTTACTGTTGAACCAAATCCTTGTATTAGGGAAGCTGTCCAGTTCAGACCTAACAGTTTTTCAAGGGTCAACTGTTTAAAATTTTATAATATATTCTTAATCCCCTTTGGCTAGGAAACTAAAGCTGAAATTATTGTGTGTCAACAAACTATGATTTGTATTTTTACATTAGACAAGAATGCATCATTCTGGTCAAGTTGCCACGTTTTAATTTTATCTGATAGTTCTGCATTGAGTGATCAGCAGCTAAGTGCAAATACTCCCATCCCTGTAGTAGAGATTATTTTACATAAAAGCCACCTTAATTACTAGACCCAGAAGGCCAGAGGTAATGAAAAGTACTTTAAAAAGATGAAATGTTAATGGTAAATTAAAGGGAATAATCTTAGATAGATTTTCTTAAGTGTAATTTAATGCAGATTTTTGTCTCAGTTTTGTTATTAAACTTGATAATTTTATTCTTCCATCTGTTTAATAAAATGAATATTTTCAGATTTTCAGAACTTGGCATATTTAAAGTTTAAATATAATTATAAAAATTAATTCTAATTATTATGTTATAAATTCTGTTCTAATACAAGGTCAGAATTATCCCAGTTTTGGAGGCAGTTTGAAAGTGCTTATTTTTAATACTATATGATTTGGGAAAGATTATTTTATAGACTGAATAACCTAATGTAAAACATGCATGATTTATTTTAATGCATTTGTGTAAAATCATTTGTATATTCTCTTATAGTTTGTAGTTTCTGTTTCAGTAAAAATGTGTGAAAAGTTCAGATATATCCTTGTGCAAACCACTATTTGATTTCTAGTTTCCTTTTATTGAAACATTTGCACTTATTCTTTCATGCCTGAATCTCCAAGATATATCTCCTGTGATAAAGTAGATCTTCCTGTAGAACAATGTGGTTCAGCTTTAAGAGACCAAACATTAAGCACGATGAGTTGCATATTATACTTGTCAAGGTCTAAACCCTGGCAGCGCAGATGAAGAAGAATCTGCCCGCAGATTCTTGTGGGAGGCGTAGGTTCAATCCCTGGGTTGGGAAGATGCCCTGAAGGAGGGCATGGCAACCCACCCCAGTATGGAGAATCCATGGACAGAGGAGCCTGGCGGCCTACAGTCCATGGGGTTGCAAAGAGTTGGATACAACTGAAATGACTAAGTACAGCACAGCACAAAGCCAACTCACAAGGGGACATTTTTGAATAATTACTCTTGGGAAAGTTCTCTGTAGGAGAACCCCATTCTATCTCACAGTAAGGCCCTTCCAGTGAGTTTTCCTCCAGACTTAAAACAACTAACTATTTTACTGAGTATTATAACAAGCATTTCCACCCAGAAAACAAAAGCTATCAATTATTTTAAACAGGGAATTTAAAACAGGATTGATGCTCTTGTGTTAAAAGAGCTGAGAGAACCAGTAAAAGACTGAAGCAGCTTGGAAATAAGCATCAGCAGGAAGCCAGTCCTCTCTCTAGGTTGGTGGGACAAAGCCCACAGCCAGGCCTGCAGGAGAAAGGTGAAGCTCAACAGAGAAGAGCAGGAGCTGTTCATGTGATACAGCTCGAAACAAGACAAAGACTCTGCTTTCCCTTTCCTTTCTGCCGCGGACTCCCACTGCAGGATTTGCCTGGGGGCCAGCTGCCACAAGAGCTTGGAAATAGGAGCTTGTGGATGTCAACTTGTCTGAGTTAGAGAGCAGAGGTCATGCAGGCCAGAGTTGGCACAGGCACTAAGTAGCTGGCTTGCACTTGGAGGCCCAACTGTGTGGAAAACATATATCTTTAAAAAACAGAATTATAGTATGTGAAGATGTCGTGTACTGTGACAAGAGTACAATAAACACTCTGAAACCAGGATTGGTTTTGTTCATCTCAAGTCCACTCCAAAAAGAGGAGTTGGGCGAAAATGCCTGCCCTGGACATCTGGCATCATTCCCATCCCTCCTCCTCCACTTCTCACTGCCATCCTTTCCTCTCTTCCTCAAAAAAAATGGCTGCTTTAAAACCAAACATAAATATAGAACATGAAAAACATTTTTAGTGACTGAGTTTAAGAACGAGAGCATTCAGGATAATGTATTCATGGAATTGTTGGAAAGAGGAACTAAAAAATTTCTTAGTTTTTTGAAAGACTCTTGAAAGACTGAAAACAGAATCTTAAGGAGATAGTGTTTTCAAAACTTCCCTCTATTTAAAACTCTTCATCTTAATTTTTTTGAAAAGCCATTAAGCATTTGTCAATTCTCACCATTAGAGATAAATATTTTAAACTGGTTTGCTAACCATAGGATCATTGTTTTATTGTTGGAAGTTTCTCTACAGAATATCTAGTGATAAAATTGGGGTGACCATATATCCCAGTTTGTAGAGGACAGTCCTGGTTTATATCTGTTGTCCTAGTATAATCAAGAAGGCTCCAATGAAGAATATAATTTATATTCAAGTAATGGTATGCTGGGCTTCCCTGATGGCTCAGTGGTAAAGAATCTACCCATCAATGCAGGAAACATAGGTTTTATCCCTGAGCTGGAAAGATCCCCTAGAGAAGGAAATGGCAACCCACTCTAGTATTCTTGCCTGGAAATCCCATGGACAGAGGAGGCTGGTGGACTGCGGTTCATGGGGTCAAGAAAGAGTCAGACACAACTTAGCGACTAGACATCAACAACAATTATAATGCTGCCCTAATGTGCTCTATGTTTCCTGACAAGTAGGCTACTGACAGATTTCACATTCTCTGACTCCCAGTCTAGTGTCTGTTGCTTAGAGCTGTGTGCTTGCATGAAAGAAGCCATATTGATCAACGATCTTGGGTCTTTTGATCAGGAAGGTAACTCCTGTCTCGAAGCAGTTTTTCCTCTTTGAAAAGAATGCTAGGATACTTCATGGAGGTAAGTTAAGAACCTGATTATCTGCTTGCTGTATTGGCCCAAATTGTTCTTTCTAGGGCCATAAACCAGTTATTAAACAAATTAACAAGCAAATTTTTATTTTTCAAGTTTGTTGAGGTATAATTGAAAAACTAAGTTGTAGTATGTTTAAAGTATGAGGATTTGATCCATGTATACATTGTGAAAGGATTTCTACTATAAAGTTAATTAACCCATCAATTACCTCACATAGTTATTTATTTTGGGTGAGAAAGCTCAAGATCTACTCTCAGCAAATTTCAGTTATACCGTAAAGTGTTATCAACCATAGTCACCATGCAATACATTAGATCCTTAGAACTTAATTCATTTTATAACTGAAAGTTCATACCCTTTACCAACTTCACCCCATCTCCCTCAACTCCCAGCCCTTGGAAACTACTGTTCTACTCTTTGTTGTTGTTATTTTCTTTTTAGATTCTACATATGAGTGATACCATACAGTATCTGTCTTTCTTCTGTCTGGATTATTTCAATTATTATAATGCCTTCCAGGTTCACCTGTGTTGCAAAGGGTAGGATTTCCTTCTTGTTGAGGTCTGAATAATATTGCACATATTACACACACACACACACACATATATATACACAGACATTTGAGTTTACCTCAGCTATTGTGAATAATGCTGCAACAAACATGGGAATACAGATATTTCTTTGAGACAGTGATTTTGTTTTCTTAGGATATATATCTAGAAGTGGAATTCTTGGGTCATATGGTAGTTCTGTTTTTTAATTTATCAGTAAACTGCTTTAATATTTTCCATAGTGGCTGTTGTACCATTTTACATTTCTGCTAACAGTGTACAAGGGTTTCCTTTTTTCTATATATTTACCAACTTCTGTTATCGTGTCTTTTTTTAATAAAAGCCTTCAGGCTGTGGGGTGATATTGCGGTTTTGATTTGTACTTCTCTGATGATTAGTGATGCTGAGTTTCTTTCCATATACCAATTGAACACTTGTATGTCTTCTTTGGAAAATGTCTATTCAGGTCCTTTGCCCATTTTAAAATTAAATCATTTGATTTATTTTGCTATTGAGCTGTATGAGTTCCTTTTATGTTTTGGATATTTTAAAAAAGCCATTTTTGACAACCCCCCAGCTGACTGCATGCTCAACAGTGAAAAGCTAAAGGTTTTCCTTCTAAAATAAGGATGCCTATTGTTACCACTTCTTTTTAACATAATACCAGAAATCCTAGTCAGAGCAATTAGGGAAGAAAAGCAATGGCATCCAAGTCAGAAAGGGGAGAATTAAAATTGCCTCTGTTGCAGATGACATGGTCTCATATAATGAAAAAAACCCTAAATATTCCATAAAAACTGTTAGAATTGATAAATGTTTTTAGTAAACCTGCTAAGTATAAAAATTTGTATGTAAAAATCAATGTTACTAATTAGCATCCTTTTGTTTCAGCTTGAAGAACTCCCTTAAACCTTTCTTGTAAGGCCAATCTAGTGGTAATGAGCTCCTTCAGCTTTTGTCTCTGAAATCTTTATCTCTTCTTTAATTCTAAGGGATCAGTTTGTTGGGTAGAATATTCTTGGTTGGCAGCATTTTCAATATGTCATCCCAGTCTCTCCTGGTCTACAAAGTTTCTACTGAAAAATCCAATGATATGTGTATGGAGGCTTTTTACCTCCTTGATACTCCTGATGTGTGTAGGCTAACTGAAAATCTGACCTTCAGGAAGCAGCTAGAAAAGTTAGGACTTTAGCTATACAGTCTAGACTCTATCAGGAAAAAACCAAGAACTGGGTGGCTTTGCTTACTCTGTGCTAAGTCAGATGGAAAAGTCGCTGAAAGAGCTTGTGTACCCATATAGAACTGCCTACTTGTTTTGTGTGGTCTTCGGGACCTGGTGAGTACTGAGCCCTGTCAGTTCCCAGAACCAGGTGACTTGGGAGCCAGTTCCTCCAGCAGTCATAACAATTGGATGCTAGATGTGTGGACAAAGTCCTTCCAGGAAGAAGCTAGAGACTTGGTTTTACTGGGGAATGAGCCAGGGGAGATGGTGTGGGAGGTACCTGCTGCTCCTTCAGACTCCTGCGAGCATCCTAGTTGACTTCATACAGGCTGAATAGAAGAAGCTGGATCCTCAGCCAGCACGTGGCTGGGAAAGTGTGCAGTCAAATTCCTTTCAAGGAGACACTGAAAGATGAATATTCTTGTCTGCTCCATCCATACTGAGCCTGGAGGGGATAACTGTGGAGAATGCTTGCTGCCCATTCAAAAACTGCTGTTTGTTTTGTTTTATATAGTCGTGTGAGACTCATGGATGATGAGTTCCACTGACTTTCAGAGCTAGATGATTTGAGGCACCATCTCTCAGCAGCCATAAAAAAAAATTGTAGCTCTAGATGTATGTACAAGCTCCTTCCAGGGAGAAGCTGGCAACTTGGTTTTATTGTCTGAGCAAGTCAGAGGGAGAAACGTGTGTATGGGAAGTGTCCCCTGGCACTGATAGGCTCCTGGGAGGATGCCAGCCAGCACTCAGATGTAGCAGCAGCTGGAATAGCATGCAGTCAGGCTCCTTCCATGGAGAGAGTAGGATATGGGCATTTTTGCCTGACCTCTCTGTGTTAAATCTGGGGGTCTAGCCACCGGAAGTGCTCACATGCCTATTTAAAACTGCTGCTTTGTTTACCATGGTCCTGTGGGACTTGTGAATGCCATGTTTGGTCAGCTTTTAGGAACAGGTGATTTAAGGACCTGTCCCAGTGTTGGCAGCTGTAAAAGTTGGGGCACTAGATATGGATCCAAACCCTTCTCTCTTCATGGTCCTCTCCTGATTGTAAGGCATTGTGCCAGGGATGGGCTTTATGGCAAGAGTGTGTTTCAACCTTTCCCACCCATTTTGTTGTATTAGTCTCCCAGGATGTTGTGGTCAACTCACCTAGTTTCTTCATTTCTCTTGGGGGAATTAATCCATGTGTAGCTGTATGTTTGTTGCATCCATGGGAGAAGGGAAAGTTAGGAGCCTCTCACCTTGGTGATGTCCACAATGTGACATTCTTAAGGGGCCTTTGGGCTACTCAGACATTCCTCTTGTCTGAGCATCTCCATTTGAATCTTGCCACACACATTTAGTTTTAAATTGGCTTTGAGGAGAAACATCTAGAATGAAATCTAACTACATAGACCCAAATCACCCCGAGAACTGAAGGAATCTAAAACATACAACAGGTACAGCTTTCATAAAGAGTAAGAAAAAAAAAAAAAAAGCCTTAACAAGTAAGCAACAACTCTCAAACAAAGAGCAGGTATCATGCTTTTGTTTGGAGAAGGCAATGGCACCCCACTCCAGTACTCTTGCCTGGAAAATCCATGGACGGAGGAGCCTGGTGGGCTGCAGTCCATGAGGTCGCTAAGAGTCGGACACGACTGAGCGACTTCCCTTTCACTTTTTACTTTCATGCATTGGAGAAGGAAATGGCAACCCACTCCAGTGTTCTTGCCTGGAGAATACCAGGGACGGGGGAGCCTGGTGGGCTGCCGTCTCTGGGGTCGCACAGAATCGGACACGACTGAAGCGCCTTAGCAGCAGCAGCATGCTTTTGTTAAATGATAGACTGCTACATCATCTCTAGGTGTCTTACAGTATTCCAGAATGACCTGGACCATAATCCAGGGGGTGAGTTCTTAAAGTTATATATATGACTTTGGTGAATGCATTTAAAACTTGCTTTAATAAGGGAGCCATTATCATTTCTTAGACCAAGAGACATTTCTGGTATATACCCCCAAAGAATGCAGATAGTTAAGCCTGATATAGAATGACAAACTCCATGAGCCTATGTAGGCTTAGGGTCTTACAAGTAATGTATTTCATGAACAGTGTGGAGAATGTGATCAGGTACTTTAAAAAACATCAGTTATTAAACTTTTATAAATATGACACAGAGAAAAAAAGACTGGTCTTGACCACGAGCGTTAGTCTGAGCTGTACTAAACCCAATCTGAGAAAAATCTCAGAAGTTTAATCAAGAATGTATTGAAATATTTCAAGAATGTATTGAAATATTTCAACAATCAAATTAAGGATTCAACTATGAGAACTTTTTTTTTGGGTACAATTAATTCAGAACTATTAACCCTATTTTTCTGGATAGTGTTGAGAAACCACTCAATCTTGGATGTGCTTGTATAACCTGAATTTCCAACTCAGATCTTTTTCTTTCTTGACACTGGATGGATTACTTAAACATACCTGCATGATTTCTTAGCTCAAGTCCTGCTGAATACCAGTGTCCCATGAGATTAATTCAGTGAGTCTTCTGAAACAAAAAAAGCTTAAAATCAAAAGCTGATTCCATGGTTGAATAAACTGGGAAACATGCTTGCATGTTCCTGCCTCACTGCAGGATCATATGAAAGATTTAACATCCTATGTAAATAAAGACTTCCTGAAGGAGTTGAGGTCCAATTTGCAGTTTTCTTCAAACTTATTTGATCACTGATTTCCCCCGCCTACCCCCCCAACCCCCAAAACACTTGCTCTTTTTGGCTAAACATCTATCCCTTTATGCAGAGATACTTCCTTTCTACAGAATATGGTTTAGAAATTGCTGATATTGAAGATAGCAAATGACTGACAGCAAATGTCAGGAATCTTTATGTATTTTTGTGTTGTTTGAGTTTTTGGTAGAAGAAATGTTTTCCTCTTGCGTTAATGAAGGGACTGAATGCACAGCATGTTTTCCTAACACAGATGGCCAATTTGAGGTGCTCCAGCAAACAACTTTGTGTCCCTAATAAGCACAAAGTATTTTTACCCTCAGCTTATAGTAAAACTTCACACAGCATGAAATTGATAAGCAGTTCAAAAATAATGTCTCCTATCCTTTTAAAACTAGATTCATAAAAACCTGAGGAGCCATTGCAATTACTGCCAAAATGTTTCAGAGGGCACTAGGTTAATAGAAGCTGGAGAGAAGTGGAAAGGAGATAGATGCTCATCACCAAGGACAGGACTCTCTTTGCTACGAGGATTTATAGGGGCAACATTTTGTTATTGGGTATTCATTTTGAAATTGGAATTGTATTTGTTGAATTTTAATCATAAGCAGGAAAATACATCTTCCTGAATGTAAGAAAACATATTAGCTAATTTGGGCCATAAATGTAAAAGTTGCCCTTAGCATGTGGCATGCAATCATAGGAACACTAACTTTATGATACATTATTTTTCTTTAGTGAAATTTTGCTTTAAAACCTCTTGGATTTAGCAAGAGACAAGAAGGGGATGAAGGTCAAGACTTGGTCATTTTGCAGATAATTACAAGACACACGTATACAAACGTGCACACTATTCATTAAACTTTAACCTTAACATTCAGCAACATTCAGGAATGTTTGCTGTTAGAAATAATTCTGCTGCTGCTGCTGCTGCTGCGTCGCTTCAGTCATGTCCGACTCTGTGTGACCCATAGATGGCAGCCCACTGGGCTCCCCCGTCCCTGAGATTCTCCAGGCAAGAACACTGGAGTGGGTTGCCATTGCCTTTTCCAATGCATGAAAGTGAAAAGTGAAAGTGATGTCGCTCAGTCGTGTCTGACTCTTAGCGACCCCATGGACTGTAGCCCACCAGGCTCCTCCATCCATGGGACTCCCCAGGCAAGAGTACTGGAGTGGGGTGCCATTGCCTTCTACTTGCATCTTAATCTTGCTTCCTCAATAAGTATGTTAAGTGTTTTGTAAAGTTTACCTTTAAAAACATCATAAATATATTAAATAGCAATTCTGTAGTTGAAAGTGCTCATTTAATTCAATGAATACTTGTGTGGATTCCTACTGTTGGCAAAGCTTCGGTGAACACATTATGAATAAGATCATCTTTAATCTCAAGGAATTTATGATGTTTTGAAGGGAGATGATAAGTACCAACAGCAACAAAACAGGTTACAGCAGTTTTGAAGCAGTTTTGAAGGGAGATGATAAATACCAACAGCAACAAAACAGGTTACAGTAGTAGTTTATGTAGGATTGAAAGGAAGCCCATCAAGTGATAAGAAAAAGCTTTACACAGAAAGTGGCTCTTGAGATGGACATTAAAGGTTGAAGTCAGACTTTGAAAGGTATGGTTGGTAGGCAGAAGATGACAAATGGTGCATAGAATTGGAATAATTTTTGAATGAGGAAAAGCCAATCACCAAGTTTAGCAAGCATTGCATGGAATAAATGTTGAAGAGTAATGGGAGATAGAGCTAGGAAAGCAAGCTGAAGTATTTGTATCAGTCAGCTTATGTGTGTGCGTGCTCAGTCAAGTCTGACTCTTTGCAACCTCATAGACTGTAGCCCACCCGGCTCTGTCCATGGGATTTTCCAGGCAAAATACTGGAGTGGGTTGCCATTTCCTACTCCGGAGGATCTTCCCAATTCAGGGATTGAACCTGTGTTTCTTGCGCCTCCTGCATTGGGAGGTGGATTCTTTATCAGTCAGCTTAGCAAAGTTAGACTGTGGTAACAAAGGACTCCAACTCACAGAAATGAAGCAAGCTTATTTTTCATTTACATCAGTCTTCCATTGTGGGTTGCCCATAGCTCTGCTCCTTGCATCTTTGTGCTGGGTCCTAGGTGAGAAAGCAGCCCTTATATGGAGTATATTGGTTCCAGCTGAGGAAAAGAGAATATGGCAGAACTCTGCAACAGTGCTCCCAGTGCCTGCCTGAAAGAGGCATGGGTTACTTCATATGTGCATTGGCCAAAGCGCAGCATATGGCTAAGCCTGCCATCACTGGGGTAGGGACATATAACCCACTTAGAGGAAGGGACAGCAGATATTTTGAACAATTTACCAAAGGCTTAAAAGTCGAGATGGGTTTTTTAGACCTAATTCTTTAAATGTTTAGGAGGTCTGGCAAGTTTCTGGATAAGAGTGTATAGTTTCATTTTTAAAAAATCAGGGCATTTTTTGTATTGCTCCCACATGTGTGTGTGTGTGTGTGTGTGTGTGCATGTGTACACATAAAAGTTCATTCTCTGGGTACTTGCTTGTTATAAAGCTGGGTTCCGGAATTCCAGAAGGTCTGATTCAGAGGGCCAGTAATCTGCATTTCTCATTAATCTTTTATTTATTATTATTATTTTTAAATTTTTGATTGGGGAAGACTCTTGAGAGTCTCCTGGACAGGAAGGAGATCAAACAAGTCAATCCTAAAGGAAAGCAACCCTGAATATTCACTGGAAGGACTGATGCTGAAGCTCTAATACTTTGGCCACCTGATGCGAAGAGCCACCTCACTGGGAAAGACCCTGATGCTGTGAAAGATTGAGGGCAGGAGGAGAAGAAGGCGACAGAGGATGAGATGGTTGGATGGCATCACCGACTCAATGGACATGAGTCTGAGCAATCCCAGGAGATAGTGCCCTTTCCAGGACAAGGAAGCCTGGTGTGCTGCAGTCCACGGGGTTGCAAGCTATCAGATGCGACTGAACAACAATAGTTGCTTTACAAAGTTGTCTCAGTTTCTGTTGCACAGCAAAGTGAATCAGTTACACATATACATATATCCCTGCTTTTCTGGATTTCCTTCGCATTTAGATCATCATGGAGCATTGTGTAGAGTGGAGTAGGGTTTCCTGTGCTATACAGTAAATTCTTATTGTGTGTGTGCTCAGTTGTGTCCGACTCTTTGCTACCTTAGGGACTGTAGCCCACCAGCCTCCTCTGTCCATGGAGTTTTCCAGGCAAGGATACTGGAGTTGGTTACCATTTCCTACTCCAGGGGATCTTCCTGGCCCAACGACTGAACCTTTATTTTCTGTGTCTCCTGCATTGGCAGGTGAATTCTTTACCACTGAGCCACCTGGGAAGCCCCCAGTTTCTCTTTAGTTATCTATTTTGTACATATTAGTGTATATATGTCAGTCCCACTTGCCCAATTCATCCCACCTTCCCTTTCCCCCCTTGTTATTCATATGTTTATATTCTCTACATCTGTGTCTCTATTCTGCTGTATAAATAAGATCATCTATATCAATTTTTTCAGATTCCACATAACCATCTGAGCCACCAGGGAAGCAGCTATACGCATTAATATATAGTATTTGTTTTTCGCTTTCTGACTTACTTCACTCTGACAGTCTCCAGGAATCTGTATTTTAAGCAAGTTATCTGGGAAACAGTATGTAGATGGACCATGGACCGCCTTGTAAGAAACCTGGGATTGAGAAATGAGTGGGGAGAGCACAAGTGCAGACAAGGTGGGTCAGCGAGCGAGAGGGTATCAGGTTGTCTGTGGGTGCAAGGCCATGATGCACTTATGATACACACAGTAAGTGGCGGCTAGTACAGAGGCAGGCAGACACACGAAAAGAACTAGAACTAGAACTGCTGCTGCTGCTGCTGCTGCTGCTGCTAAGTCGCTTCAGTCGGTCCGACTCTGTGCGACCCCATAGACAGCAGCCCACCAGGCTTCCCCGCCCCTGGGACTCTCCAGGCAAGAACACTGGAGTGAGTTGCCATTTCCTTCTCCAATGCATGAAAGTGAAAAGTGAAAGCGAAGTCACCCAGTCGTGTCCGACTCGTTGCAACCTTGTGAACTGCAGCCTATCAGGCTCCTCTGTCCACGGGATTTTCTAGGCTACCCAAGAGGAAATAGGAAAGAGTCATGAAAGGAACAAATCTGCTTAGGAAGTGAGATATCAAGAGATTTAGCTCTTCGCTGAGAAAAAGTGAAGCCCGTCTGATGCAAGAAAGAGTTGCAAGCTAGAGGAAGGCAGAGGTAATAATCTGGAAGTCACAGGAAATGTCATGTTTTTAAAGAAGCTGTTGAAGAAAAATGTCTACTAAAACCTTCCACATAAATTTGTTTTTGCATTAGGCCAGCAGGGGTCACTATGGTAGCACATATGCTGATATTAATAGTTGGGCTCAGCTTTCTAGACTCCTCCTCCCCTCCCCGCCTCCCCGCAACACCAGTTCTTACTGAATAGGATTCTTTTTTAATTTCTTTTTATTTAAGCTTTTAATTTTACATTAGGGTATAGCCGATTAACAGTGTTGTGCTAGTTTCTGGTGACAGCGAAGGGATTCAGTCATACATATACATGTTTCCATTCTCCCCTTAGTTCCCCTTCCCTTGAATAAGATTCTTACCCTGAACCTATAGTGCAGTCTTTTGGGAGTTTCATTTATTACTTTTATAGCTATGAACCTTCATAGGAGGAACTTTTAAAGTTTCTCTTTAATTATTAAGGCATCTAGGGGTTTTTGTTTGTTTTTTTTTTAAGCTGCCAATTCTCATAGTCAAAAAGAAAATAATTCTGTGGAGCTTAAGGGAATTATTACCCATTTATTGACTTCACTTGAGGCATAGAGTGGAGATTAGAAGAGAGAGGAGAAAAGACAAAGGAAAGAGAAAAGTACATTTGTAGCATGACTCCTAGAAGGGGAACTTTGGGTTACAGGATTCTTTATACTTCTTGTTAGATGGTGTCTGATTGCCTTCCAGGGACTGTGCCAATTAATTTTTTTCACTAATAGTGCAAGGATCTTATTTCTTAATATCTCTGAAAACCTGCTGTATAAATAAGCTTTTTTAATATTTGCCACTTTAATAGAGGAAATATGAAGTGTAGTTTTAAGATATATTTTTCTTTTGTGGGAGGAGAGATTTTTCACATTTTAATCTTATTTTTACATTTTTTAAGTGCACTGTATTTTCATGTCTTGTCCTCAGTGTATTACTGTTCTTCCACTTATTGATTTGTAGAAACTCTTTTTATGAGATATAAAGATATAGTTGACAGTAAAATAAATAGTGCTTTTCTGTAAATAATGGTGAATGATTTTCAAAGCATTCCCTGCCCCCGCCTGCTCACTTGATTCACTAATCACATAACTTGTTAACAAAACAAATTGTGTGTCTAAGACTACTGTGTTGTTGTTGTTGTTGTTTTAATTTCTGGCTGCATCATACAGGCAGGCCCTCAGGAGTGAAAGCATGGAGTACTAACCACTGGACTGCTGGGGAGTCCTAAAACTACTGTTTTACAGCACCTTTGGGTAAGTTTGTAGAATTGTTTTCCTGAAGACCGGCCCATTTCTTTCATTTTATAGTTCATTTTAATATGGAGAAAAGCCAAGAGTTAAATGGTGACAAATCAGATGAAAATGCTGGTTGGCACATTTTTGCTGATTGAACATTTCCCAGTGGCTGGTGGTGCTCTCAGATTCCCAGTGCTTCAAATGGAGTGTTTTCAGGAAATGTCTTGGATGTGCTGGACCCATGGTGATGATGGTCAGGATTCAGCAGGCTCTCCAGTAGAGAATCGTGAAAGCCTGGCTTTTGCTATCCTGCCATGTTAGGTAACTAGATTCCTTCGTAATTAAGTTATGTTATTTTATAGCAGCTTGAGATATAATTCACATGCCACCCAATCTACTCATTTGAGGTCCACAATTCAGTGGTTTTTATCACAGAACTGTGCAAACATCACCATAGTCAATTTTAGAATTTTTTATCCATCCCTTTGATGTTACCTTCCCATTCCCCTGACCTCCCTTATCCTAATCAATCATAAATCTACTTTCTATCTTTATATGTTTGCCTATTCAGGGCATTTCATATAAATGGAATCATAATATGCGGTGTGACTGGCTTCTTTCACTTACAACAATGTTTTCAAGATTCATCTCTGTCATGGTGTGTATCTGTACGTCATTTCTTTCTTTGGTCAAATGACATTCCATTGTATAGAAATGCTACATTGTATTTATCTGTTAAGCAATTGATGGACATTTGGGTTGTTTCCATCTTTTGGTTATTATGAATAACACTACTATGAATATTTGTGCATGTTTTAGTGTGGACATAGGTTTTCATTTCTCTTGGGTATATTCCCCACTCCAGTACTCTTGCCTGGAAAATCCCATGGGTGGAGGAGCCTGGTGGGCTGCAGTCCATGGGGTCGTGAAGAGTCGGACACAACTGAGCGACTTCCTTTTCACTTTTCACTTTTATGCATTGGAGAAAGAAATGGCAACCCACTCCAGTGTTCTTGCCTGGAGAATCCCAGGGATGGGGGAGCCTGGTGGGCTTCCGTTTATGGGGTCGCACAGAGTTGGACATGACTGAAGCGACTTAGCAGCAGATATTCCTAAAAAGTAGAATTGTTGAGTCAAGTGGTAACTCTGTGTTTAATGTTTGAGGACCTGCCTGACTGTTTTCTACTGTGGCGGCACCATTTTACATTTTGACCAGTAATGTGTAAGTGTTTCAATTTCTCTACATCCTCAACAGCACTTATTTTCCTTCCTTCCTCCCCTCCTCCCAATTATAGCCTTGTTACTAGGTTGAGCTGCTATCTTATTGTGAGACGTTTTTGTTGTTTTTAGTGTCTCTGCTTTATTTATTTATTTATTTTTTGTGGCAAAACATACATAAGATAAAATTTACCATTGCAACCATTTTCAGTGTACACTTCAGGGCCATGAAGGTATTCAGTTATTGTGCATGATTGTGGCTTTGATTAGCATTTCCCTCAACGGACGTGAGTCTGAGTGAACTCCGGGAGTTGGTGATGGACAGGGAGGCCTGGCGTGCTGCGATTCATGGGGTCGCAAAGAGTCAGGCACGGCTGAGCGACTGAACTGAACTGAACTGAACGACAAACGATGTTGAGCGTCTTTCCTTATGCTTGTCAGTCATTTGTATATTTTCTTCAGAGAACTACATATATAAGTTTTTTACTCATTCTTAAATTGTGTTATTTGTTTTGTTGCTGAATTGTAACTATTCTTTATATATTTTGCATAATGGATTTTTATCAGATATGAGTGCTAAGTTGCTTCAGTCGTGTCCTACTCTGTGACCCCATGGACTGTAGCCAGCCAGGCTGCTCTGTCCGTGGGATTGCCCAGGCAAGGATGTGGGAGTGGGTTGCTATTTCCTTCTCCAGAGGGTCTTCTCAACCCACGGATCCAACCTACCTCTCTGACATTTCCTGCATTGGCAGGTGGGTTCTTTCCCACTACCACCACCTGGGAAGCCCCCCACGTGGTTAGCAAATATTGTCTCCCATTCTGTGAGTTTTCCTGTAAACTTTTTGATAGTTTTCTCTGATGCAGAAGAGTTTTAAATTTTGATGAAGTTTGATTTATCTATTTTTTTCTTTTTTGGCTTGTGTTTATAGTATCATATCTAGGAATTCACTGCCAAATCTAAGGTCATGAAGATTTACCCCGTGTATTCTTCTAAGAGTTGTATAGTTTGGTTCTTATGTTCAGGTCTTTATTACATTTTGAGTTAATTTTTTAAAAAGATTTATTTCTTTATGGCTGTGCTGGTCTTCTTTGCTGAGCCCTGGCTTTCTCTAGTTGTAGTAAGCAGGGGTAACTCTTTGTTGCATGTGAGGGCTTTTTATTGTGATGGTTTCTCTTGTTGCAGAGCACAGGCTCTAACATTTGAGTTAATTTTTTTGTATAGTGTGATATAAAGGCATATACTTTTAAAAAATTCATGTTATATATTAAAGAAATAAGGCTGCTGCTGCTAAGTCTGTTTAGTCATGTTCGACTCTGTGCGACCCCATAGATGGCAGCCCACCAGGCTCCCCCATCGCTGGGATTCTCCAGGCAAGAACACTGGAGTGGATTGCCATTTCCTTCTCCAGTGCATGAAAGTGAAAAGTCAAAGTGAAGTCAGTCACTCAGTCGTGTCCAACTCTTAGCGACCTCATGGACTGCAGCCTACCAGGCTCCTCCACCCATGGGATTTTCCAGGAAAGAGTACTGGAGTGGGGTGCCATCATCTTCTCTGAAAGAAATAAGGCAATTCCTATGAAAAGCAATTTGGCAATGTCTATTACAAATGCATATCCTTCCCAGTTCTACTTCTAGGAATTTATCCTACAGAAACACCTGAAGGATATATGTATAAGGTTATTCACTCAACCTTTTTAAAAAAATGCAAAGCCTCATGACTAACCCAAATGTCCAACAACAGAGACTGTTATATAAATTGTGGAACAAATAGAATATTATGAGGTCATGAAAGAGAATGAAGGAAGCTCTTTATTGATAATTTGGAAGGTTCTCTGAAAAAATAGTATTCATTGAGAAAAGGCAAGGTTTAGAACAGAATATCTTGTGTGTGTAGAAAACGGATAAGTACCTATATGCATATTCCTAAAATGCATAGAAAGAAACTCTGAAAGTTTTTATAAAAATAAAAAAAATAGTAAATTCCTGCAGTCAAGGTGGACATTGGGTCCATCGGAAAGTGAGGGAGACTTATTCCTATTACATTGGATTTACTGTTGAAAAATGGAAATGTATTGCCAAACAATTGGATAAATATAAGCAAATATATATTTATTTACATATAAGTCTATAGAAAACACCTTCTGAAGAAAAAGGGGATGAGGTGAGAAAGCCACATTGTCTTAAGTATTGTATATAGTTTCCTGCAGTTGAAACACAGGCATTTTCTAACCTGGTTTTTTTGTGACTACTTACATATTAAATACAGTCAAACTGTCGCAATTAAGGTAAGAGTTATGGTCTGTGGCCATGAAACGAGCTAGTCCCCAAGGTGCTGAACTAAAAACTCTGACCTCATTCACCTAGTAATGAGCCAACATCACAGAAAAGGTTTGCACATCAACAATTCCAAAGAGAAAAGTTGTCTGGAACCTCTGTCACTGAAAGAACACAAACCTATATGAATACACAGCATCATTGTTTTACCAGCAAGGACCTTGATGCTAAACTACTTACATTCATGTCACCAGGCAATGGGTGGTAGGTGCCCTTGAAAAGCATAACCCTCCCTACCACATTCATGTCTGTCCTTTCGCCTGGAGAAATCAGAGATAAAAACCTCATCCTTGAAGTTCCAGCCATGAAATTAAAAGACCATTGCTCCTTGGAAAAAAAGCTATGGCCAACCTAGACAGCATATTGAAAAACAGAGACATTACTTTGCCAACAAAAGTCCATCTAGTCAAAGCTATGGTTTTTCCAGTAGTCATGTATGGATGTGAGAGTTGGCCTATAGAGAAAACTGAGCGCTGAAGAGATGATGCTTTTGAACTATGGTGTTGGAAAAGACTCTTGAGAGTCCCTTGGCCTGCAAGAAGATGAAACCAGTCAATCCTAAAGGGAATCAGTCTTGAGTATTCATAGGAAGGACTGATGCTGAAGCTGAAACTCCAATACGTTGGCCACCAGATGTGAAGAACTGACTCATGGAAAAGACCCTGATGCTGGGAAAGATTGAAGGCAAGAGGAGAAGGGGATGACAGAGGATGAGATGGTTGGATGGCATCACCGACTTGATGGACATGAGTGTGAGCAAGCGCCAGGTATTGGTGATGGACAGGGAAGCCTGGCATGCTGCAGTCCATGGGTCACAGAGAGTCCGACATGACTGAGAGACTGAACTGAACTGAACTGAGGTTCTACCCAGATTGATTCTAAGTGGCAATTTTGAAGGACTTGCTCTTTAAAAAAAAAATTATTTTGTATTGGGGTATACCTGATTACCAGAGAAGGCAATGGCACCCACTCCAGTACTCTTGCCTGGAAAATCTCATGGATGGAGGGGCCTGGTAGGCTGCAGTCCATGAGGTGGCTGAGTCGGACACAACTGAGTGACCTCACTTTGACTTTTCACTTTCACGCATTGGAGAAGGAAATGGCAACCCACTCCAGTGTTCTTGCCTGGAGAATCCCAGGGAAGGGGAGCCTGATGGGCTGCTGTCTATGGGGTCGCACAGAGTCGGATACGACTAAAGCGACTTAGCAGCAGCAGTAGCATACCTAATTACCTGATAAACAATGTTGTGACAATGTCAGGTGAACAGTGAAGGGACACAGCCATTTGTACACATGTATCCATTCTTCCCCAAACTCCCCTTCCATCCAGACCACCACACAACACTGAGCAGAACTCCATGTGCTGAACAATAAGTCCTTGTTGGTTATACCTTTTAAACATTGCAATGTGTATATGTTATGTATATGTATATGTTTGTATATCCCAAACTCCCCAACTATCTTTTCCCCCCACCCTCCCCCCTCCAGCAACCATAAATTCATTGGAGAGCTTGCTCTTGTCTTTAAACATTTCTAAAATTGTCTCCTGGCAATTTTTTCTCGGCTCTTTGAAAAACAGTTGTGGTCATATTCTGTTTTTGCTGAAAGAGTGCTCTCCTCTTCAATGTGGAATTCTCCATTGAAAATACACTTCCCCTTTGTGACTCTTGTGGTTAGTACTGCAACAGGAGCAAAACTGGTCTCAGACACATGAACTTGGGGCAGGAAACCTCAGAACACACAGTGGGGCTCATGTGCCTTTTAATTTTTGCAATGTGTAGTAGACCAGACGGCCTGTGGTCTCATGTGATTGTGAAAGATTCTGAAAATTGGATTGGCATTCTGGGAACAGATGTCATACATGCAAAAGTTGGAGGTGCATAGTATAAGAAAGAAGTGAGCCAAATTCCTTCCATTTTTATTCTCCTTTGAGTATGAACCAAAAATATCAACTTTGTAAGTGGGAAATGATGAAAAATCATAGTCCCAGAGAAGTAGTTGGGGAAAGGGGGGGCAGATCTGTAAAATAAAATCAAACTTGAGAAAGCAGAATAACTCCAGCAAAATGAAAGAAACTGATCTAAGAGATATAATAAAAATATACTATAAATATAAAATATTATATTTATAATAAAATACCACACAGTTCTTTTTTAACTCTGGATAGAGAGACATCTTTAAAGAGACAAACTCCAGAATAAACCTGAGTCATCAGAAAAGCTCTCAACAAATGAATGGCTTCTTTCAAAGACCTAGGATGAGTGAGCTCAACTGTAACCAGCAACTGAGAGGAAAGCTGTCTAGCTAAGGGCAAAGATGCAGACCTTTTCATGCTGGAAGTTTTAGGTACTGTTCATCCCTGCTCAGGTGGCAGCGAGGTGAAAGGACTAGTTGGGAGACTTTGAAGTCTTGGCTTGCTATTACTAGAAGTCCCTTTTCTTTTCCAATGTTGCAGGAACTATGAAGAGAAAGAGACCTGCTGTGAGATAGCTGGCAGTTGGGAGGTCCCATCTGAAAATCAGGAGTGAGCTTTGGACGGAAACGAGGCATGTAACCCCACTGTGCTGTTCCCACCTTATGGTTGACTTAAGACCCCACAGGCATCATTTCTACTTCAACTGGATGTACAGTTGGACTCTTACTTTATTGTTTAAAAAAGGGTCATTCATTATACTTTCAGATTGGTGTCACTTTCACTAACTGCATTTCAACCTCTCTGAAACTTGGAGGCAATTGAAAACATTTTGTCACATCCTATCTCCATGTGTGTGTGCTTAGTCACTCAGTCATGTCTGACTCCGCAACCCCGTGGACTGTAGCCCATCAGGGTTCTCCATCCATGGATTTACTAGATAAGAATACTGGAGTGGGTTGCCATTTACTCCTCCAGGGTATCTTCCCAACTCAGGGACTGAAACTGTATCTCCTGTTGTCTCTTGCATTGCTGGTGTATTCTTTACCCTCTGAGCCATTGGTAAGCCCCTATCTCCATAAGTCACTAAAATGTAGCAGTTTTATCTTGGTGGAGTTAGGCTTTTATTTTTGTCTTTGCAGAAGGCTTAAGAGGGAAATGGAAGGACTCTTGTTTAACCTCCTCAGTGCAGGCTTCTTCTTATTTTTCATAAGTAAACTACCAGCCTCTTTCTAAAAATCTCCAGAGATGTGAGCTCACCTCTGCCAAAGGAAGTCCAATTCATTGTTGGGTAACTCTCTGGTTCAATGCATTTCATTGCATTTCACTGATATTTGCTTCCTTGGTGTTGCCCCACTGAGCAAGGCCAGTTCCTTCTTCTCATGATGGCCCTCAGATAGGAAAGACATTTCTCATCTTTCGAACACCCTGTGAGCTATTTATAGCCTAGGCAAGTGGTCCTTTTCCTGAGACTGTGGCCCCATCTGCCATGCTGGGCTTCAAGTTGACAGTCTTACCTGCAGTTAAAGTCTTGCACTTTGCTTCTGGGCTTCCCTGGTAGCTCAGCTGGTAAAGAATCCACTTACTTCTAGATTTATCCAAAAGCAGCTTTACTTTTATCACTCGTTGAAAAATAAGCACAGGGTCCCTGTTCTATTAAAACCGATTTCAAGCCAAGGTTTTTTCCCAGCCACCCCTCATTTGTCTATAAAACCTCATGACTCTGTCTTTCAACAAGGTTATTCTGCTCTGGTGAGGCCGGCCTGAGCAGTGGCTCCCCAGCTCTGCCATCTGTGCTTCTGACCTGAGGCTTCCTGTTGGTTCGTTATCCAGCAAGCTTCGAATTGGCTTCTCCCAGATAAGCGACTGAACTGAACTGAACTGAGATCATAATACTGTGCGGCCTTAAGGTTTTACCTTTTCCATAAACCCCATCCTGGACAACACTGGTTTACAACAATTGGACATGTATTTTAAGTTCTTTCTTGTAAGTGAACATCTCAGATAAGGTCCTGTGGGAAACAAACTTTGAAATGGAGATTTGTGTATAGGAAGTTTATGGGGAATATTCTCAGACTGGGAGGAAGTAAGGGAAGAAAGGTCAGACAGTGGGAAAATTGAACTGTGACGCAGTGTCAACAGAGGCTTCAGCCAAATCATGGAGCTGGTGTGGGCCTGCCCCCCTTCCAAGGCATGGGCAGCCTTTTTTTTCCTGTCTGGACCAGTCAGTGAATGTAAACTGTCCCAGGAAGAATCATAAGCCAAGCAGACAGCTTCATTCTGCTGAGAACAATTTCTGGGAAGTGATTTCTGAGTCCTCAAGAAGCAACACTCCAGGAACTGGGAAATGAGTGCCCCAGCCCTGAGGCAGAATTTAGGTGACAATCCAGAGCATCTCTGCAACGTACAATTAATAACATCCTAGTTTGCACTTGCCCAGATACACGTGAGTTGAGGTGATTGCAAAGTAATCCCTGGTAGGAACCACTGTTTAGCTCTTTGGAGGTGGCTCTTGGGGCCTAGGATTGGGATGTTCATTATAACTTAACATAGCACCGCCTACTGAGAGGGGACTGGCGGATATGGGTCATAATAGCTAAAGAGAGTTAAAAATGTCATTAATATTGTATGCAGTGTGGGTGAACTTTTTGCCTTAAAATTAGGAAATTTCTATAACTTGATTGTAAGAAAAAAAATGTGTGAATAAAATTCAATAGATTCCAGACTTTGGAGAGTTAATTCATTTAATTTTATTAATAGTATTACTGTGTATATTTATTGACAAACTACATACAGAAAAATACACAGATCCTAAGGGCACAGCTTGATAAACTTGAGTGAATGCACTCCTCTATCCACTCCAGTATTCTTGCCTGGGAAATTCCACAGATAGAGGAGCCTGGTGAACTACAGTCCGTGTGCGCATGTTAAATCACTTCAGCTGTGTCTGACTCTTTTCAACGCTATAGACTGTACTGTGCCGGGCTCCTCTGTCCATAGATTCTCCAGGTAAGAATACTGGAGTGGGTTGCCAGCCCTCCTCCAGAGGATCTTCCCGACCCAGGGATCAAACCTGTGTCTCCTGTGGCTCCTGCATAGCAGGCAGAATCTTTGCCACGGAGCCACCAAGGAAGCCCAAACACAGACCATGGGATCACAAAAAAGGGCTGGACATGACTTAGCAACTAAACAATCCAGTACCATATCATGAAAGACACGTTTACCATTGCCCAGAAGTCCCCAGATTACCCCTGTAGTCCCCATCCACTGAGAAGGAGAACCTCTATCAACCTCACCATGGTTAGTAAACTTGCTCTTGATGCTTTTATAAATGGATTGTATAGCCTGTAATCTTCAGTGGCTGGCTTTGTTTTCTCTGTTATATTTGTGAGAGTCATCTGTGTAGTTGAGATCCATTCATTCTTACTATTGTATAGTATTACATTATAAATATACCACAGTTTGTTACCAACCAGGGTTCTTGGACTCTTTAATCAATAGGAATTGATAAGAAGCCAGACAAGAAATTTAGGCAAGGCTTTACTGCAACTGGTGCTGAACTAGAGGGGAGGAGATACAATAACAGTTACCCTTGTTCACTCCCTGAGTTGGGGAAAGAGGTCAGCTGGTCCCTTACATGGCACGTGGGTAGGGGTGTGTTCAGGGATTGGGCTAGAAGGGTGGCTTAGGTGGTTCACTCACCCCTTTGGTGGTGGTGTATGCAGGGGGCATGTGCAGTACCCTGCTTTTGCTCCTGACTCCTTAGAAGTAGCAATTGGAGTTTTGGTCTTTTTTATAGCTTGTTCATAATTTGCCCCAGCTGGGCATGCATGCAGTTGTTTTTGTCCTTTATAGTCCCTTTGTATTCTGGTACTCAAGGAGATGTTTGCGAAGGTGCCAGCACTGCAGCAATGGGTCCCAGGTCCCAGTCTGTCTCACATCCATTCTACAATACCTGGACATTTGGTTGTTTCCAGTTTGGGGTTCTTTTGAATAATGAAGCTATGCACATTCTTGTACCTATGTTTCAGTGAAGAAGTACATACACTTCTGTTGGCCCTTTATCTAGGAATAGAACTGCTGAACTCTAGGTATACATATGATTGGTTTTCATAGATATTGCCAGTTGTCCAAAGTGGTTGTATCAATTTGTAACTGACCAGAGTGTATGTGAGTTCTAATTGCTTCACATCCTTGCTACCATGTACTTCTATCTGTTTCTTTCATTTTGGTTATTCTGATGGGTGGTCATGGTTTTAATTCGAATTTTTCTGATAATTAATGAAGCTGAAGCATTCCTTTAATGTTTATTGGGCATTGCACCCAAAAGATTGCTGAAGTCTTCTGCCCTCTTTTTTTATTGGGTTGTCTGGAGAAAGGATTCTTTGTGGTGTGATATCGAGAATATATACTTATTAACCTGTAAAGATGCCCATGATAGAGTAAGAGGACAGCAAGGATTAGAATGGTTATAATGCAACTGATTTAGTAAAGCATATTTTTAATTTGGGCTTCTCAGGTGGCACAGTGGTAAAGATCACCGGCTAATACAGGAGATGCAGGAAACATGGGTTCAATCCCTGGTTGGGAAGAGCCCCTGGAGGAGGACATAGCAGCCCACTGCAGTACTCTTGCTGAGGAAATCCCATGGACAGAGGAGGATATTGAGCTACAGTCCATGAGGTTGCAAAGAGTTGGACATGACTGAGCATACACACATTTTAAACTTATAATTATATAAACTTGAAGGATAATACACTAAATTATAAACCACAGCTCACTCTGGTTGGGAAGATAATAGATAATTTTAACTCTCTACAGCTACCCTTATTTGTTATTGTCTAAATTTGTTTCAATAACAAACATGGATTACTTGTATTATCTGGGAACAACAACAAAGCTATTTTCATTGGGAAACAAACAATCAAACCCAAAGAGGAAACAAAAGATTGTCAGCATGTGCTGGTTGGCTTAGCCATCAAACCTCTTTCCATCTGGGACATTTAGAAGCACTGAGGGAAAGTGTCCTTTCTGAGCATGCTTTGAAAGTTTGGGTTAGAAGAAGAGAGTGCACAAGTGAAGGATAGTTTTCCCTGCCTAATAGCCATGTGCTCTCTGGCCCCCGCTGAGCCCAGGAGATGATCCTGCCATAAAGACTGGCTAATTACTTAAATTGCCTTTCTTATGGGAGTGAACCTTCCCAGCACCAGTGACGGAACGTATTTGGTCTGATTGCTGGAGTCCCTGCTGTTAGCTGGGATGAGGAAAGCACATTATTACACAGTTTAAGGGTAATGTCTTTGTTTACATTTTGCAAGGCAAACAGGGTTACTTGCAGTCTTTCCATCCAGAGTTCTACAAAAACCAGGAACGGAAACATGTGATTCTGCCTCCCTCCCTATCTTGTCCATTTCATTATGTTTGGCCCTACTAACCCGTAAACCAAAAATTTAATGTCAAACCAACCCACCCACTAGTAACACAGCTTTAAAAATTTTTTGAAGCAATTTCAAATTTATAAAACAGCTACAGGACTTCCCTGGTGGTCCAGTGGTTGAGCATCTGCCTTCCAATGCAGGGGATGTGGGTTCAGTCCCTGGTGGGGGAACTATGATCCCACATGCCATGGAGCAACGAAGCCCATGCATCACAACTAGAGAAAGCCTTCATGCCACCACAGAGAGCTAGCAAAGCTAACAACAACAAATTGCAGATATACTACAAAATTTTTTTCATTTTTTCCTCTCAACAATTTGAGAATAAGTCGCCCACAAGATTCGCCATCGTTCCAAATATTTTGGTGAATGCCGAGAAGGGCCTCCTCCCACATAACCATGATACACACATTAAAAGTGGGAAATTAACACTGACATGTTACCATCATCCAAATTCAGGTTTTTTCAGTTGTTCCAATAATGTCCTTTATAGCCAAAAGCTGTGGTTAGAGAGGTACACGTTACATTTATCACTGGGTTTCTGAGGACTGTGTTGAAAACCTGCACCTCTTTAAGAGCTGAGCAACTATTGGCCAGGTCTCTCTCCCCTTCCCCTGTCACCCACCCCTCTCCCCTCCTCCTAGGAGGGAGGCCACAGGCTGAACACTGGGCGCTTGCTCTGGAGGGGTGAAGATACAAGAAGAGGACCATGTTGCTGTCCCAGCAAACAAGGTCAGGCTCTGCATGGGGACTGGGGTCGAGACAGGGGTGAGGGTCAGAGAATCCTTTTGGGACAGGGACAGCACCCAGCGAATATCAGCTTGCTGCTGCTGCTGCGAAGTCGCTTCAGTCAGCTTAGCCTCACGTAAAATTCCCCATCTCCACTGCCTCTCTTCTCTATTCACTGTAGTTCCCCCTTATCCACAAGAGATAGTTCTAAGAACCCCCTCAGATGCTGGAAACCACGGATAGGGCTGAACCCTACATATGCTATGTTTTTTCCTATAGTAACAGGCAGGTAGCATTTACACTCTCTGTTCGTGAGACAAAAGTTCACCTCCAGCTGGGACACCACACGACTGTAGGAGACTTCATTATGTTACTCAGAAGAGTGCCATACTTTAAAACCTCTGGATTGTTTCTTTCTGGAATTTTCTATGTAATGTTGACTGCAGGTAACTGAAACTGCAGAAAGCTTAACCACAGATGAGGATAGACTACCAGCTTCTACTGTTGTCTCTCCTTCCCCTGACCCCTACTTGGTTCACCCCCCGCTTTTTATTTTTACAGACTTTCGCACCATTTTACTAAATTCCTCTGTTTCTTTGAAACTTTCTTCCCTAAGAAAACCAGGGAACTCTTAAAAGTTGTCTATGGAAAGGTGAGGAACAAAGTTTGCTCTCTATGGCTTTTTAAAATATAGTCTTTATTTTTTAAAGTTATATTAAAGTCTTGCCTGTATGCTCACTCAATCATGTCTAACTCTTTGCGACCAGTGAACTGTAGCACTCTAGGTTCCTCTGTCCATGGGATTCTCCAGGCATGAATACTGGAGTGGGTTGCCATTTCCTTCTCCAGGAGATCTTCCTGATCCAGGGATCAAATCTGTATCTCTTGCATTGGCAGGTGGATTCTTTACCACTGAACCACCTGGGAATCCCAAATAATATAAGACAATGTATAATAACAACCAAACTAGACTAAAACCAGACATCCTGCCTGTTAATAAGTCTACTTTAAGGAGTGAGTAAAAAGGGCAAAATCTATCATGTTTTCTATCTTTATTTTATAAAATACTGAAGTCTTGATGGATTTGTTGCCTGTGTTTCTTTGAGAGTTGACCACCACTGCATCTTTCTGAGGAGAAGGCAATGGCACCCCACTGCAGTACTCTTGCCTGGAAAATCCCATGGATGGAGGAGCCTGGTAGGCTGCAGTCCATGGAGTCGCGAAGAGTCAGACACCACTGAGCAACTTCACTTTCACTTTTCACTTTCATGCATTGGAGAAGGAAATGGCAACCCACTCCAGTGTTTTTGCCTGGAGAGTCCCAGGGATAGAGGAGCCTGGTGGGCTGCCGTCTGTGGGGTCGCACAGAGTCAGACACGACTGAAGTGACTTAGCAGCAGCAGTATCTTTCTGGCAGGTGAGTCTATGAAGACATAGAAAAGATTTTTCTCTCTCTTTTTTCAAACTGTGCTGGGCAGCATGTGGTATCTTAGCTCCCTGATCAGGATAGAACCCGTGCCCTCTGCTTTGGAAGCACAGAATCTTAACCACTGGACCACCAGAAAAATCCCCTATTTTTTTCTTTTAAATTCCTTCTAACTCTTCCTCCTCAGGTTCCTTGGGGATGGGTGTTCTATACAAAGTTCTGTCTGGTCCCATTTGCTGTTAATTTTCTTATGATCTCTTTCAATCCCATGACTTCAACCCTGTGCATGATTTCCAAATCTATATCCTTAAAACTGACATCTCTCTGAGCTCAGGGTTACACTTCTAATTGCCTGTCAAACTCAACCAAACTTCCTAGTGATGTTTTATACCCTGAGAACAACTCAGCCTACCAACTTCTGATATGTTATTTTTAGCTTTCTGCATTAATTCCCATATCACTTCTTTCTTCAGCATTTAATAAACATATATTACCTTTTCTGTTTCTATCCTAGTGCATTTAAAATTTTTTAAAATTTATTATAAGGTTTTCTTGAGATACAGTTCACATGCAAAAAATTCAACCAGGTATACTGTTCAATTATTTTTGCAAATGGAGAGAGTCGTGCAACTATCTAGTTTTAAGACATTTCCATCAACTCAAAAGTTCCCTTGTATCCATTTGCAGTTATTTCTCACTCTAACCTCAGACTCAGGCAAGCAGTGATCTGCTTTAATTCTATAGATTTGCCTTTTCTAGAAATGTCATATAAATGGAACCATACAATATGTTGTCTTTTGTGTCTGGCTGTTTCCATTTAGGATAATGACTTTGAGGTTAATCCATGTTGCAGTATCAGTAGATTGTTCTTTTTTAGTGCTAACTAGCATTTCACTCAGAGAAGGCAATGGCACCCCACTCCAGTACTCTTGCCTGGAAAATCCCATGGATGGAGGAACTTGGACGGCTGCAGTCCATGGGGTCACTGAGGGTTGGACACGACTGAGCGACTTCACTTTGACTTTTCACTTTCATGCATTGGAGAAGGAAATGGCAGCCCACTCCAGTGTTCTTGCCTGGAGAATCCTAGGGACGGGAGAGCCTGGTGGGCTGCTGTCTATGGGATCGCACAGAGTCAGATACGACTGAAGCGACTTAGCTGCAGCAGCAGCAGCAGCAGCAGCATTTCACTATACAGATAGACCACACTTAGTGTATCTATTTGCCAGCTGATGGACATTTGGGTTATTTCCAGTTTTTGCTTGTTATGAATAATGCTACTTTGAATAGTCACATGTAAGTCTTCCTCTAGACATATGCCTGCCTTTGTTCCTTTTTGGTAGATATTTAGAAATACAATTGCTATATTATTTATAAAGTATATCTTCAACTTTTTAAGAACTTTTCCAACCATTCCCCTAAGTGTACCATTTTAGAATCTTGCCAACACTTGATGTTGTCACTCCCTTGACTGTAGTTGTTGTCATAAGTGGGTAGTAGTAGTATCTTATTGTGATTTTAATTTGCATTTTCCTAATGAGTAATGATATTGAGCCATTCATATGTTTTCTTGGGTGATACGTCTACTAAAGTCATTTGCATATTTTAAAATTGACTTCTAATTATTGAACTGTAAGAATTTTTTGCTTGATCTGGATACAGATCCTTTATCAGATACATGATTACAGATATACTTCCTGTGGTTTATTTTTTTGTTTTCTTGTTGATACCTTTTGAAGAGTGAAAGCTCTAAATTTTGTTGAAGTGCAGTTTGTCAGTATTTTCTTTTATGAATCATGTTTTGGTGTCAATTCTGAGAGTTTTATGCATAACCCAAGACCACAAAAATTTTATACTGTCGGACACAACTAAAGTGACTTAGCAGCAGTAGCTTTCTTTTAGACATTTTATGCTTTGACCTCTACACTGAAACCTATGATCTGTCTATTAATTCCTGTGTCCCCTGTGAGATAAGGACTAAATTTATTATTTATAATTGCACATGCCTATGCATTATTTAGCACTGTTTGTTGAGAAAAGCTATCTCTTCTATAGCAAATTGTCTTGCCATCTTTCTTTTTTGAAACTAAATTGTAGGGTGATATTTCTGTACTCTTTATTCTGTTTCATTGATTAATATATCCATCTTTATACCAATACTATTTGATTGGTAATTGCATAATAAGTTTTAATTTTGCTTTTCTTATTCAAACTTCTATTGGCATGTCTAGATCCTTGTATTTTCATATACAATTTAGGATCGATTTACTAGTTTCTATAAAAACAGCCCTGGTCTATTTGGATAAGGATTGCATTTGAACATACAAATAGATTTGGGCAGAACTGCCATCTTAAAAATACTGTTTTCCAACCTGTGAATATGATATGTGTCTCCATTTATTGAAATCTTTTAAAAGCGTTGAAGTTCTCAGTGTATGGGTCTTACCCTTATTTTGTTAGTCTTTTGCTTATTATTAGTATTTTTTGCTTATTTGCTTATTTGTTAGTATTATTTCTTGCATAAACCTATTCCTGGGTAAAGGCTTCAGTAGCTTTTTAAATAGAAGTGGTAAGAACAGACATCCTTGTCTTGTTCCTGATCTTGTTGGGGAGGGGAGAGGGGTGGCAGGAAGACTTCACTCTTTCACCATTAAGTATAACACAGTAGTAGGATTTTGTAGAAGCTCTTTGTCAGGTTTAAGAAGTCTGAATTCTGTCTACTTTGTGGAAATTTCTTTTGTTTGCTTGTATTTTAATCATGAATGGGTGTTGAATTTTGCCAAATGTTTTTCCTATAGCTGTTGAGATGATCATGTGCTTTTTTTTTGTCCTTCAATTCTATTAATCTGCTATATAATATTAATTGATTTTTTAGATGTTAAACCAACCTTTTTCTCCTCAGGTAATTCCCACTTGGTCATGTGTATAATTAAAATATATATATTTATGTATTTAGTTTCCTAATACTCTTTTTATAACTTTTGTATCAATTTTCATGAGGGATTTTGGTCTTTAGTTTTCTGTGCTTCTGATATCTTTGTGTTTGATATCTTGATGATAACACTGGACTCATAGAATGAGTTGTGAAGTGTTCATTCTTCATTCATTGCTATAGGTTGAGTGTGTCCCTTCCTCAAATTCATGTGCTGAAGTACCAATCACTAATACTTCAGATTATGACCTGATTTGGAGATAGGGTCTTCAGAGATGTAATCAGTGAGATTATTAGAAAGAAGGTGTGTTAGTCCCTCAGTCTTGTCTGACTCTTTGCGATCCCGTGGACTGTAGCCCACCAGACTCCTCAGTCCATGACATTCTGTAGGCAAGAATACTGTAGGAGATTATTAGTGTGGACCCTAATCTAATATGATTGGTGTCCTTATAAGATGAGGAAATTTGGACAGAGGGAAGACAGATGGTGACTCCTGCCATGAAATGAAAAGACACTTGCTCCTTGGAAGAAAAGTTATTACCAACTAGATAGCATATTAAAAAATGGAGACATTACTTTGACAACAAAGGTCCATCTAGTCAAAGCTATGGTTTTTCCAGTCGTATGGATGTGAGAGTTGGACTATAAAGAAAGCTGAGCGCTGAAGAATTGATGCTTTTGAACTGTGGTGTTGGAGAAGACTCTTGAGAATCCCTTGTACTGCAAGGAGATCCAACCAGTCCACCCTAAAGCAGATCAGTCCTGAATATTCATTGGAACGACTTGATGCTGAGGTGAAACTCCAATACTTTGGCCACCTGATGCGAAGAGCTGACTCATTGGAAAAGACCCTGATGCTGGGAAAGATTGAAGGCAGGAAGTGAAGGGGATGACAGAGGATGAGATGGTTGGATGGCATCACTGTCTCAATGGACATGAGTTTGAATAAACTCTGGGAGTTGGTGATGGACAGGGAGGCCTGGCGTGCCGCAGTCCATGGGGTTGTGAAGAGTTGGACACGACTGAGCGACTGAACTGAACTGAAGACAGTGTGAAGACATGGGCTGTAAGCCAGCCATGTGAAAGCTAAGGAGAGAGGCTGGGAACAGACTCTTCCCTCAAGCCTCAAAAGGAATGAGCCCTGCTGATGCCTTGATCTTAGACATCCAGTCTCCAGACTGTGAAACAAGAGATTTCTGTTATTTAAGCCATTCAGTTTGGGATACTTTGTTATAGCAGCCCTAGCAAACTAATATATATATTTTCTGAAAGAGTTTGTGTAGGGTTGGTATTATTTATCCTTTAAAGATGTGATAAAATTTACCAGTAATATCACCCAAACCTGGGCTTTTCTTGTGGGAGGATTTTAAATTACTAATTCACTTTTAATTTGTTATTGATCTTTTCATATTTTTAGTTTCTTATTGGGTCAGTTTTGGTAATTTTGTCTTTCTAGAGTTTATCCATTTCATTGAAATTGTGTAATTTGCTGGCATTCAGATGTTCATAATATTCTCTTATAATTCTTTTAATTTCTGTTAATCAGAAGTTATATCCCTCTTTGAGCCTTGATTTTAGTAATATGTATTTTATCTTTTTTCTTTGTCAGTCTAGTGAAAGTTTTCACTTTTATTCTTGTTTTCAAAGAGTCAACTTGATTTTGTTTTTCTATTTTTATTTTATTTATTTCTATTCCGATCTTATTGTTTCCTTCCATGCAATTACTTTAGGTTTGATATACTCTTCTTTTTGCACCTTGGATTATTGATTATAGATCTTCTAATTTAAGCATTCAATGCTATAAATTTTCTTCTAAGCATTGCATTGGCTGCACTCATACATTTTAGTATGTGTGGTTTTGTTTGAAATATTTCCTAATTAACCTTGTGATTTCTTCTCTGACCATGGGTTATTTAGAAATATATTTTTCAACGTTCTGAAGGTTTCCCAAATTTCTGTTGCTGATTTTTAAGTTAGCTCTCTCATGGTTAAAGAATGTATTTTGTATGATTTTAATCCTTTTAAGTTTCTTGAGATTTTATAATTTAACGTATAATTTACCCTGGAAAATGTTCCATGTGGATTGAAACCATTGTGTAATCTTCTATATTTGTTACTTGGGTACAGTGGATGATAGTTATTTACATCTTCTATATCATTATTCATTTTATTTCTAGTTTAATTGCTAAGAAAAAAGATTTGAAATCTCTAACTATAATTAATAAATTTTTTAATTTATGTTCTGTCAATATTTGTTTCATGTATTCAGCAATCTTATTAGGTACCTATATGTTTAGAATTCTTACAGATTCCTGGTGATTTGATCCTATTCTCATTATGTTATATACCTCTTTATCTCTAGTAGTATTTTTTGTCTTAAATTCTATTTTTTCTGATATTAATGTTGGTATTTGCAATAACTTTGCATAGTATATATGTTTTTCCCATTCTTTTTCTTTCAATCTATTTGTGTCTTTGAATCTAAAGCTCTTGAAGACAGTGTGCAGTTGGAACTTACTTTTTTTAAGCCATAATCATGATGATAGCATTTTGGTTAAAAGTGTTCAATTCATGCACACTTAGTGTAATTTTTGATACACTCAGATTTATATATCCTATTTTGCTTTCTGTTTGTCATGTATATTTTGTTCTTCTGTTCCTCTTTGGCAGCCTTCTTCTGTGTTCAGTTCAGTCGCTCAGTTGTGTCCGACTCTTTGCAACTCCATGAATCGAGCATGCATTGCTTCCTGACCAGCATATAGATTTCTCAAGAGGCAGGTCAGGTGGTCTGGTATTCCCATCTCTTTCAGAATTTTCCACCGTTTATTGTGATCCACACAGTCAAAAGCTTAGGCATAGTCAATGAAGCAGAAATAGATGTGTTTCTGGAACTCTTTTGCTTTTTCCGTGATCCAGCGGATGTTGGCAATTTGATCTCTGGTTCCTCTGCCTTTTCTAAAACCAGCTTGAACATCAGGAGGTTCACGGTTCACGTATTGTTGAAGCCTGGCTTGGAGAATTTTGAGCATTACTTTACTAGCATGTGAGATGAGTGCAATTGTATGGTAGTTTGAGCATTCTTTGGCATTGTCTGTCTTTGGGATTGGAATGAAAACTGACCTTTTCCAGTCCTGTGGCCACTGCTGAGTTTTCCAAATTTGCTGGCATATTGAGTGTAGCACTTTCACAGCATCATCTTTCAGGATTTGAAACAGCTCAACTGGAATTCCATCACCTCCACTAGCTTTGTTCGTAGTGATGCTTTCTAAGGCCCACTTGACTTCACATTCCAGGATGTCTGGCTCTAGATCACACCATCGTGATTATCTAGGTCGTGAAGATCTTTTTTGTACACTTCTTCTGTGTATTCTTGCCACCTCTTCTCAATATCTTCTGCTTTTGTTAGGTCCATACCATTTCTGTTCTTTATCGAGCCCATCTTTGCATGAAATGTTCCCACGGTATCTCTAATTTTCTTGAAGAGATCTCTAGTCTTTCCCATTCTGTTGTTTTCCTCTATTTCTTTGCATTGATGGCTGAGGAAGGCTTTCTTATCTCTTCTTGCTATTCTTTGGAACTCTGCATTCAGATGCTTATATCTTTGCTTTTCTCCTTTGCTTTTCACCTCTCTTCTTTTCACAGCTATTTGTAAGGCCTCCCCAGACAGCCATTTTGCTTTTTTGCATTTCTTTTCCATGTGGATGGTCTTGATCCCTGTCTCCTGTACAATGTCACAAACCTCATTTCATAGTTCATCAGGCACTCTATCAGATATCTTCTGTGTTAAACAAATGTTTTTAGCCTGTCATTTTAACTCCTGTGTTTTATTACCCATTTTAAATATTAATTTTCTTAGTGGTGCTCTAGGTTACAATATGTATGTAAATGTATTACAACCTCTTTCAGTTTAGTGACCATTTTGGTACAACACAACAACCTGGTTCCAATATAGCTCGAGTTTGTTCTCCCTCTTTTGTGCTATTATTGCCAGGTATATTATATTTATATATGATACTATATATTTATGTAAACTCAGCAGTATATAATTATGATTATTGCTTTATACAATCACTTTTTAAAGGAAATTCAGGGAGAGAAAATAATACCTGTTTATACAGTCTTTTATGTTTTGCAATGTTTATAATTTTCAATGCTGTTTATTTCTGTGAATTCAAGTTATAATCTGACATCATTTTGTTTTTTTTTTAAGTCTGAAAATCTTCCTTTAGTATTTCTTAGGAGAAAGTTCTGATAGCTATAAATCTCAGTTTTTGTGTATCTTTGAGTGACTTTATTTTGCCTTTAATTTTGAAAGATAGTTTTGCTGGTATATTAGTTAAGAGTCTTTCTTTCAGCATCTTGAATATGTCATTCTACTGCCTTGTGGCCTTCATTTTTTTTGATGAAAACTCAGCTGATGTACCTGTTGTTCTCCTATATGTGACAGTCATTTTTCTCTTACTGAACTCAAGAATTTCTCCTTGTCTTTGGCTTTCAGCTATTTGACTATAATGTGGGAATCTCTTGTTTATCTTACTTAGGTTTGTTGGATTCCTTGAACCTGCCAATCAATGATTTTCAGCAAGTTTGGGAACTTTCAAGAATTATTACTTTAAATTACTTTTTACCTCTTTTTCTCTCTTCTCTCTTTTAGGACTCCTAATTCATATATGTTGGAGTTCTTTCTGTTGTCCTAAGGATTTTTATGCTGCTGCTGCTGCTGCTGAGTAGTCACATCAGTCGTGTTCGACTCTTAGTGACTCCATGGACTACAGCCTGCCAGGCTCCTCCGTCCATGGGAGTTTCCAGGCAAGAGGACTGGAGTGGGTTGCCATTGCCTTCTCTGAGAGTTTTTATGAATCTGTTCATTTTCCTTCAATCTTTCTTCTCCATGTTGTTCTCAAAGGATAATTTCTATTAACCTATCTTAAAATTTATGAATTTCTCCTTTTGTCATCTCACATCTACTCTCAAGCTCATTTTTCATTTTGTTAAACTTTTCAACTCTTAATTTTCATTTGGTTCTTTTTATAGTTTATATTTATCTTTTAAGATTTTCTATTATCAGTTGTTATAATTATATTTCCCTTTAATTCTTTTAACATAATTCTTTTCCCTTTAATTTTTTGTGCATAGTTTTAATACTTGCTTTGATGTCTTTGTCTGGTATTTTTAATATCTGGGCACAGTCAGAATTAATTTGTATTGACTGCTTTTATTCCTGACCATGATCACACTTTTCTATTACTATGTTTCATAATTTTTGTTGAGATCTGACATCTTAGTAATACATTGATTTTCCCCCTGAGGTTTCTGATTATAACCCATAAAATTCTCTTTTCTTTCTCTTTTTTCATACTTTTCCTGTAAATGGTAGTCTGTCTCTTTGTGGAATGTGGCCACTAATGTCTTTTTTTATTTAATTTTTTTGGCCCGACTTCCTTGGGGTCACCACAGTGTCTGCTTAGTGATCAACCAAAGATTTAGGCAGAGGTTGTGCTCACCTATCTTGAGTCTATAAATATTCTCTCTGCTAATCAATCTGTTTGTGGATTGGAGAGTACATTCAAAGTTAAGCCAGTTTTCAAGTCTGCCTTGCCTTTCTTACATCAAGCTCTCTCAAGTCTCCCCTGCTCACGTGTAGTTCCCTAGTTAGTCAAAGATATGTCAAAGCATTTACTTAGCCCTCTTAAAGCTTTCTCATTTCTAGGATCTTCTGATAAACTCTTTGGCTGGCCTGCCACTTGCCCTAAATGAAACCACAACTGCAGACTAGCAAATCTGTAAGCTTTCTCCATTCTGTCTTTCTTTTTTCTTTTTCTTATTGTTTCACTACTTTAGCTAACAATACTACTAGTGAGGAGGCATCCCCAATGACTCAGCAGGTAAAGAAGTGTGAATGGGAAAGTGAAAGTGTTAGTCCTTCAGTCCTGTCCAACTCTTTGTGATCCCATAAACTGTAGCCTGCCAGGCTCCTCTGTCCATTGAATTCTCCAGACAAGAATACTGGAGTGGGTAGACGTACCCTTCTTCAGGGGACCTTCCCAGCCCAGAAATCGAGCCCAGGTCTCTTACATTTGAGACAGTTTTTTTACAATATGAGCCACCAGGAAGCATACAGGTAAAGAATCCATCTGTAATTCAGGAGATACCATTTCCATTCCTGGATTGGGAAGATCCCCTGGAGAAGGAAATGGCAGCCCACTCCAGTATTCTTGCCTGAAAAATCCCTTGGACAGAAGAGCCTAGTGGGCTACAGTCTTTGGGGTCTCAAAGAGTTAGGACAATTGAGAACTAAGTATGCCCACTATTGAGAGTTTTTACTCTCTGCCCCAAATCAAGTCTGCCTGCCTGCAGCAAAGCTGTAGACTCTCTCACCCAACATGGCCCTGGTAGTAAAACCTACTGTTACTGCCAAGTGAGCTCAGTAGGGGATCAGAGCTCCTCCAGCAAGAAGCCTCAGATTCCTGCTGTTACTATCTATGTTTGAGTAGGTTTTCATGAATAAACCGTTTTCAGTTTCTTGGGGGAGAGTCTTTCAAACTTTCCAGGTCACATAGCTAGATGTATCATCTGTAGTATGTTTATAGTTTTTTTTTGTTGTTGTTGTTGTTTAAATCTGTAATCCTCCTGGAATTTTAATTTTGTTTATAGCTTGAGAGAGGTCTTAGTTCATTGTTTCCCCCCAGATCAATAGACAATTTTCCAAAGAACTTTTGGTGATTAAAGCCAGACCCACTCTCACTTGGTTTGTATATAATTTTTGAATGAGACTAATGTTTTTTGAGTTTGTGTATGTTGGTGTAGTTGTGGAAGAAAATGGCATGTAGGTCCTCAAACTGAGTCAACTCAACATGTAAAAGATAAAAGAATCTGTATATGATAAATGAAAGCAATCTGCAGAAAACTTCCCCAAAATTACTACTGTTTAGACTAGATTTGGAGCTGTGTCATGTCTGAATTTGGTCCATTTATGACTGTACTGATTTGACCTTTACACATTGTCTATGTCTTTTCCGGCATAAAACTTCAGTACAACATTTTGACTTGAGCTTTTCTATTATCTGGGTATACTTTAGACAACAATGCAGGGTCCTTAGCATGAGAATCCAGCAGCTCCTTCTCAACTATCTAGCTATGAGTTATTGGCTCAGGAAAAGGAATGAGATGGAGTCTTTTTTTTAATTTATTGAAGAGCATGGTTGATTTGCATTGTTGTGTTAATTTGTCTTGTACAGCAAAGTGATTCAGTTATGCTACTGCTGCTGCTAAGTCGCTTCAGTCGTGACCGACTCTGTGCGACCCCATAGATGGCAGCCCACCAGGCTTGCCGTCCCTGGGATTCTCCAGGCAAGAACACTGGAGTGGGCTGCCATTTCCTTCTCCAGTGCATGAAAGGGAAAAGGGAAAGTGAAGTCGCTCAGTCGTATCTGACTCTTCGCGACCCCATGGACTGCAGCCCACCAGGCTCCTCTGTCCATGGGATTCTCCAGGCAAGAGTACTGGAGTGGGGTGCCATTGATTCAGTTATACATATACATTTTTTTCACACAATGCAAAACAATGTGATCCATGGTTTATCACTGGATATTGACTGTAGTTCCTTGTGATATATAGTAGGAACTGTATGGTTGTTTATTCATTTTATATATAATAGTTTACATCTGCTAATCTCAAACTCCCAATCCATCCTCTCCTATCTCCCCATCCTTCTTAGCAATCACAAGTCTGTCCTCTATGTCTGTAAGCCTGTTTCTGTTTTGTAGATAAGTGCATTTGTTCATATTTTAGGTTCCCCATATAAGGATATCACATGATACTTGTCTTTTTCTTTCTGACTTACTTCACTTAGTGTGACAATCTCTAGGTCCATCTATGTTGCTACAAATGGCATCATTCTTTTTAATGGCTGAGTAGTATAGCTTTCCATTGTGAATACATATATCACATCTTTATCCATTCATCTGTCAGTGGACATTTAAGTTGTTTCCACATTTTGGATTTTGTAGTGTTGCACTGAACATTGGCTGCATGTATCTTTTCAAGTTACAAGTTTTTTCTGGCTATATGCCCGGCAGTGAGATTGCAAGATCATACAGTATTTCTATTTTTAGTTTTTAGTACAAATTTGCAATCTCACCAACAGGGTGGGAGGGTGATGGAGCCTATTCCTGAGGCTCATTGACTCTTCTCTTTGGTCATCCTGTTAAGTGTCTCCATGTATATATTAATAGGAAATATTTCAATAAAGCCAGTACTTGGAAATTTTTTTTTCTCTTGAGGGGATAGGAGGATGGACTTACACTGGAGGCTTCAGTCTTCTTTATTTAGCCATCTTTTAGGACCAATGTTTCTACTTGATTCCTTGCAAATTCTTATGGTCACGATCTTGCCTTACAGAGAGATCCCGAAGAGATCAAAGGCTGAAAAAGAGTGAGTAGCTTTGGAGACACTTCCAAATAAGTCCCTGTCTCTAATACTTTGAATGAGGTTGGTCTTAGTTGCTACTGTGAATAAAATTGAGGTCTTAGTGCTACTGTATAGTAAGATGGGATGTATCTCTCTTGACTTAACACAGTTTCATTCTAAAAATACCATAACAAGGGCTTTCCTGGAGGTCTAGTGGTTGGGAGTCCTCTTGCCAGTGCAGGGGACACAGGTTCCATCCCTGGTTGGGGAGGAGCTAACATGCTGCAGAGCATCTGGTCCTGTGCACTGCAACTACTGAAGCTCTTGGGCCCCAGAGCCTGTGCTTTGCAACAAAAGAAGCAGTGGCAATGAGAAGCCTTCATACCGCAACAAAAAGTAGCCCCTGTGCAGCAACAAAGATCTAGCACAGTTAAAAATGAATAAAATAAATCTTAAAAGAAACCAGGACAAAAAAATTGTCAAAATCAAGTCCCAGTAGAAGACTGCCTAACTACTACTCCCAGGAGTAGCACATATTGTGATGAGATTTGTAAAAATGTTGCTGCAGATGACACAGACAAATTTCTCAAAATCTTATCAGATTATTACCTTAGACATCATAATATACATTTTTGTCATTAAATGTATTAATGACATCTATTGTAATTATTTAGACTTAGTCAATAAGTTCCAGAAAAACATCTATTTCTGCTTTATTAGCTATGTCAAAGCCTTTGACTGTGTGGATCACAATAAACTGTGGAAAATTCTAAAAGAGATGGATGCATATATATTTATAATTGTTATATCTTCTTCTTGGATTGATCCTTTAATCATTATGTAGTGGCCTTCTTTGTCTCTTTTCACAGCCTTTGTTTTAAAGTCTATTTTATCGGATATGAGTATTGCCACTCCTGCTTTTCTTTTGGTCTCTATTTGCATGGAATATCTTTTTCCGTCCCTCACTTTCAGTCTGTATGTGTCCCTTGTTTTGAGGTGGGACTCTTGTAGGCAGCCTACATAGGGGTCTTGTTTTTGTCTCCATTCAGCCAGTCTTTGCCTTTTGGTTGGGGCATTCAACCCATTTACATTTAAGGTAATCATTGATAAGTATGATCCCGTTGCCATTTTATTTATTGTTTTGGGTTCAGGTTTATACACCATTTTTGTGTTTCCTGTCTAGAAAAAATCCTTTAGCAATTGTTGGAGAGCTGGTTTGGTGGTGCTTGTCTGGAAAGCTTTTGATTTCCCCTTCATATTTGAATGAGATCCTTGCTGGGTACAGTAATCTGGGCTGTAGGTTATTTTCTTTCATCACTCTAAGTATGTCTTGCCATTCCCTCCTGGCCTGAAGAGTTTCTATTGAAAGATCTGCAGTTATTCTTATGGGATTCCCCTTGTGTGTTATTTGTTGTTTTTCCCTTGCTGCTTTTAATATTTGTTCTTTGTGTTTGATCTTTGTTAATTTGATTAATATGTGTCTTGGGGTGTTTCACCTTGGGTTTATCCTGTTTGGAACTCTCTGGGTTTCTTGGATTTGGGTGATTATTTCCTTCCCCATTTTAGGGAAGTTTTCAACTATTATCTCCTCAAGTATTTTTTCATGGTCTTTCTTTTGGTCTTCTTCTGGGACTCCTATAATTCAAATGTTGGAGTGTTTCATATTGTCCTGGAGGTCTCTGAGATTGTCTTCATTTCTTTTAATTCGTTTTTCTTTTTCCCTCTCTGATTCATTTATTTCTACCATTCTATCTTCTATTTCACTAATCCTATCTTCTGCCTCAACAAATCCTATTTGTTGCCTCCAGAGTGTTTCTGATCTTTTATTGCATTATTCATTATATACTGACTCTTTTAAAAAAATAAAAAAAAAAAATAAAAGAGATGGGAATACCAGACCACCTGACCAGCCTCTTGAGAAACCTATATGCAGATCAGGAAGCAACAGTTAGAACTGGACATGGAACAACAGACTGGTTCCAAATGGAAAAGGAGTACGTCAAGGCTGTATACTGTCACCCTGCTTATTTAACTTCTATGCAGAGTACATCATGAGACACACTGGGCTGGAAGAAGAACAAACTGGAATCAAGATTGCCAAGAGAAATATCAATAACCTCAGATATGCAGATGACACCACCCTTATGGCTGAAAGTGAAGAGGAACTGAAAAGCCTCTTGATGAAAGTGAAAGTGGAAAGTGAAAAAGTTGGCTTAAAGCTCAATACTCAGAAAACTAAGATCATGGCATCTGGTCCCATCACTTCATGGGAAGTAGATGGGGAAACAGTGGAAACAGTGTCAGACTTTTATTTTTGGGGGCTCCAAAATCACTGCAGATGGTGACTGCAGCCATGAAATTAAAAGATGCTTACTCCTTTTATTGTAGCATGTAGGCTCAGTATTTGTGGCTCACGGGTTCTAGAACATGGACTCAGTAGTTGGGCACATGGTCTTAGTCGCTCCTTGGCACGTGGGATCTTCAGGACCAGGGATTGAACCCATCTCCTCGGTATTGGCAGGCAGATTCTTAGCCAGTGGACCACCAGGGAAGCTCTTTATATTAATACTTATGTAAGGAAAAATCAACTTTTGGCAATGATCTTTCATTAAAGACCCTCCCCTCCTTCGTGACAATTCTTTGTTCATCTTTATAAGGATACCCTTAAACACCATGGCTCAACATGAGAATGTGTCCTGGGGATGGAAATGGGGTTTGTCTCTTATGCAGATAAGTCTATCTCCATGATAATTAGAGACAACTGACCTTTTTTAAAATTGTTGTTTAGTCACTCAGTTGTGTTTGATTCTCTTGAGATACCAGGTACTGTAGCCGGCCAGGCTCCTTTGTTCACGAGATTCCCCAGGCAAGAATACTGGAGTGAGTTGCCATTTCCTTCTTCAGGGGATCTTCCTGACCCAGGGATCAAAGCTGTGTCTCCTGCACTGATAGGCAGATTCTTTACCAATGAGCCTACAGGGAAGCCTGACAGCCTATATATAGCATAATGACATATACGCAGTAAATGATGTTATCAATATTATTGTCATAATAATTATGTGATTATTATTTTGTGATGTCACTAATGTGAATTTGCTTCAAGGACACAAGCCACCCCTAAATGAAATGGTAGGGTCAGACTTTTGATTTTGTCAGCTAAGGCCTAGGTAGATCCTAATCCAAGGTCACCTCATGTGGCACCGCTACACTGGAGTGCTTGGCCCCTACCTGGAAGACCCAGCCAACTTGACTAGCTGCACTGTTATTGTAGTCAAGTACCTAATGCTGAGAGATGTTGTGTGGGATAAAATAGGCCCTTCAGGGGGAGATTTACATCCAGCGCCACGATTTCCTAGCTTTGTGAACTTAGCAATTAGCTTCATCTCTCAGAGAAACAAGTCTCATCTGTAAAACAAGGATGATGATACCTTGCAGAATTTTTGTTAAAATCTGAGATAATATATAGGAAGTACTTGGTTTACTGTAAGTGCTACATACTGGCATTATTTAAACACTTTAGTGTTTAGTTTAATGACCCCTATCTTGGCAGTTTTATGGGAGGATTTAAAGAAAAATGTAATTGTAAAGTATTTGGTACATAATATACCCTTAACAGGGCTTTCTTGGTGGCTCAGCAGTAAAGAATTTGCCTGTGATACAGAAGACACAGGAGATGTGAGTTGGTCCCCTGAGTAAGGAAGATCCCCTTGAGGAGAATATGGCAACACACTCCAGTATTCTTAGAGAATCTCATGGACAGAGGAGACTCGTAGGCTACAGTCCATAGGGTCACAGAGTCAGACACGACTGAAGCAACTGAGCATGCACAGACCCTTAACAATAGGTGGACTCTTCTGTAAAATTACAAGGAATACAATTATTTAATGGGCTCCTTTAAGTGTAACTCAGTTTGGAGTTAAGAGATTTGTTTTAGTCTCAGGACTAGGACTCAGTCAGTCAGTCAGTTCAGTCGCTCAGTCGTGTCCAACTCTTTGCGACCCCATGAATGATAGCATGCCAGGTCTCCCTTCCATCACCAACTCCCGGAGCTCACTCAAACTCATGTCCATTGAGTCGGTGATGCCATCCAGCCATCTCATCCTCTGTCATCCCCTTCTCCTCCTGCCCCCCATCCCTCCCAGCATCAGGATCTTTTCCAGTGAGTCAGCTCTTCGCATCAGGTAGCCAAAGTATTGGAGTTTCAGCTTCAACATCAGTCCTTCCAATGAACACCCAGGACGAATCTCCTTTAGGATGGACTGGTTGGATCTCCTTGCAGTCCAAGGGACTCTCAAGAGTCTTCTCCAACACCACAGTTCAAAAGCATCAATTCTTTGGTGCTCAGCCTTCTTCACAGTCCAACTCTCACATCCATACATGACCACTGGAAAAACCATAGCCTTGACGAGATGGACCTTTGTTGGCAAAGTAGTATCTCTGCTATTCAATATGCTATCTAGGTTGATCATAACTTTTCTTCCAAGGAGTAAGCATCTTTTAATTTCATGGCTGCAATCACCATCTGCAGTGATTTTGGAGCCCACAAAAATAAAGTCTGACACTGTTTCCACTGTTTAGCTGTGTGCTTTTGAGCAAAACACTCTGGGCCTCAGTTTTCTCACTCAAAAATGAGATACTTGGGTAAATAAGAAACTAAAATGTGCCTTTTTATACTAAAAAGAGTACTTTCTAATGCCTTATAAGGAAGGAGCTTTGGGATCCTGGGGAATGTTCCAGAAGCTCAGCTAACACTAACAGGTTAGGGTCATTAACTTTGCCAAATGAATGAATTTGTTACAAATGAAAGCAGAAGCAAAATGGTTTATGTTCAGCCAGGTTAATTCGCTGAGATATATTTTCTGTGCTCTTGAGTCCTGGAAAAAATTTCACTCAGCTCCTCTGAGCTCTTCCAAAAGAGATTTTTAATGGAGTATTACATGTTTTGCTTCCTTCTCACATCAAAACATTCAGCATACTTTAAATTTAGAAGCAGCCTTTCTTCCTGGTGTTAAGAAAGCAGTGAACACATCACCTCAATCTTCTTTCTATCTTGAAAGAGCAGTCTGAATCCCCCTGCTGTTTTCATTTAAAAATATATATATTTATGGAAAACACCTTTTTGCTGGTCAGAAGATCAAGTTTACCTTGAAAGAATCTTTCCTTTTAATTAAAAAGCTGATAATGACATGCTCTTCAAAGCATTTCTTTGAATTAAATACCAGTTGAAATGAGTTGGTGGTGAATGAGAAAGTTTTTCAGTTTTGGGAATTTTGAAATAAATGCTATTAATGGATTATTCAGATGCCTTAGCTGACAGAGGCATTTTTTATGATTCACTTATTTGTTTTGGTATGCTCAGTGCCTGGCACTTAGTAGCTCTTGAAATGTTTGTTGATCAAGTAAAGGAATAAAATATCTTCTCATGATCTCCAATGAGACTAGCATAAACTGTCCTCAGTGTGTTAATGGTAGATTCTGTTTTTGATACAAATTAACTAGGCAGACCACCTGGCTTTGGGTAATTGGGTGTGGGGGTAGTTAGGTTGAGATGACACTGGCTTGACCTCTGTATAGGCCTCTTCCTTCAGAAGAACAGGATGGGATAGTGTGGAGGAGAGCTTATCAACCCATTGTTGTGGAATTTAGCATTAAGTCTTCAGTCCAAATAAGGCCTGTTGGTTACTTCTCTCAGTGGTTTGGTACTAGGTGGTTACCTTTGGTATTAGGTTTGGTTATGGGAGCTAGGACTGGCTGAAGTATTGGAAAGAAGTGAAAGTCACAAAAGGGAAAAATATGAGATTGAAAATGCTTCTATATGTGGAATGGAGCAAGTGAATGATCCTTGACCTCTCACTTGGAACTTGATGCTGCTCTTTGTACTGGTCACTTTTCCTCTTGAAGATGCCCCTTTGTTACTGAGTCAAAGCGTGTATTGCTTGCTATACAACAAGCCAATAATCAAAAGACGAGGTGAGATGTTGGGGCAAGGAAGAGCGACTTTATTCAGAAAGACCACAGACTGACAAGATGGTGGGCTAGTGTCCTAAAGAACCATCTTACTTGTGTTAAAATTAGGCTTCTTTTATACTAAAAGGGACGGGGTGTGGCTGGTGTTTGCAAACTTCTTGGTCCCTGAATCCTTTATTCTTATAGCTGCCCACCTAAGTCCAGTCACAATGTTTCTGTAAACCTCCAAATAAGACAGATGTTAGCCTCTGCTCTGCAACTTTTTGCCTCTGTATGAATAGAACAGAATACCTTTAATGGTCAGAGCCTTGAGTATGGACTGTCTTGTATATTTCATGCTGTAGGCCACATTCTTTAACAAGAGGTACAGAACCAGCATGACTAAGCACAGGCAATAGAGAACAAGGGTTATAGCCAAAGAACAGATCCAATATGGAGTCAGGTTTGCTTTCCTGTTGGAGAAGACTCTTGAGAGTCCCTTGGACTGCAAGGAGGTCCAACCAGTTCATCCTAAAGGAGATCCGTACTGGGTGTTCATTGGAAGGAGTGATGCTGAAGCTAAAACTCCAATGCTTTGGCCACCTGATGTGAAGAACTGACTCATTTGAAAAGACCCTGATACTGGGAAAGATTGAGTGCAGAAGGGGAAGGGGACAACAGAGGATGAGATGGTTTGATGGCATCACCAACTCAATGGACATGAGTTTGGGTAAACTCTGGGAGTTGGTGATGGACGGGGAGGCCTGGCATGCTGCAGTGCATGGGGTCTCAAAGAGTCGGACACAACTGAGCAACTGAACTGTCTGACTTGTTTTCCTGTCATACCTTCTATTCTAGAAGAATGAGAACATCACTTTATCCTTAGCAGTGGGTATTGCTCTTGGTAGCATGAGGGAACCAGGGTCTAGATGGTGTGAAGTAGAGGGAAGAGTATTAAACTAGAAGTCATGGCTCAACTGGGGAGCTGTGTGGCCTTGGGAAAATTATTTAACCTCTCTGGGTCTCTGTGACAACATCTGTAAGGAGAGCAGTTTGAGTAGGTTATCTTTTTTATTTATCAGCATCTACTCTTCTGGGTGCCAGGCACTAGGCCAGCATGGGATCCCAAGTTGAGTCAAACACATTCCTGCTCTCATTCTTGCTGCTAAGGGCTGTAAGTAGTGTCGATAAAAAATACCAACAGGTAAAGAGAAGGAAATGACTACTTCTGTTTGCTAAGGCTAGGCAGATGACATTTTAAGAGTAGAAACTCCCAGGACATTTATTAATTCTGTCATCATTGATTTATTCCAGAAATGTTGACTGGGTGCCTACTGTATACAAAAAGTTGGGAAGCAACCTTTTAAAAAGCAAATAAGCTCTTAACCTCATTTAGCTTAATCTTAAACTGGGGGTAGTAGGGGTGGTTGGGGAAGACTAATCATAGATAACATTTAGTGAACATTTTGTATTGTCTCATTTAATGCTCCCCAGCATACCCACAGTGTAGCTTGTATCCCTGTCATACAGTGAGAAAACTGAGGCCCACAGGGATGAAACCATTTGCCAAGCTCACACTAATAAAGACTCAAAACCCATCTCCATCTGTCTTCAGAGTTCCAGCATTTAACTGTGATACAATTTTTGGGGAGAGGAGCCTTTGCTGGCCACAAAGTGGTCACTTGTTTTGCTAGCACAGGATACTTCTTTGAGTAACAGCTGATCTCTTTTTAGGAGATCTAAACCCACCCATTGTCAGCCCACTCATTTACTGTACAGTCCACATCCCTCCCACCATGTGCTTCAGGGAGGAGGTCCTGACTCAGACGTGGGCTATCAGAGCATGTGTCCTGGGCGCAGTGGTTGGCTTAGGGCTGGTTTGTGACCAACCTGCACCAACCGGAATCAGTGCCTGGGCTTTTGCTGGAAATGCTTCTTTTTTAAAAAAGGTCTTGCTGTGTTCTTTGGGATCCTTAGACTGTGGACTGTAAGCCCAGAGCAAGGAGGCGATGGCCCGCTTCACCACCAAGGTGGGAGAGTGCCTGCCAGAGAACACAGTGGACAGACAGGAAAGCGGTCGGGGCAGTATTTCCAAACAATATCATCTGAGCCCTTGGGTCTCGTTTTGCTTGACATGGGAACTATTCCTGTACTTTTCAGTTCTTTGAACTAGAAGTTCCTTTTCTCCTCAGATCATCTGGGTTACTGTTAGTTGCAACCATGAGTCTTGAATAATATAGCTTCCCAGAGTATGTGGAGAACATTTCTTTCTTTCTCTTTTTCTCTACCAACCTCACCTAAAGTTCTGTTCCTGAGGGTTAAGAGAGTGTACTCTTTCCACTGAGTCTTTTGCAGGGTGCTGTGTTTCAGAAGTCTCTCCCCAGGATCATATATTCTTACACACTAAGTGATGCCAAGCTTCACACACCTGAAGATGGGCAGCTTCCCTGTTGAGCATAACCCAATATCTTTCCCTTTTGTTCACCCCAGGACCTCTACTTTTCAGCTCTGGTCCTTCTTCTCATCATGCTGGGACCCTGAACACAGCTCCTCCTGGCCTAGGGGTTTCATTGAGAGTCTCTATAATCTCACTGTTGGTAGCAGTGAAGATGGAGGTTGAAGATGACCAGGAGGAACGGCTTCTTCTCTAGTTATAGTATCCAGGCTCTGAATCCTAGATCCCCACCCCCAGAGAGCCTGCCTAAAGCAGCCCTGGTCATTGGAGCCTGAAGGTCCAAGGAGGAGTCCTTCCTGCCTTCACCAGCACAGCTTGGACAGGGGTCTCAGCTGTGAAAGATGCATTATTCTTGCATCTGTTAAAATGGTAATATTCAAGATTATTGCAATGGAGTTCAACTCTGTTGCCATGGAAAACAGAGACTGAGCTCAAGTCCAAACACAACAAGAACAAGTGGGTTTTAGAGTCAACAAGCAGAGTGAAAGTGCCAGGGGATGGGCAGCTGCTAAGAGGAGACATAAAGGGTAGGGAAGGTCTTGCTAAACAGACTATCAGGATTCTTGCTAAAGACCGGCCCAGAATGTAGACACAAAGGTAGCTGATGAGAAACCTGATCAGATATTAAGGGTGATCAGATACCAGGGTGCAGGGATGATTTAGCGTGATTCTTTGCCAGGGCTGCCAAGGACAGGGCCCAATAACTAGACTTTGTGGAAAAGAGGGTTCAAAGGAGCCAACTAAAATTCCATCAGGGAGAGGGTCTTCATCACAGCCTTGGCCTTGGATGGTTTGGTATCCTTCTTGCCATCACAAGGTCTCTCCCTCTTCCACTAGACTCAAGGTTGGAATTATAGCCAGTGCTTCATAATGGGATGCTCAGAATGATTTGTTGGAGGCTCCTGTGTCTAGAGGTTTCTGTTAGTCACCAGCTGCATTATTTAATCAAAGACTTTGAACTCTACCTCTGTACATCTGAACTGCACAGCTCTGTGGTTCTCAGCACTCAGCAGATGCCTCTGGAGATCTCAGGCATTCAGTCCCCATCAATAAAGCCCCATTTAACTTGAGACCATTAGCGAGCCCACACATTGATCCTCTGATACTCCCTCCATCTTTCTGCCTTGGTCCCCACCTCCCTTGCAGCATGTATTATGGTACCCCAGCCAGGGATGAAAGCCTTTCCATTTTTATGAAAGGAAACCCAGAGACTAGTCTCAGTTTTGGCATGAAGGAGCTTCACAAAGCCTCATTGATCATACTCCACTGTCTACCAGACGATGTGAGTCTGAGCTCTGCAGGTATCCGCTGTAGCATTTGGGTTGGACCAAAACCTCCAATAAAGTCACTCTAGAAGCCTGACATCCCTTTCTAGAAATGAAGCCATCCTTTTCAGAAATACTCTGTAAATTCTAGCTTGCAAGTCAACATCCATGATGTCTGAGAGAAAGCTCTGATGGAAGCCCAGATTTAGGGAGGGTGGGTGAGTCCTGGGAAGAAGGAACATAGCATGGCAAACCCTATTCCACGGATAGCACCCTGAGAGTCACCCTGAAACTAGCTATGGATGGAGAGCTACATGTGTCCTGAAGCTCCCATCATGTTGAACCCCACAATGTTTAGAGTGCTCTGCACCCTTCCTAAGTGATTTAGAAAAGATATGATCACTGGGACAGGTTTTCCATCCCAACAGGCCCAGTTGAACTCTTCCAGTGACTGGCACCTGCCCTGTGGGGAGGGAAAGAGCTGCAGAGGATGGATGCTCAGGGACACAGGCTCATTGCATGTGTAAGATACACCCTAGGGGTTTCCAGGAATGTATCAAGCAAGAGAGAAAAATTCTGCAAGAACTGAAATTCTTGACTGTGCAACTTTTGCTTAAAGTTTAGGGAGACTCAGAGCCAGCTAGTGGTAAGATGATCACATCAGGGTTACCCTGGGTTGCTGCCAAGCCTAGGTCACCCTGCGGCTTGGGAGAGGGGCGCTGGGGGTGTCCTGAGATATGTATTCGTTCTTAGCACAGTGAGTCTAAGATGCAAATTGTTTCTCTCCAGGCCCTTCTCCTTTGCATGTTTTCCATGCACTAGATCTCTGAATGATGGTGCCGGCATTGCAAGAGGACTGGGCTGAACTGCGGTGCTCTTGGGAGGGGTGGAGGTAGTCACCTCCATATAACTCCATGTCCGGACCCTTAAGAGGTTATATCCGGACCCTTAAGAGGAGGTGGCCAGTGTGCCAGGTATGCCTGCAGGGGACACCACACAAAACGGTGAGGAAAGTGTTCAGAGCCACAGGTGACAAATGTCTTCTCCTGGAAATCTTTGAGAGCAGAACATGAATGGGACCAGTGAGGAAGACCCTGGTCTTGTAAATGTCAAGGGTGTCCTAATTTATCTTTCTCACTGGTCTCTCAGGAAACCCCAAAACTTCCCCACCAAGGCCTAAAAGACCTCTATTAAAAGGCAAATGAGATTTACTGAGGACTTCCCAGTGAGCCCTTACCAACAATTGGCTGCCCCTCCAGTCCAAGGAGGGAATTAGCACTCTGAGAAGGGGATGGAGGCAGCTAGATTTGAATGGGAGCAGATGACAAAATGGTCTCTGCCTGGGTGAAGCTGGGCATGTGGATAAGTTAGGGAAGTCAAAAAGAAATGGCATGGGTGACTTTTTAGGGACATAGAAGAGAGATGAAGAGAGAACTCAGACCAATTTCACCAGTTTTCGGATTCACTTGGGGTGAAACTATTTGTGTTACTTAGCATCAGCCTTTCTGGACATGGTCGATGCAGTCTGGAGTCAGTTTCCCTTCAGAAACATGGGTTATCAAGAGCCTCGGGAGTCCAAGTTACACAGGATCAAGTGTAGTGTCCACAGCCCCCCTCCCTGCCCCGCATCATCTGTCTTCTGGCCCTTTCTGATTAACAAGCTTTGTTCAGATGCATCCAAAGATGTATTCTGGCTGACCCAGCCAGTCTCCCTATTTGCATGATTGTAGCCTTGAACAGAAGGTTGCCTTTTTTTTTTTTTTTAATTTATTTGACTGTACTCAGTTGCAGCATGTAGGATCTTTAGTTGCAGCATATAAATGGTTGGCTGAAGCATGTGGAGTCTAGTTCCTTGACCAGGGATGGAACCTGGGCCCCTACATTGGGAGCACAGAGTCTTAACCACTGGACTACCAGAGAAGTCCCTGAACAGAGGTCGTCTGAAGACCCCTCACATAGAATCTCTGGCCTGCTAGCCAACTGCAGTAGGCCCTGTATTATAGAAAAACCTTACTTTATAAACAAGTAATATATGAAGTGTTGATATTTCCACCAGCAATTGTTTTCAGACTCAAACTCAAATTACATTTTTAAATTTAGACTTCCTTTTGAGTTTTCTGAGCAACACCCCCACCCCCTAGCGTTTTTCAATGAAACTCCAGTACTTTGGCCACCTCATGCGAAGAGTTGACTCATTGGAAAAGACTCTGATGCTGGGAGGGATTGGGGGTAGGAGGAGAAGGGGACGACAGAGGATGAGATGGCTGGATGGCATCACTGACTTGATGGACGCAAGTCTGAGTGAACTCTGGGAGTTGGTGATGGACAGGGAGGCCTGGTGTGCTGCGATTCATGGGGTTGCAAAGAGTCAGACAGGACTGAGCAACTGAACTGACTGTGTCAGTGGTGTGGGTTTTGTGAGTATCTGCTCTGGACAGTTATGAAAGAAAAAGTAAGGTATGTTTCGAACATTCTAAATTGACATTTCCCCCCTAGTTTCAGGACATCTAAATTGATCCTCCAATTGATTCTTAATTCTGCAAAGACAAATCAAATATTTAATGCTTAAAGTTGCATGTATGTTTTATATCAAATTTACAACAGAGTTGTTATACTCTACAGCATTTTATAGAACATTGGAGCCCTTTGGATAGTCAATATGTTGTGTTCATTTATGATAGATTTATAAGGATAGAAGCTTAATTTTGATCTTTTAATATTATAGACACATAGTTATTTCATTATATATTGCTGATTATATATATATAATTTAGTTGATATCAATTTCTTGGCAAGCATGATACCCTCTGGCTCTCTCTCCTCCATAACAGACTCTCCATCTAGCTAAATTCTGTTCTCTAGTGTTAGTGTTAGGATGAAATCAAGGACTTCCTAGATAATCAGCCCAAATTGGGATCCCTTGAAATACATGAGAAGTAGTGCATTTTGAACAACAAAAACCAATAAACTGATATTTCTGAGACATTCTTAATATCTCAAAAATGAACAAATTCTTAAAATCCATCTCTCATGAATTCCAAGGGCTCTCAGCCTTTGGAATCCATCCTTACTGCCCAGAGTCTCAGGCTGGGAGCAAGCTGTGGCTATCTGGAGTGCCACCTTTGGGTGTCTCCTGCCTTGCGGTCCCTAGGTTTCTTGGTTTTTATTTCTTTGCTTGACTTCCTCTATTGTTTTCCAAAGTACCTGGTGGGTGCATGCTTGTAAGAAAGAGAAAATAAGCAGGCTTGGCAAAAACCTTAAAATTGAAATGAACCCACCCCTGAATGTGGGCTGTTTTCTGTGTGGTCACCTTTGAGCTTTGCTTCTGTTAATACCTCAGTGGGGATCCATGTCATAAGACGAGGGCAGTTAGAATTCTTTGTTCATCCCAGAGACAGGATAGGTCTTGAAGATCCCTGGAAACATGGATGTCATCATGTAACATGTTAGTCTTGAGGAATAAGGGCAGCTGTTGATAGATCTGAAATGGTGGAACCCTCCAGAGACTAACTTAGGGGCTGGTATTTAGCAGTGCAGAACAATACCAAAACATTCTTTTTTCCCTTGAAGATTGGTTTGAAGTGAGGGAGATTTTTATGTGGATAGAAACCACATGCTAGGCTGTAATTAAGTATAATTATTGCCCTGCATGCAGCAAAGTGCTGGACTTGAGACATCCTACAGAATCCCATTAATTTCTTGATTGAGCTCTACAAAACAGTGCCCCCAACAGGGCCAGAAAGAGATCTTTAAATGAAGAAATCACTGGCTGTCCAGTTGGTTGATGTTGTTTCCGCCTAACTCTGGGGCCTTGATCTGTAATCCAGGGCTGCATTGCCAACACACTTTATTCGTGTGTTTATCTGTGGTGGTATCTTCTTTGCTTTGGACTAATTCCACACAAGAAAACTGAAGTAGACAATGAAAGAATTCATAGGAATAAGTCAAACAAACATGCTAAATGCTGCCAGAATACAAAATAAGTCTTTTGTAATTATCTGGTTATTTCAGGTGAGAGGTGTGGAAGCAGCTTAAATTATTTGGGCAATTACTTTCCCCTTTTTATTCAACATGTATAACAGCCCAGACTTCAGAAACCACCTGAAAGGCTCTCATGCATCCAGGACTCTGCTTTATATGGAAGAATGTGAGAATATGACCATTCACTCCTAAATATCACCCTCAAAGTTTATTTCCAAAGATAACTTAATCATGTCAAAGTGTTCCAAATATTAATGTTAAAAATCTTTCTAAAATATTTATGTCTGGTGTCCTGCCAACATACATATAATCCATGGGACAGATGTTGATTTTTACTGATTGAAGGTGAAGGTGAAGTCGCTCAGTCGTGTCCGACTCTTTGCAACCCCGTGGACTGTAACCTACTAGGCTTCTCCGTCCATGGGATTCTCCAGGCAAGAATACTGGAGTGGATTGCCATTTCCTTCTCCAGGGGATCTTCCCGACCCAGGGATCGAACCTAGGTCTCCCGCATTGGAGGCAGATGCTTTAACCTCTGAGCCACCAGGGAAGCTTTGTCCAAACTTCCAGGGTCATTACCTTGATCATTAAATCTCACAGTTCAGGCTATCACTGTGAATAGGAGTGGAAACTGGGATGAATGAATAATGTCTGCAAGATTTTGTTGGAAGAGGCACTTTTTAAGCAATCAAGCCTACATATTAGCTTTTGTTTTCTACTAGATCTATTTTGCGTAGAAGGTGATGGCACCCCACTCCAGTAGTCTTGCCTGGAAAATCCCATGGACGGAGGAGCCTGGTAGGCTCCAGTCCATGGGGTCACGAAGAGTCGGACACGACTGAGCGACTCCACTTTCACTTTTCACTTTCATGCATTGGAGAAGGAAATGGCAACCCACTCCAGTGTTCTTGCCTGGAGAATCCCAGGGACGGGGCAGCCTGGTGGGCTGCCGTCTATGGGGTCGCACAGAGTCGGACACGACTGAAGCGACTTAGCAGCAGCAGTAGCAGATCTCTTTTGGGCTTCCCTGGTGGCACAGACGGTAAAGAATTCACCTGCAATACAGGAGACCTGGGTTCGATCACTGGCTTGGGAATATCCCCTGGAGGAGGGCATGGTAACCCACTCCAGTATTCTTGCCTGGAGGATCCCCTTGGACAGAGGAGCCTGGTGGGATACAGTCCATGTGGTCGCAAAGAGTCGGATGTGGCTGAGTGACTAAGCACAGCACAGACCCTTTCTCCTCTGAATAGAAACAAGGCCAAATCTCTGGTTAACTGAGGATCCCATATCAGGTACATTTCAGTGAATTTAAGTGTTACTTAATTGTAGATAGTCCAGAAAAGTCAAATGGCTATGTAGCTCCAATGTTTCATCCTGTTACCAAAGCAAACTTGGGTCTTCTGGTCCATGTGCATCGCAGAGCCAATCTGCTGACACCAGATTGTGGTGAAGGAAAGTGCGGCATTTGTTGCACGTGCCAAGCTGGGAGTACAGGAAGATAATGGTCAAAAGTCCCAAACTCCTTGTTTAGGTTTACATGTATTAGTTTTCTACTTATGTATAATTAATTACCGTCAACATAGTAGATTTAAAGAAAATAGATTTATAGATAGAAAAAAAAAATGGTCACCAGTGGAGAGAGGGGAGGGGGTGGGGACAAGACAGAGAAAGGGGATTAAGAGGTACAAACTGCTTATTGGGGTTGACCAAAAAGTTCATTCAGATTCTCCCATAACATCTTACAGAAAACTCCAAATGAACTTTTTGACCAATCCGATATATATAGAATAAACAAACTATAAGGGTATATTGCACAGCATAAGAACATAGTCAGTATTTTATAAAAATGGTAAATGGGCTCTAAACATTTTTCATATTTTTCCCATTGTGGTTAATTACAGGATATTGAATATAGATCCCTGTGCTAGACAGTAGGACCTTGTTGTTTATCCTTCCCATATATAATGGTTTGTAACCCAAGTAGTGCAGTGGTAAAGAATCCACCTGCAGGAGACAGGAGATGTGGGTTTGATCCCTGGGTCAGGAATATTCCCTGCAGTAGGAAATGGCAACCCACTTGTTCTTGCCTGGAAAATCCCATAGACAGAGAAGCCTGGCAGGCTACAGTCCCAGGAGTGGAAAAGAGTCAGATATGACTATGCATGCATGCTGGTAATATAATAGTTTGCATCTGCTAATCCCAAGTTCCCAATCCATCAACTATACCTCTATAAAAAATAATAAAGAACATTAATTATTACTCAGCTTCCCTGGATTAGACTCAAAGCAAAGCTTAGCTGGGCCATCTGCTCAGGATTTTACAGGATTGCAACCCTTGGTTTCTAGGGTCTCATCTGAAGCTTAGCATCCTCTACTTGGCTCCCATGGCAGAGTCCATTTTCTTGCAGCTGTGGAACTCATGATGGCCTGCTTCTTCAAGGCCAACAGAATAATCTCTCAGACTTCAAGTCTCTGACCTCTAGATTCACTTCTTAAGGTATACCTGATTAGATCAGGCCCACCAGGCTCATTTCCATTTTGATGAACTCAGAGTCATTGATTTGTGTCCTCAATTATATCTGCAAAAATTTCTTTGCCTTTACCACTTATAAATTTATCAAAGGAGTAACATTCATTATATTCACAGATCCCACTCACACTCAAGGGAGTACATTATACAGGGTTTGTATACTAGCAGCAGGAATCTTAAATGTTATCTTAGCATTCTACTCAGAGAAGGCAATGGCATCCCACTCCAGTACTCTTGCCTGGAAAATCCCATGAACAGAGGAGCCTGGTAGGCTGCAGTCCATGGGGTCGCTGAGGGTCGGACATGACTGAGTTATTTCACTTTCACTTTTCACTTTCATGCATTGGAGAAGGAAATGGCAACCCACTCCAGTGTTCTTGCCTGGAGAATCCCAGGGATGGGGGAGCTTGTTGGGCTGCCATCTATTGGGGTCGCACAGAGTCGGACACGACTGAAGCGACTTAGCAGCAGCAGCAGCATTCTACTACATTGTATTTTTCTAGCTGTTGAGAGAATGTTTAGAGTTTAAATCATTTGTATATGGTAGTAAGTAGGAACAAGAATTTCCATTACAATACAGTTTTCCTGAAGACCCTCATATTCTGAAAAATCATAAACTAACAATTAAAGGGACCATGGGGGAAAAAAAATAAAGTCAAGGGACAACCACTCAAAACCTATGCTACTTTTTTTTTTTTTTTAACCAGAGTACTAAAAACACAATAGAAATCCTAGTAAAGCTGGCCTGGCTAAAAGGCAGTTCAAATGCCCAATAAATTATGATATATTACAACAAATATAGAACTCTATCAAACAAAATTGAGCATCGTCTAATAGAGGAGCAAAAAATGATGGGGTTGCTAAATACAGCAGGAATGGAAGGTGTGCGAAGACTGGGGAACCCTCACAACAGGCTTGTTACTAGATTAGGCCAAGAAGGAAATATGAACTGAACTCTGTGTACACAATTATCTTCCTTTGCATTGAGCTCTTTTAGCCTATTTTGCAGTCAGCTACCATTCTTACACTGCAAAAACTTGATCTTGCTGGGAAACATTCACAGTAAAAATGGCTTCCACATTATAGTGACCTGACGTCTTTATTTACCAATAGTGTTCGACCTAATTCAGTTCAATTCAGTTCAGTCACTCAGTTGTGTCCAATTCTTTGGGACCCCATGGACTGCAGCACACCAGGCCTCCCTGTCCATCAACAATTCCCGGTTACTCAAATTCATGACCATCAAGTCTGTGATGCTATCCAACCATCTCATCCTCTGTCGTCCCCTTCTCCTCCAGCCTTCAATCTTTCCCATCATCGGGGTTTTTCCAAGGAGTCAGTTCTTCGAACAGGTGGCCAAAGTATTGGAGTTTCAGCTTCAGCATCAGTCCTTCCAATGAATATTCAGGACTGATTTCCTTTAGGTTGGACTGGTTGGATCTCCTTGTAGTCCAAGGGACTCTCAAAAGTCTTCTCCAACACCATAGTTCAAAAGCAAAGTAATGTTGGCAAAGTAATGTTCATGCTTTTTAATATGCTATCTACGTTGGCCATAGCTTTTCTTCCAAGGAGCAAGTGTCTTTTAATTTCATGGCTGCAGTCACCATCTTCAGTGATTTTGGAGCCCCCGAAAATAAAGTCTCTCACTGTTTCCATTGTTTCTCCATCTATTTGCCATGAAGTGATGGGACCGGATGCCATGATCTTCGTTTTCTGAATGTTGAGCTTTAAGCCAACTTTTTCACTCTCCTCTTTCACTTTGATCAAGACATCCCCAAGAAAAAGAAATGCAAAAAGGCAAAATGGTTGTCTGAGGAGGCCTTAGAAATAGCTGAGAAAAGAAAAGTGAAAGGCAAAGGAGAAAAGGAAAGATATACTCATTTAAATGCAGAGTTCCAAAGAATAGCACGGAGAAATAAGAAGCCTTCCTCAGTGATCAATACAAAGAAATAGAGGAAAACAATAGAATGGGAAAGACTAGAGATCTCCTGAAGAAAATTAGAGACACCAAGGGAACATTTCATGCAAACGTGGGCACGATAAAGGATAGAAATGGTATGGACCTAACAGAAGCAGAAGATGTTAAGAAGAGGTGGCAACAATACACAGAAGAATTACACACAAAAGAGTACATAACTACAGTGGTGTGATCACTCACCTAGAGCCAGACATCCAGGAATGTAAAGTCAAGTGGACCTTAGGAAGCATCACTATGAACAAAGCTAGTGCAAGTTGTGGAATGCCAGTTGAGCTATTTCAAATCCTCAAATATGATGCTGTGAAAGTGCTGCAGTGAATATGCCAGCAAATTTGGAAAACTCAGCAGTGGCCACAGGACTGGAAAAGATCAGTTTTCATTCCAATCCCAAAGAAAGGCAATGCCAAAGAATGTTCAAACTACCACACAATTACACTCATCTCACAAGCTAGCAAGGTAATGCTCAAAATTCTCCAAGCCAGGCTTCAACAATACGTGAACTGTGAACTACCAGAAGTTCAAGCTGGATTTAGAAAAGGCAGAGAAACCAGAGATCAAATTGCCAACATCCACTGGATCATCAAAAAAGCAAAAAAGTTTCAGAAAAACATCTATTTCTGCTTTATTGACTATGCCAAAGCCTTTGATTTGTGAATCACAACAAACTGGAAAATTCTTCATGAGATGGGAATACCAGGCCACCTGACCTGCATCCTGAGAAATCTCTATGCAAGTCAAGAACCAACAGTTAGAACTGGACATGGAAGAACAGACTGGTTCCAAATCAGGAAAGGATTACATCAAGGCTGTGTATGTCACCCTGCTTATTTAACTTATATGCAGAGTACATCATGAGAAACTCTGGCCTGAATGAATCACAAGCTGAAATCAAGATTGCCGGGAGAAATATCACTAACCTCAGCTACGTAGATGACACCAGCTTTATGGCAGAAAGTGAAGAAGAACTAAAGACCCTCTTAATAAAAGTGAAAGAGGAGAGTGAAAAAGTTGGCTTAAAGCTCAGCATTCAGAAAATGAAGATCATGGCATCTGGTCCCATCACTTCCTGGCAAATAGTTGGGGAAACAGTGGAAACACTGTCTGACTTTATTTTTGGGGGCTCCAAAATCACTGCAGATGGTAACTGTAGCCATGAAATTAAAAGATGCTTGCTCCTTGGAAGAAAAGTTATGACCAACCTAGACAGCATATTAAAAAGCCAGGGACATTACTTTGCCAACAAAGGTCTGTCTAGTCAAAGCTATAGTTTTTCCAGTAGTCATGTATGGATGTGACAGTTGGACTATAAAGAAAACTGAGCTCTGAGAAATTGATGCTTTTGAAGTGTGGTGTTGGAGAAGACTCTTGAGAGTCCCTTGGACTGCAAGGAGATCCAACCAATCCATTATAAAGGAAATTACTCCTGAATATTCATTGGAAGGAGTGATGCTGAAGCTGAAACTCCAATATTTTGGCCACCTGATGCGAACAGCTGACTCATTTGAAAAGACCTTGATGCTGGGAAAGATTGAAGGCAGGAGGAGAAGGGGACAACAGAGGATGACATGGTTTGATGGCATCGCTGACTTGGTGGACATGAGTTTGAGTAAGCTCCGGGAGTTGTTGAGGGACAGGGAAGCCTGGCATGCTGCCGTCCATGGGGTCACAAAGATTTGGACAGGATTTAGCAACTGTCAGAACTCTCCAGCATGACCCATCCATGATGGGGGGCCCTGCATGGCATGGCTCATAGTTTCCTTTAGACATGGCTGTGGTCCATGTGATCATTTTGATTAGTTTTATGTGACTGTGGTTTTCATTCTGTTGGCCCTCTGTTTATAAGGGTAAGAAACTTATTGATGCTTCCTGATGGGAGAGACTGAGGAGAAATTGGGTCTTGTTCTGATGGGGGAGCCATGCTCAGTAAATCTTTAATCCAATTTTCTGTTGATGGGTGGGGCTGTATTCCTTCTTTGTTGTTTGACATGAGGCCAAACTATGGTGAAGGTGATGGCAACCTAACTGAGCTGATTGGTGTTATGGAAACCTTTGCTGCTGCAGCAGAGGCTGTAAATAATTTATATTTCTCCTCCATTGTTCAGTCCAGTTGCTCAGTCGTTACAACACTATTTATTGAATAGTCTCTCATTTCTCCTTAAGTTATTTTTTAAATTTTGGTGTTATTTTATCAAAATGTGCATGCACATCTGTCAAATAGTTTGTCTTGTTGTAAAAAATAGTGACCCTTTGTGTATCTGCCACCATTTCCTGCTACTTGAGCAAATATTTCAACTGTTGTTGATTCTTTTGGTATCTACTGATATATCTCTAAGTAGCATGCTTATATTACTTTCTTGATTTTTTTTCTTTCAGTTTTAGCCATTGTTGACTTCTTGCTAGATAAGATAAAGTTTTAGCTTATGATCATTTTTCTGCCTTGTTCCAGTCACACCAAACACCACCATCCCTTTTTCCTCCTGATATGATTCTTTTGTGATTTCTGTTTAAGCTACATGCAGGATTTGCATTGGTACAACTATGTAATAGCTAATCATGTCCAAATCATGTAGTAACTGTGTGATTATTTTTCCTCTTTGCCCAACATCCTGTATTGCCTAGACCAAATAACTGACTTTAAAAAATTAGTATAATTTTAAGCAAATATTAATATAACCCTAAACATTCCCCCAGGTGTGTAAATCTCTTTCCATGCATTCAAACACATTAGACATTCTGTCAATTTATTCTTCTTTCAGAATCAGAATCTTTCCTACTTTGTTCTGGATTGGCTACTCTCTAACTTTGGTTGCCATCTCTTAAGCTGCCCTCTTGAAGCTTCCCTTCATCATCTTTGCTGGTACATTTGAAAATGTTTTCTTTTACCCATTTGACTGAGAATTTTACTGTTTATACAGTGTCAGGTTGGAAATAGTTTTTTCTTTGAATTGTGAAAACTTTGACCCATTGTGTGCTTAGCCGCTCAGTTGTATCCAATTCTTTGCGACCCTTTGGACTATAGCCCACCAGGCTTCTCTGTCCATGGAATTCTCCAGGCAAGAATATTGGAGTGGGTTGCTATTTCCTCCTCCAGAGGATCTTCCCAGCCCAGGGATCAAACCCAGGTCTCTCCTGAGCCTCCTGCATTGACAGGCAGGTTCTTTACCACCACTGAGCCATCAGGAAGCCTTTGACCCATAATCTTCTCACTTTCAACAATGTTGTTGAGAAATCCAATGCCATTCTGAGTCTCATGTCCAAATAATTTTATGAAACTAGTTTTTGAAAATTTCTTTCTGGAAACTTGCAGGATCTCTTTTTTGTCCCTGGTGTTTCAGAATTTTATGACGCTAGTATCTTGCTGTGGTACCATTTTCAATCTTTATGCTTAGCATTTGCTAAGTCCCTTTAATATAGAAAGACATATCTTTCAATTCTTAGAAATTTTCTGAAATTAATTCTTAGATAATTTCCTTCTCTCCATTTTCTTTTTTCATTCTGGGAATTCCTGATATTCAAATGTTGGATCTGCTAGACTGGTCTTTGTTGTTGTCTCTTTGCTCTCTTTTGGGATTTTACTTTTCACTCCGAGCTTCTGTTTGTTTCTCTGTAATTGGTAATGTAGTATATGTTTGGCTTTTCTCTTCAAAACTCCTTTCCTCTTCCGTCATTTGTGTAGTGGCACAGATCATCTCCTGTGGTGGTTATTGGTGCTGTTTCCAGGTATTTCTGGTTCTTCCTCCTTCTGGGCACATGGTGGTTAAGTAGGCAGTATGATCAGTCCTGAAGAATATGTTGCAAATGGATATGGTGTGTGTTATGTCCAGGCTGGAGAATTGAGTTGTCAGCATTTGACTCTACAGGACTCTCTCTCTTACAGTGTCAGCAGTGCTCCAGAGGGTGGTTGCTTCTACACTCTGAGTCCTGCAGTGTGGGTGATATTGAGCAGAGCCCTCTGTGGACCATAATGGACAAAAGCAAAGCATGGATATGTTGGGACTGTCTCTTATTGGAGCAAACCCAACACATTCTGAAATCACTTGGGTTCCAGAGGAACCTGGAATTTCCATCCCTCTTGCCAGTAATTTGTCCAGGAATATGGACCAACGAAAACCACCTATTTTTCTAAGTTGGCTCTTTTAGGCTAAAGGAACAGAGTTTGTTTGATGGGTGGGGAAGAAGGACTCTTCTCTCTCTGTCTTTCTCCATCTGTATTCTATCTATTGAGAACACAGATTCTATTAATCATAGAATCCTATGAATTTTAAGGGGGATCACCCTTAAAATAAAAAATTCAGCCTATATTTTAGAAGACAGAGCTAAGAATCCTTGGGATCCTTGAGGAGACTGTAGAGGACCTGGATCAATGACCCCTGGAGTCTGCCTGGTGTTTTACCTTCTGGATGTGAAGGGAGCCATGTCTTTATCGCTTGAGCCACTTTGAAGTTGGCCTTTTGTTACTTAAAGTCCAACACATTCTAATGGATAAATGGAATAATACCACCTTCAAAGTTGGAGAGAGAGCTCTAATTAAGACAAAATGCATATGGTAAGAGTTATTTCTTTATCCTCTGCTTCATATGTTTAAAATTAGCCTTGTCCATTAAAATCATTAAAGGGGAGAAGCTTTAGATTAAAGTTAGCAAATTATGTCAACCTTTGCACATTTAGTTCCCGTGAATGGTTAGGTGTGATTTTGCACTGTTGTTTTGTTTATTTAATTACACTCACCTTGTTCCAAAAAGGATCTGAGGTAGCTTGTTATTTGGCTATCACAGCCTTAGAGTTTGGAAGGATTTGTCTAAAATAAAATCACAGAGAAGTCACTAGAGTAGTAACTAGAGTAAATATTAAAATTCCTAGGGTGCTGGGAACTTGACTTAAGGCTGCCTTCCATTTCCCTGTTCCCTTTTTGTGTTGCTTTTAAACCCATTTCTGCAACAGAGAGAGAAGAAATGGTTGCCAAGGTTCACAAATTAGATGAAAATATGGTACAATGATGAAGAGCACGGTTGGCAAACTCTAGCTCATAGGCCAGATACAGTTGGTCACCCAGTTTGGTACTGCCAGAGAACTAAGAGTGGTTTCCACATTTTTAAATAATTACAAAGACAAACAAACAAAGACACAGGTTATATGTGGTCACAAAGCCAAAGATAGGTACTCTTCAGCCATTTATATATATATTAAAAAATGTTGGCCAGAAAAGACAAAAGCTTTAGTTTAAAGAGATACATGCACCCCTGTATTCATAGCAGCACTATTCACAATAGCCATGGAAGCAACCTGAGTGTTCACTGACAGATAAATATATAAAGATGTGGTGTATATACACAATGGGATACTACTCAGCCATAAAAAAAAGAATGAAATAATGTCATTTGCAGCAACCAGGATGGACCTAAAGATTGTCATACTGAGTGAAGTAAGTCAGACAGAGAAAGAGAAATATCCTATGATATCACTTTATGTAGAATCCAAAATATAATACAAATGAACTTATTTATAAAACAGAAACAGACTCACAGACATAGAAAACAAACTAATGGTTAGCAAAGGGGACAGTAAGGGAGAGATAAATTAGGAGTTTGGGATGACAGATACATACTATGGTGTATGAAGTAGATAAGCAAGAAGGACCTACTGTATAGCACAGGAAACTATATTCAATATCTTGTAGTAACCTATAATGGAAAAGAATCTGAAAAAGAATATACATATAAAGCTGAATCACTTTGCTGTGCAATTGAAACTAATATAGCATTATAAGTCAATTACAATTTAAAAAAAAAAGGTGTAATGAACCCCAAGAAATACCAAAAAAAAAATTTTTTTGTCAACTATTAGTTAAAAGCCCAAGCTCTAGAACCAGAGTTTGAATCCTAATAAGACCCCACTTCACGTCTCTGAGCCTCAATTTCCTTATTGTAAAATGAGGATAATGCTTCCAGGCATGATGAATGAAACTGGGTTGGCAGGGCCCTCCTCAAACAACTAATATAGAAGCTTATTTCTGTGATTTTTTTCTTTTTTTTGCTGTGCTGAGTCTTCACTGTGGTACATGGATGCTCTAGTTTCAGCCTGTGAGCTTGTCAGCTGAGGTGCATGGACTTATCTGCTCTGTGGCATGTGAGACATTAGTTCCCTGACCAGGGGTTGAACCTGCATCCCCTGTCTTGCAAGGCGTATTCTTAATCACTGGACCACCAGGGAAATCCCACTTATTTCCATGATTTTTATTTATGCAAAGGCATCTAATACCTCCTGGAGCAGGCTTTGCCCATCCACACTGGAGCTGCACAGGGATCGTTATCTCCTGTGTGTTAATGGTCCCATGGCCTGTCTCCTCACTCTGCTCTCAGCTATAATCAGACAATCACTTTTGCCCTTACATCTGATCAAACAATTTTGCCATTTCACATTCTCAGACACTCTGTATTTTTCAGACTATTTGTGAAACCCATATATTTTCATTAAGAGTTAATAATAAACTCTCACAACGAAAGTTTTTTCCAAGTTCATGATTGATGACAGTGCAATAGGGAGCTGAGTGGCTCTCGTTGCCAGCTCAGACAGGAATCTGCTTGGGGCAATCACGGGGCCTCTCAACAGCACCTTCCAACACCCATCAACTTCACCGCCTGCCCAGAGCCATCTGGAGACAGCCCCCTCCTCCTCTGAGAACCACTGCAGAGGAAGCAGCCTGGGTTTGGGATGGTTCTCTCTCTACTCTAGAAGTGGAGCATCCTGGCAGAAGGCAAGTTGTGATAATTCATAGTGTCTAGAAATTCAGTCCCCTTATTTTTATACAGTTCAGTGGTGGGAAAGGATGAAAATAATGTATAGGTTCGTTCTTCTGTTTTTTGTTTATCTCTTCTTAAAAATTTGGCTCACATTCTGGAGCCCGAATGTCTTGCACCCTTGAAGACAGGGCAGAGAGCGTCCCTCGGTGGTCTAGTCCTGGAGCTGAGATGTGACGCAAGCTGGGAGGAGCTGGTGGGGCCAGGATCCCACCTCTGAACAAGCAAGTCTCGTGGGAAGGGGCAGCTGTTACCCTGTCACAGTGACCCAGGCAACCTATGGAAGCAGCACATGGCCTCACCTGCGAACTCTGGCTTCACTCGCTTCTGCTAAGATGCCTTACACTGGATCCCCCATGCTCCTGGGGGTGCACCTGGCCTCTGCCAGGGCAGGAAAGACCTGGGAACTCTTTAGGGGACTCTTCATTCTGGAACAAGAGACAGTCATTTTGACAGGAAGTAGGAGGCAAGAGGGAGAAGGCAATGGCACCCCACTCTAGTACTCTTGCCTTGAAAATCCCATGGATGGAGGAGCCTGGTGGGCTGCAGTCCGGGAGGTCACAAAGAGTAGGACACGACTAAGCAACTTCACTTTCATTTTTCACTTTCATGCATTGAAGAAGGAAATGGCAACCCACTCCAGTGTTCTTGCCTGGAGAATCCCAGGGATATAGGAGCCTGGTGGGCTGCTATCTATGGGATCACACAGAGTCAGACCCAACTGAAGCAACTCAGCAGCAGCAGCAGCAGCAGGTGGCAAGAGGTAGCGAGTGGCACCGAGAATGTCATGACCACACACATTTGATCCAGCAACAATGATGGTAAAAGTGGCAATTTCTGCCCATGTGTGCATAGTAAAGTCTCAGAGAAGCTTTGAGAGGTGGAGAGCTTGACGATCTGGAGCAGAGGAGACTAGAGTCCGTGAATGTGAAGGCTGTCCAGATCTGATTTTGGAGGGGACAGTTTTACTAGGGGAGGAGTGCTTGTTCCCATGACACCTCATTGGTCGGGCTTGTGTCATGGGGCCCCTCCTCTCCTCCATGAATGGGATTCCTTGATCATCTTTGTTGTTGTTCAGTTGCTAAATCATTTCTGACTCTTTGTGACCCCAGGAACTGCAGCACACCATGCTTCCCTGTCCTTCACTATCTCCCTGAGTTTTCTTGTACCATGTCCATCGAGTTGGTGATGCCATCCAACCATTTCATCCTTTGTCGTCCCCTTGTCCTTCTGCCCTCTATCTTTCCCAGCACTAGGATCTTCTGCAGTGAGTCAGATCTTTGAATCAGGTGGCCAAAGTATTGGAGTTTCAGCTACAGCATCAGTCCTTCCAATGAATATTCAGGGTTGATTTCCTTTAAGATTGACTGTTTTGAACTCCTTGCTGTCCAAGGGACTCTCCAGAGTCTTCTCCAGCACCACAATTCAAAAGTATCAATGAAAAAGACCCTTAAGGGGCCCACCCCACTTAGCTCAGCTGTGGGAATGTATGTCTAGCATTGACCTTTGCTAACTGATTAAAGTTCTGTCTGCAGTCAGCCCAAGAGCATTTAGGTGTGGCGGAAACAGGCTGGAAGTTGGGAGTCAATCAGAGGTGTCCTCTTTTATCCTTAAACTTATGTTATTTTTCAAAGAGGCATTTCAAACGTATTGTTTTCCTGTTTATAATCAGATTTCTATTCATTTGTGTGCCAGGTTACCTGGCAATAAGTGGATACCAACCTGCCAAACAGCCATCTACCCTTGCTGTTGTTTTCCACACGTTCGAAGAGCAGGCTGAAAATGTACCTTCTGGTCTCCATAGCAAAGTGCTGGCGCTGCTCCCAGGAAGGAAGGCAGTGAACAGAATGAGAGTGGGAGCTTCTTATTGTTCCATTCAGAAAGGGCATCACAGACAACGGGTGTAGGGGATGGTCCTGGTAGAAGGCAGCAAAGCCCCCAAACCAGTGTTAGGTCAGAGAGAGCTGCCATTTTGCTGTGGGGAATCCTGACTGGGTTTCCCTCCCTCCGAGAGTCTAAGACCCTAAGGTAGACCCCACCTTTGTCTTGCTTGCCTGTTAGGCTCCTCTAGATTACCCTTCCAATGCCCCCTCAACTGAGGGACTGAGAGTTGTTGTTGAACAGAAGGGAAGGAGTTAAAAAAGTGAATTTCTTCAACTTCAGAATCAAAAAATCCCTCCCAGTCTTCCACATCCTTTCACAGTCCCCTGGAAGAATATCATGCTTTTTCTTGTTGACGTACTTACTGAGATTATTTCATGTTTCTACCATCAGGGAGAAGGTATGTTTAATTTTCTCTAAAATGTAAGTGACTGATAGTCCTACTTTTGAAGCTTTGAACATACAGACAGATGTTTAGAACTGTCTTCCCAAGGTGTTGGAATTCCTGGAGCTGCTCCTGTTTTGTAGAACAGTCATATTGGAATAAACTGAGAGAGTTGCTGGACTCCTTTGCTGCCAAACAGCCTTATCACTTTCTTCTGTTAAATTTAATTCTGTTCAACTTTTTGATGCAGAGTTAGTATATGCTAAAACATAGCGCATCACAAATCAAAGATGCTTTCATAGAAAGAGTGGCTGTTGTTGTGTAGTTCCCAAGTTGTGTCCGACTCTTTGTGCCCCCGTGGACTGTAGCCCGCCAGGCTTCTCTGTGCCTAGGATTTTCCAGGCAAGAATCCTGAGTGGGTTGCCATTTCCTTCTCCAACAGGAATGGAGTGGATTATAATTCTTACACTCTTTTCTTGTGGTTCTCAAATGCATTAAAATGGACCTCAAGTCATCCACAGGCTAATTAAAAGAAAGATTGCTGAGGCCCAAGGATTTGCATTTCTAGCAGATTCCCAGGCCTTGCTGATGCTATGATTCATGGATCATACTTTGAGAACAAGAGCAGGAAAAAGATCGTAAGTTTCTCTCAATTTCTTTTCTCAACAAAACCCATCAAGTGTTTTGTTTTCCTAAAGGCTTCTGAAAACATTCCTCAAAGGGCATATCTTTTCCTTTCATTAACATAAAAATAATGTTAATATATTAAACATCATGGACTTCCCAGGTAGCACTAGTAGTAAAGAACTCATGTGCCAATGTAGGAGACATAAAAGATGTGGGTTTGATCCCTGGGTTGGGAAGATCCCCTGGAGGAGGGTATGGCAGCTCATTCCAGTATTCCTGCCTGGAGGATCCCATGGACAGAAGAGCCTGGTGGGCTACAGTCCTAGGGTCACAAAGATTTGGACACGATTGAAGCAGCTTAACACATATTAAACATCTGCATGATTGCTTGCCAAGATGTGGCTGCCCTGAGCTTGCCTGGTTTGGGGGCATAGCTGACAAATAGACCCCACTAGCAGGACAACACTAGAAGCCCAAGGAAGGGATGGTGTGCTTATTCTCTTCCCAGCCATTACTGGGACGTCCTGAGAATCCTGACATTTTCTGCTTGCCATGCCCAAAGCATCTTCTTTGTCTGGCTCTAGTTTTAGGGAAGGTGCGGGAAGCATGAAGGGAATGAAGATTCAGTTTCTGCCCCAAAGGTTCTGGTGTGAAATGTTTCTATCCTAACCACTTGCTTTCAGGCTTCTGTTCTACAGAGTTCAAACTATTTATACCTAACCAAAAAGGAAAATACATCAGCTCAGGTAACTGGAAAGACCAGAGGGAGACTCCCGAGCTCTTTTCAGATGAGATCTCTATTCATCTCTGTCCCTATTGGCACCCTCACCTGTCACCCACGTGCCCGCTGTGAGGAAAGAACTATGGGCACTGGGGAAGAGATCCCATTTCCATTCCAAAGGAAACTGGAGAGAGAAAGGAAAGATAATGGCTTAACTTTTTTATGTTTATCCCTTCATTGAAACTGTTTTTCCTTCCTAATTCCTAACAAAGCCTGTAAGTCATTCATCGCCCACATTCCACAAAGACTCTGATGCCCCAGCAAGAAGATCCTTTTCTCCAAGTGCTACCAGCACTTCCCTGGGAGGCAGTGCAGTTATGTTAAACACCTGGGCTCACTGGGTACTGCCTAGACCCTCTGCTTTCCTTGAGCAAGTTACTTTAGCAATCTGTGCCTTAGTTTCTTCATCATAATATGAACAGAATGTGTCCACCTCCTGCAGTTGTGAGAGGAATAAAATTAAGAATATTAAAAGTGCTCAAATGGTGTATGGCCCAGAGAAAGCCCTCAGCAAATGTTTTCCTTTAGTAATTTACTTTCCTTCTGTACACTGCTCATTTTCACTCTGTTTTACTATTTTTGGTAAGAGAACCCCTGCATCCTTCTTTTTATAGGCTTGGCCCTCTTGGTTATGGAAAATGTTGTCATTGTTCAATGTGCGACTCTTTGCAACCTCATGGACTGCAGGGCTTCCCTGGTAGTTCAGCTGGTAAAGAATCCACCTGCAATGCAGGAGAGCCTGGTTCGATGCCTGGGTTGGGAAGATCCTCTGTAGAAGGGATAGGCTCCCCACTCTAGTGTTCATGGGCTTCCCTGGTGGCTCAGATGGTAAAGAATCTGCCTGCAATGCAGGAGACCTGGGTTCAATCCCTGGGTTGGGAAGATCCCCTGCAGGAGGGTTTGGCAACCAACTCCAATATTCTTGTCTGGAGAATCCCCATGGACAGAGGGGCCTGGTGAGCTACAGTCTATGGGGTCGAAAAGAGTCGGACACAACTGAGTGACTGAACATGGCACGGACTGCAGCATGCCAGGCTTTCTGCCCACTCTCTTGAAGTCTGCTCAAAGTCATGTCCATTGAGTCAGTGATGCTATCTAACCATCTCATCCTTTGTTGACCCTTTCTCCTTTTCCCTTCCATCTTTCCCAGCATCAGGGTCTTTTCCAATGTGTTGGCTCTTTGCATCAGGTGACCAAAGTATTGGAGCTTCAGCTTCAGCAACAGTCCATCCAATGAATATTCAAGGTTGATTTCTTGGACAGAAAACAACCTGATCCACAAGCTGTAGATTTTGTTGATGTCATGGTGTCTAATGACACCAGACGCTGACTCAGGCTTGGTTAGAGAAACATTTGTTGATGGACACTGCCAACTTGTATCCCACCTTCTCCAGTCTCCTCCAACACTGCAATTTCCTTCCATAACCTGCTAATGAAGAGCATCTAGACTTTTTCAAAAAGAGACATCTTAGGTTGGCCTTTTCAGGGTTCATCTTTCTCTCCCAAGACTTCTTGATATATCATTATATTTACTGCCAACAATTAAGATTTTAAAATCCTTGAGGAAGCCAAGCATTCTAGTTTCTTGGTGCCTTTTAAAATAAAAGTGCTTCCAACTTCCTATATCCATATGCCAAAATGTGAATTTTTCTATTACATTTCACATTTGACTAAAGGAAAGACAGATACCTCCTCAAGAATTCATACACAATGTGGAGAAATTGAAGCCACTGTGCACTCTTGGTAGAAATGTAAAATGGTATGGATGCTGTGAAAAACAGTATGGTGAATCCTTGAAAAATTAAACATAGTTTTAGCACATAAACCTGCAATTTCACTTCTGGGTATGTACCCCCAAAGAATTGAAAGCAGGATCTCCAAAAGATATTTGTACACTCGTGTTCATAGTAGCATTATTCCCAGTAGTCAAAATGTGGAAGCAACCCGAGAATCCATCAACAAATGAATAAATGAATAAAATGAGTATATACGTACAATGAGATATTATTCAGCCTTAAAAAGGAAAGAAATTCTAACACATGCTACAAGGTGGATCAACCTTGAGGACATTATGCTGAGTTAAATAAGACAGTCACTAAAGCACAAATACTGTGTGAGTCCACTTATGTAAAATACTGAGCGTAGTAGTCACCAGGGGATGGAAGTGGGGGCAATGGAGATGTGTTTAACGGGTACACACTTTCAGTTTTGCAAAATGAAAAACTGTCACCAAGAGAAAATGCAGGTTGCAGTGGGGAGAATTCCAAAGCATTTTCAGAAGAAAACAAAGGAAAACAGGACAGGCAGTTATGATATGAAAGGGTAGTTATGGGCTGTTAGCATTAGAGACAATTATGGGCTCAACCTGAAAGTCCTTTTTTAGAACACAGAAAAAAAAGGGACAGAATTGAAAACATTCTTCCATGAGCATCATTCTCTCCAAGCTTGGGTAATCCTGGGTTTCCATACAGTGGATTTTAAGCCTCTCGGACATATCCATAATTTTTGTACATCTCTTGCTTTCCCAAATAGACAATACTCTTGGGGGCTGGATCCACATCTGATTGAAACCAAACAAGGCTCTTCCTTTTATTCTTTTTAGGTAAGCATTGTGGCTTCAAAGCTATGTCAGCATTACGTAGTGTCAAAGATTCTTTCCACAATTATGTATCAGATAGAACCTGAGAAGCAAAGACAGAAAAGATAGAAAAAGGAGATATGTGTGAAAGACTTGGCAGAGAGAAGGATGTTAATTCTAGAGGCTTCTTTGAGGAATGGTATCTAGGAACAAGGAAGAAAGTATTTATTTGGCGAAGTGAGTTGTATAAACATGCTTTTGCAGAGGCAATCCAGAGTATTTTTCATCCAAAATTCCTTAAAAGGCTAGGCTTTCCTTAAAGTGCAGGCCACAAACAGGATTGCCAACATGGAATCGGTCATGTCCTCTCTTCTTGGTCAGTAGCATTCAGTGTTTCTCGGGTTCCTGGTGTATCAGGAAACTGGGGGTCCCTAATGTAGTCTGGCTTCTGCACCTGTTCTGAGGTGTCTTTGACACTGCTCACAGCAGAGTCCCGGCATACTTCTAATAGTAAAATCCTGTGGCTATTCTTGTTTTAAAAATATATTTATTTATTTGGCTGCACTGGGTCTTAGTTGTGACACGAAGGATCTTTGATCTTCATTTCAGCATGCAATGTCTGCAGTTGCTACATGAGAACTCTTAGCTGCCACTTGTGGTATCCAGTCCAAGACCAGGGATTGAACCTGGCCCTCTGTACTGGAAGCACAGAGGCATAGCCACTAGACCACCGGGGAGGTCCCCTTATGGACATTCTTATCGCCTTAGCCCAGGGATTGGCAAACTTCCTCCATAAAGGGCCAGAGAGGAAATATTCTATCTAGGCTTGTGGGTCCTATGGTTTCTGTTGCATCTCCTCAGCTCTGCCGTTATGCTGTGAAAGTAACCACAGTAGATATGGGTTCGATCCCTGGGTCGGGAAGATCCCCTGGAGAAGGAAATGGCACCCCACTCCAGTACTCTTGCCTGGAAAATCCCATGGATGGAGGAGCCTGGTAGGCTGCAGTCCATGGGGTCATTTTGGTTCAAGAAACTCAAAGTATAAGCTAGAATTCTCAACTTTGGCTGCACATAGAGTGATGCCCTGCATCTCCTTGCTGATGGGTGTTTATTGAAATGGTTAGTAAATAAGACATCTAGGGAGCAGGGCAGGTTATGCTTGGTAGAGTTGAGGGACAGAGCAGCAATCTGGGATTCATGGCAGGTGGGGGTGTTGGGGGGCTTTGATGGCCATGGAAGTGCACCATTCCAGAGAAGCTTCTGTGGGGAGGGTAGATGGTAGATAATCACCAGCTGATGTACTTTCAGATTTCATGCTAGAGCCATGTTCTCCACAGGCTGCTCTTGTCAACTGAAAAATAAAGGAGCATGACCAAAAAGTCGAGAGTTATGTTTTATTTGGAGAACAAAACTGAGAACTTAAACCCAGAACAGTGCATCCCAGAGAACTCTGAGTGACTGCTCCAAAGAGGCAAGCTGGAAGCCAGGATATAGGAGTTTTTGCAGCAAAAATTCAGGTAGTTGGCACATCAAAGATTGCTGTTAATCAAAAAAAACAGATATCTAAAGTTAATGAGGGATGTTCCTATAGCTCAGATGGTAAAGAATCTGCCTGCCATGCAGGAGACTTGGGTTCGATCCCTGGGTCAGGAAGATCCCTTGGAGAAGGAAATGGCAACCCGCTCCAGTATTCTTTCCTGGAGAATCGCCATGGACAGAGGAGCCTGGCAGGCTATAGTCCATGGGATCACACAAAGAGTCGGACATGACTAAGTGACTAACATACACAAAGTTAATGAGCTTAGCACTTCTCTATGTATGGGAAGATGCAAGCATCTGGGCTCATTGGAATCATTCCTTTGACATGTGCCTCAGCTCTCTGGGGCTGGTATCCTGTGCTTTCCTCATCCTGAGTCTCCTCAGGGTGCATATCCGGGGTGGCCACAGTGACTGACTGCTAGATGGCGGGCATCCTGTTTCCACCCTGGTTCCCTCAAGGCTTGCTGTCTGTTGGGGCAGCTGTTATGTGGCCACTTGATGGCCGTAACATCCTTTGTTTACTGACATGACAGCAATATTTTAGTTCACATTCCCAGTCAGTACTGAGCACCCCAGGGGCCTCAGAGCTGGGCCGTTCCTTCCCAGTACAGGACCCTTCTGGTGGGAGTATTTTCCCCTGGGCCTCCTCATCAGCCTGGATGAGGTTTCCTGGGGACTGCACCGCAGTGCCGTCCTCCTTTCACCCCATCCTGTCTTGCCTCTGGCTATTTACAGGTGTCAGACCTGCAAGAAGGTTTGGAAGCACCCCTTCCTATACCTGATCCCTCTCTTCTTTATCCTTCATAAGCTTTTCCTCCAATAAATCTCTTCACAGAGGGCCTGGACTGATGTCAGGGAGGAGACTTTGTGAGAAGTAGATATAGCTCATTTTACTCCAAGTTTGGGATTTCTTTTTTTTTTTCTTTTCCTATCCTCTCCTTATTTATCTGAGGGTAGAATCAACAGGCTTGGCAAATGGCTATGCTGATTTTAATGGAATTGATAAGAGAATTGCAGTCAAGTGTGAAATTTCTTCCTGAGCTGGCAGGTATTCTTGGCTAGAGGCAGCTAATTCCTTAGGGAACTTTGATATTGAACTCATAGTTTCAAATCAAAATTAATTCTCGTTCCATTCATTTGTGCTGAAAGGCCATATCCTTGAGGGAGGTGGGAGGCCTGGGAGTTGTGCTAGGCGTGGCCGTCTCAGGACTGACTCCAGCCAGGATTGGTGACCAGGGGGATGAGAAGCAGGATGGGCCAGGCAGGGAGAAATGGCCCCAGCTTTGGTCTGTTTTCCTTGTCATTCTGTAGAACCTACTGAAAAAAATAGATACTAGATTTAAAATTTTTCTCTGGGGGAAAATGATGGACAGAAACCAGATGAAAGCATCAGAACTCTGCCAGGCACCTGAGGTCTGGTATTAGACTTCATTCTCAAAGGGCATTCATGGGGAATACTGGGTCAGTGGAGAAAGGTGGCCTCACACACTTGGTGAAAATGAGAGACAGAAGCCCCATTGCCTTCCCCTCCCCAGGAACATTTACTTAGTTTCGGGCAATGACCTGTTCCAGCTTCCACTCCCTGGTGGGTTGTGGGCTCCAAGGATGACTCTTATCAGTTAAGGCTCTGCGCTGGTGCAGCTTATAGATGCCACTGTTTTCTTTTGTTTGTTTGTTTTTAAGAATTATTATGTTTTTTATGGAAGTATAGTTGAGTTACAGTGTGTTCCTTTCTGCTGTACAGCAAAGTGATTCAGATATACATATATACATTCTTTTTTAATATTCTTTTCCATTATGGTTTATAATAGGATACTGAATCTAGTACTCTGTGCTAGACTTTCTTGTTGATCCATTCCATACATATTAGATTACACCTGCTAACTTCAACCTCGCACCCCACCTCCCTCCCTCAACTCCCTTCTCCTTCCTTGGCAACTGCAAGTCTGTTCTCTATGCCTGAGAGTCTGTTTCTGTTTTGCAGATAAGTTCACTTGTGTGCAGACGCCATTGTTGCAATGAATAGGGAGGGTGAAAGGAGTGGCACTAGGCCATCAGATTGGCAGAGCTGGATGGGTCAAGAGCCACCCCCAAGCTTCTGGCTTATGTGACACGCATCCCTCGAAATGCCAGGAGATGAGTGCCTCTTCTCTGACAGTTTCACTCTGAGTCCAAGGAACGGTGTTGGTTGACTGGGCCTGAATCCTGTGCTCGCAGCTGTGTCAGACAACATGGGTGGAAGGGACTCTTTAGCAAGGAAGTGGGGATAATGTTTTCAGAATGGGATGGGGGAGTGGACAAAGCTACCACTCCTCTTCCTATAAAAGGCACAGGTCAAAGGCTGTGCCTTCAAATGAGATCAGAAAGCACGTAAATTTGGAAGGTGGGTATCCAAAGTTCAGGTAAATAGAAATGAAAAAAACCTGTGGGGAGAGGAGGACAGGACAGGAGTTCATATTAGAGTCATGATGGAGAGCCCATACTGAGTGCTGTCTACCAGGACCCTTTCACTTAACCAAGAAGGCTTACTTAGCAAGTTTAAACAGTAGAAAGGCTGAAGGTAGAAAGGCTGCTTCCGCTGGAGTCTTCCAGAACCAGGGTCTGTCTGCCTCCCAGCCTCTCACTTTGCTATCTGGGCATTTTGCTCTGTCCAGGCGCCGCCCCTGCCCCTTCCCACCTGGTCACAGGGTGACTGCAGTCGCTGTATCAATGCTGGCTTCCCATTGGGTCCCTCCCCTTTTGAAATTGTGGTAAAATGCATATAATATAAAACTTACCATCTGAACTATTTTTGCGGGGAGGTAGTATTTTTTTTTATTGAATTGTAGTTGATGTATAATGATGTGTTAGTTTCAAGTGTATAGCGTGGTGATTCAGCTATATATATATATATATATATATATGAATATATATATCTATGCTATGCTAAGTCACTTCAGTTGTGTCCGACTCTGTGCGACCCCGTAGACGGCAGCCCACCAGGCTCTCCAGTGGCAAGAACACTGGAGTGGGTTGCCATTTCCTTCTCCAATGCATGAAAGTGAAAAGTCAAAGTGAAGTCACTCAGTTGTGTCCGATCCTCAGCAACCCCCTGGACTGCAGCCCACCAGAGTCCTCTGTCCATGGAATTTTCCAGGCAAGAGTACTGGAGTGGGGTGCCATTACCTTCTCCGATATATATCTATATCTATATATAATTTTTCTTTTTCAGATTCTTTCCCCCTTTTACCTTATTACAAATATTGAGTAGCATCTTCTGTTCTATAACATTAGGTTCTTGTTGGTTATCTATTTTATACAGGATCTGCTAGCAATGCAGGGGCCACAGGAGATGCGAGTTCAACCCCTGGGTCAAGGAGATACCCTGGAGGATGGCATGACAACCCACTCCAGTATTCTTGCCTGGAGAAATCTCATGGACAGGGGAACCTGGTGGGCTATAGTCCATGGGGTCACAAAGAGTCAGACACAACTGGAGCAACTTAGCACACACACACACACACACACACAAGTGTGTATATGAACCATTTATAAGTGCACAGTTCAGTGACATTAAATGCATTTACACTGTTGGACAACCGTCACCACCATCCATCTCCGAACTGTCTTAATCTTGTAACTGTGAAACTCTGTCCCCTACTAAACAATAATGCTCTACCACCCTTCTCCCAGCCCTGGCATCCACCCCTCTACTTTCTGTGTACTTTCACAAAAGAGTGATTTTAACTCTTCTAGGTGCTCATATTAAGTGGAATAATACAGTGTTTGTCTTTGTTTCACCTGGTTTTGTTATGACCCATAAATTAAGAATGCTTTCAACATTTGTAAATGGTTACATTTTAAATGTTCTATAAGTATCTATATAATATCATCAATTTATATTTATATAATATCCTCCTGGCTTGCAAAGCCTAGAATAGTTCCTAGCTACTCTTCACAGAAAACTCACCAATCCCTGGGGCTAGACTGTTGGTTTGCCAATGATTTTCTGGTGCAAACGCATCTCTCCAGGCTTCCTGCTAACTCCAGTGTTGCCAGAAGGTCTGCTCTGCTTTGCATAGTGGCATCCACATCAGCTTCACTAGAGACAGTGGTCTCAGCCAGAACCTTGGAAAACCTCTGAGCTAGACATTTTATAATACCAAGTTCCTCACGGATTTAGCCTCCCAAAGTCCTCTCTTTCCAGCAAATTCAACACTGAGAATCAAAGTTCATGTGAAGACTTTTTTTTTTTTTATAGTTATTTGATGTTAAAAGAAATTGGAAGTGATATACAAAATGGAGCAAATATTAATTCTGTAAAAATAGGGGAAGAAATTTTTTTAAAGTGAAAAGGATTGGAACATGCCACCCCCAAAATACTTCTCAAAAGAACTTTTCTGAGCTGAAGGCATTTGAGTTCCTGAAATCCCTTATCTGCCTAGAACCAGAGCCTCTCAAAAGAACTTAGTTGTCATAAATCCCTCCCCCAGGAAGCAGCTCTAATCTTTTCTCAGTGAAAAGTGGCCACCACATCAGACATTTGTCACAAAATTATCAAATCTCCCAACTGTTCTCCTAAGGACTCACTGATCCTAAAAAAAAAAAAAAAAAAAAAAAAAAAGTAAACCATATGTGTTTCATAAGTATGCTTTCTCCTTACCACTTCTTAGAAGTCATTTGTTCTCCCAGAAGTACCCCTCTGTCCCTCCCCATTCTCTTTCTAGACGCCTTTGTAGAGGAGGAAAATATCTTTTTCCTCTATCCTCCTTAATTCTCAGCCAGAGCCCCTGTAATGAGAGACAGATCTGTTATGAGAAAAGCCTCCAGAGGTATTATTTTTTAATTAATTAATTCATCTGTATTTCTGGCTGTGCTGGGTCTTCAGTCCTGAGCGGGCTTGTGTGTGGTTGTGGTGAGTGGGGGCTGCTCTCCAGTTGCGTTGCGCAGGCGTCTCACAGTGGTGGCTCCTCCTGTTGCAGAGCACAGGCTCTAGAGCGCGCGGACGCTGCCGTAGTTGCGGTACATGGGCTTAGTAGTTGTGCCTCCCAGGCTCTAGAGCACGGGCTTCATAGTTGTAGCACAAGGCTTAGTTGCTCCCTGGCATGGGGGATCTTCTTGTACCAGGGATTGAACCTGTGTCTCCTGCACTGGCAGGCAGATTCTTTACCACTGAGCCACCAGGGAGGACTTCCAAAGTTATTTAACCCAAGTTTTACATGGCATGGGACACCTCATAAGGAAATGGGACCAAGAAAATGGTTAAACTCAAGCATTTCTGGATTTGATAGAGATTAGAATGTTGTGGGGAAACGTGATAGACCCACAAAGGGTATGAGCTATGTGTAGTAAACTGGGGGAAATGGCAAGCCCTGTTCATTCAGGTTCCAGGGTCTTGGAGACAAGGTTGCTCCTTTACTGTGTGGGGAGGACACCTCGCTCCTCACCGCTTTATGACCTACTCTAGACCATAAAGTTGCGTAGATCCACACGCCGTGCCCCACCTCTGTGGCTTGGCTGGGCTTGGTGGGAAGGGCTGGCAGAGTTCAGAAAAGTGGGATTATGGTTGTCAGAGTTTTTAACTTCCTCCCTGTTAAGAGGTGAAAAAGTTTCATTTTTGAAAAGAAAATGGATTTTCAGACCCTAAGTATTTTTTTCCCCCTTAGGGCGAAACATTCACCTGACTGAATCTCTTTCATTTTATTTGTTAATTTACTTTCCTGAAATTTCTGAGTCCCTTAGTAGACTGATGAAGCCCACCACTATTCACATTCAACTAAACTGCATAATAGTCTCATTTATAATTGATGAATGCACCAAGGGAGCTGTCTTGGGCTGTCCTCTTGACTTCTGTCTGCAATGGAGCCCATTCGTGAGTTGCCTGGTAACAGAAGGGCTGGAGGGAGTCTTCTTGATTGTAAAACCCAGGCTTTCAAGCATTTGAATGGCAGCAGTTGGACTGTCTTATCTGAACAGCAGCATTATTCCAGAAGCTCCTCACAATAAACTTTTGTACCAAATTAATTAAAGTCTTGATAATTCCATTCCAGCACATTCCAATTCTGAAAGTAATTTCAGATACATAATACACAATGGGCTTCTCCACTTAACTTCCAAATGAAACATTCAGGATATTTAGTACCATTCACATTAATCAGCAAAACCATCAGAACCTTAGGCAGAAGAGGCTGACTTTGCCAGGAAGATGGAAGGAAGATCTGTGTGCAGCATGGTGGTCATTAGACTATTCAGATCAGAGACTAGAAGCTGCAGGCCCGCTCACCATCCTCTGGAAAAAGGAGCACACTTTTAGAAAAGAATATGGTAGAAGTTGCTGTAAATGAAAACTTATTCACTAGACACTTTGGAAAAAAAAACCCTTATTCATTGTAATGAGTCAACTCTGTTGCAATAGAGGGAGAGAGACGAACCAGGGATTTGTAGCCAATGAGCAGAATCCTAAGGGCATCAGTGGATGGAAAATTACTAAATAGGCACATCAAGGGTAAGGGGACATTCTTGCTAAATTGACCTCACAGGATTCTTGCTGAAGACTTGGGCACCAAGGGTGGAGATGGAGAATCTGATCAAGGTATCAAGTGTTGGGAGATGGCTCAACAAGATTCTTGTTAAAATTGGACTCTCCAAGGAAGGACACAAAGCCAAGGTCAAGGCCTAGTGGTGAAAGGACTCAGAGGAGCCTAAGGAAGTTTGTTCAGAAAGAGTCTTTGTCATGAGACAGCATGGATGAATCTCAAATCATTATGCTGAGTGAATGAAGTCAGAGACAAAAGACTAAATACCGTAACATTCTACTTATATTACGTTCTGGAAAAGGCAAAACTATTGGGATAGAAAACAAAAACAGTGGTGGCCTGAGGATGGGGGACTGGGGTATGATTGATCCCAAAGGGGAATAAAGGAACTTTATAGGGGAAAACGTTTTGTCATTGCTCTTCAGCTATTTTTTGTGATGTGATCTTGGTTAATCTGAGGCTCTTGCTTCTTCTCAAAAGAATTCAAAGACAAAGTGATAGATAAGAAATGGAATTATTTAGAGAGAAACACACTCCACTGACAGAGTGTGGCCCTTCTCAGAAGAAGAGAACTTTGAAATATGGTGTGGTTAGTTTTTATGGGCTGGGTAATTTCATAGGCTGGATTAATCCAGTTATCTTGGGGGAAAGGGTAGAGATTTCCAGGAATTGGGCCACCACCCACTTTTTGGCCTTTTATGGTCAGCCTCAGAACTGTCATGCCACTGGTGATTGAGTCAATTCACTTGGTAATGTATTATTAATACAGCGAGCATATAATGAGGCTCAAGTTCTATTGGAAGTCAGACCTTCTGCCATCTTGGATCTAGTTAATGCTCGTCATCTTTTCATCATGTCCTAGAGCCATTCACTCTTTAAAGGCTGTGCCCTGTTTCTCTCCCTCCGGTTTCAGTAGAGTAATGAAAAGTGGACTCAGGAAGAAATTGGAAGATGAAAGTCTTGAGCAGAATTTTCAGTAAAGGTCGTTAAATGTGAGAAGAAAGGAACTAAGGAGACGACAGAAGCCTTACTCTTCTGGACAGGCTATTGCACTTGAAAGCCTCCTCTGCTTGTGTAGACTGTTGGGGCCCTGTCTACAGATGTCTGCGCTCTCACTTCCCAACAGATCTGGGCTCAGTGTTCTGGTCACATGCCTATGGTCAGGCATTGTCGCCAGAAGCCGTGTTACTTTGTTCACCATAGGAGGTGGCTGGCTGGGCTGCCCTAGGTTGCCATGCAAGCTGGAGGCAAATAAAAGCTCCAAGGAATGACAGGGCCTCACCCCACGTTTTCCTAACACTAGCATCTCACAGCAGTGCCTCCCCTTGTCTGGCCCTGTCCTCTCTTCCACTTTGCAAATCTCCTCTTCCCTGTTTTCTCTGCCATTTATCCAACTACCTAGTTCTTTCTTCCTGAGTCTAGCTTATTCCGTTTATCTTTGTAGTCCAGGATCAGACTGCCAATACTTTTGTAAATATGTGTCTGAAGCCCCTGTAAACTCTAAAAATCTGATGTATTTCCTTTCAGAAACCCACGGGTGCCCTCTGTCCTCTTCTTGCAATTCCCTCATCAATAAGGCACAGGCAGGGCACTAAGTGATGAATCTGCCCTGCTGAAATTAGATTCTGACTTGGAGAGATGCTACAGAGGACAGGTCACATAAAGTTAAGTGGAAGGCAAGTGAAGTCACCTCTTTAACCCGGCTCTGAGAACCTGGGACCCAGAGCTTCAGGGTCAAGGACTCTGGCATCAAGTGAGGCTATTGCGATGTGTTTTTAATATGCTAAGGGTCAGGCTAAAAACTGACATTGGAAACAGGCCTGATTTGCTTCTCACAGATGTTCGAGTTGCCTCCAGCAAGAATAGTGGGGAACTGAGAGCAACAGATGCTCTAGCATCTCCAGAGCAGCTCTTGGCTCCCTGAATCCACCAGGGAAGACCTATGCCCAGTGTGGGGGATATGTACGTGTGTGTGTGTGTGTATGCTCAGTTGCTCAGTTGTGTCCGACTCTTTGTGACCCCATGGATTGTAGCCCTCTAGGCTCCTCTGTTCATGGAATTTTTCAGGCAAGAATACTGGTGTGGATAGCCATTCCCTTCTCCGAGGGATCTTCCTGAAGCCCATGCACAGTTTTGGAACAATGCTCAATAGCCCTGCCCTTTTTTTCTTCCAGGAGGTCCTGCCTTTAGCTCACTACCTGCTTCTGACCCCTGACCTGGGCCTGACCTTCAGGAAGATGTGCTCCAGACCACACACATGGTTTTAAGCTTCAGGTTCCTGTTGGTTGCTGTCTTCTCCCTCTGTTTTCAGGTTCCCTTGTGCCTGTGATGTATCTCTGAAATCAGAGGATGGATGAGTCTTCATAGCTCTCTAGACCTCTGGCTTGGAATTTTCCTGGTAAAGGTGAATTTCCCTTTCTGATTAGGAATTTCATTATTCCACACTCTGGTCTTACTCCTCACTCCCCTGTCAGCCTGAACCTTTGAGAGAACAGTGGTTCACTGAAAGAGGGTGGTTCTTCCTGGGAGAAAGTGCGGCATCTGCTTCAGCCCAGATCTGGGGGCAGCTTTGGCTCATTTGGCTCCTTCTGTTTCCTGCAGTTTTGACTTGATGCCACTGAAGAGGGAGCATGGTGCTGAGGAGGCTGGAGGGGGAGCAGCCTTCTGGCCTGAGCTGCTGCTTGTCATGCAAACTTTCATGACCATATCTTATCAATTAATTCTACAAAAGGCTTTGGTTCACCCCATCTTGCTTCCTTCTAATTTTCTTGTTCCAGTGCTGACAGAATGTTCCAGTCATTCATGAGATTAACTTCAAACATGGCACCTCTCACATTCTCTGGCTTGAGTACTTGGCATTTATGTTAATTCCAACTACCACGTCCTTCAGCTCCTCTGGTAAGATCAGTATTTGTTTTTGTTTTTGTTTTTTTCCAAAGTAGTGATCACAGGGCCATCTTGTACACTCTTTCTCTATCTTTCCACTTCTCCATCATGATTGGAATGGACTCCCTACTGGGTGCACAGACATATTTGCTGTGTAATAATGTTAAACTTCCCCATCAGCAACGAATTCATGTCCATTGTTGTGAATGTAACTTAAAGATATGTGGTATTGCGAAAAGGAATTGGGCCTAGATGACTACAGTGTCAGGACTCGGTGTCTACACAGCAGAGTGTGGTAAGATGCGCACAGGACACATTTGTGGTCACACTCAGTCCAGAGTGAAACGCAGACTGAGAAATGGGTTGAGGCTGGGGATGCTTGGGGAAGGGGTCCTCAGAAAATCTCTCACTTATCAGCAACTTCAGAGGTGAAGAAGATGCAGAATTCAAGGCTCTTAGCTGCTAATTTCTTCCCAAACTAAAGAGTTCAAACATTGGTATCTAGGAGCATCTCTATCAACAAACACTTGTGACTGGGATCCTAGAGGTCAGCCTAAGTGGTATATCTGTTGCAAATTTAGAAATGCATAGATACATTTAGAAAGTCCAGTGTGTTTTGGGTTTTTTTTGGCAAAGAAGATGGAAGGGCTTTATGGGAGAGAACTTATCCCAAGGGGAGAGAGGACAAGGAGTCAAACAGGAACTAAGGACAATGGGTTAAAGAAGAAGGGGAGGTAGTTTTTTTTTGGGGGTAACAGCTTTACTGGGATATAGTTCACATATTTTACAGTTCACCCATTTAAAGTTACAATTCAAGGGCTTTTGATATATTCACAGAATTGTATAACCATCACCACCATGAAATTTAAGAAGTTTCTGTCACCCGCTCAAAAAAGAGGGTACCCTTTAGCCATCACCCTACAATCTGCCCAATTCCAACAGCCCCAGCAGACTCGGATCTTCTGTCCCTGTTCTAGACATATCACATAAGTACAATCTTAAATGCTACATGACCTTTTGTGTCTTATAGCTTTCGTGTATCATAATGTTTTCAAGATTTATCCATGTTATAGTGCATTTCAGCACTTCGTTCCTTTTTAGAGCTGAGTAATACTTCATTATTCCTAGAAGGCCTAGAAGTTGCCCTTCCTCTAAGAACACTCCCTCCATCACACACACAGGATCCTGCTCTAGAATGATACTCATGGAACATAGATTCTCTTCTTCTCTAAGGAGAACTTCTCTCCGCTCATATTCCTCCCCTATATCTGGGAAACCCCATGGAGGGGGGCAGCGTGTCTCACATGTGGATTTGGGCTGTCCTTGGAGCCACTCCTGGCATTTCCATTTCCCCTCACCCACCGCTGGCCGCCTGTGGTTCCATACTTCCCGGCTGCCTCTCTGGAATAAACTGAACTGACACACTATATAAGCAATTACTGTGTGTCTTCTGCTCACAATTCTTCCAGTGCTGGAGGTCTTCATCTACTTCTTCATGTTTCAGTCACTTCCAGTCAGTGACTTTCACTAAGGAAACAAGTCCACGGGTTCGTGACATCTGTGCCCACCACGGCTTGAGGGATTGCAACACCGTGATTTTCTGTTTCCTTTTATTTGACATTCCTCTTTGTGGGTTTCCGCATGAATCTAATATAGCGGAGTCAGAGAATAATCTGAGAGGCATGTACCAGGCTCTACCCAAAATTCTTCCTCCTGGTTAATATATGATCCCAAGGTTCCTCTCCTAAGTATACACCAAGAAAAATAAAAACACGTCCACACAAATCTAAAAGAAATCATACAAACAAACTTACTTACAAAACAGAAAAATACGCAGCTTCCTGAATGAGTCTATGGGGATGGGGAGACGGATAGTTAGGGAGTTTGGAATGGACATGTGCACACTGCAATATTTAAAATGGATAACTAACAAGGACCTACTGTATAACGCAGGTATCTCTGCTCAATGTTATGTGGCAACCTGGATGAGAGGGGAGTTTGGGGGGAAGTGGATGCATATATGTATGGCTGAGTCCCTTTGCTGTTCACCGGAAAGTGTCACAACATTGTTTATTAGCTATACCCCAATACAAAATTAAAAGTTGAAAAAGAACATGTGTGCACAAAAATTTGTATATGAATGTTTGTAGTGGCTTATTCATAAAGCCAAAAAAGTTTTAAAAACCCTCAAAAAACAAAATGGTGACCCAATCCACTGATGAACGGATAAATGAATTGTGGGATATATCATTTTCCATCTCCATACCCCATTCATGTTTTGACAGTTTGTAAATTTCTGAAACCTTGACACCTTTTTATTAATAGCTTTGGGCAGAGTCTTCAGAATGACTGAGACAGAATTTACTACTAGTCTGCAGGATGGTAGTTAGGGATAGAATTTGTTGGCTTATAGAAAATGAGAAGATTCTCACACTTTTGAGTTTATGAACTGAGATGCCCATTGACTACTGATTTAAAGGACGAAATATGAGTGATGTGTTCCCAGTAAGTAAATAAATCTGCTCTGTTACAGGAGTGGAGTGTTCACAGAGGAAAAAAAAAAAGGGATTGAGGATGTAAAAATATATAAGACATTGATAATGAAGGGCTTTGGATGCTATGAAAGTGTTTGAACTTTATTCAGTAGTGTGGACAGTCATTTGAACATTTGTCCTGGGCAGGACCAGACAGACAGGCTCTTCTGTCCAAGAGATGGTAACTGCCAGAGCTTCTATGTTCTCAAGAAGAAGATTCAGGACAGTGAGATGACCTTTTTTTTTTTTTTTCCGGAATTCAAGTATTATGGCCAAATAAGAACATGAAAAAAATTCTCAAGATCATTAGCCATCAGGGAAGGAAATACATATCAAAACCACAGTGAGTTACCATTATCCACCCACTAGGATGACTGTAATAAAAGAAGACAGATGATAACAAATGGAGATATGGAGAAATTGGAACCATCATACACTGGAAGTGGGCTGTAACATGTTGCAGCTGCTTTGGAAAAGTTTGGTGGTTCCTCAGAATATTAAACATAGAGTTACTCAGCAATTTCACTCCTAGAGGATCACTTGAGAGAAATGGAAACATATGGTCACCTGAAAATTTATACATGAAATAGAAACACAGTTCATAGTAGCTAAAAAGTAGAAGCAACCTGAAGGTCCATCAAGTGATGAGTTAATAAACCAAATGTGATATATCCACAAAAATGAATGGAGTACTGATGCATGCTACAACATGGATGAACCTGAAATCATTATACTAAGTGCAAGATGCCAGACACAAAAGACCACATATTGATGCCATTTATATGAAATGTTCAGAGTTAGCAAATTCATAGATATAGAAAGCAGATTTGTGGGTGACAAGAGCTGAGAGGAAAGAATTAGAATGACTGCTAATGAATTCTTCCTGGGGTGATGGAATTATTCTGGAATTAGTTGTGATAATTGCACAGCCATGTGAATGTACTAAAAGTCATTGAATTACACAACAATTAGAAATTTTAGGAACAATGTTATGGCTAGCAGGGACTTCCCTACCCTTATGGTTAAGATGTGTGATAGACCAATTTTCCCATTTTGTTTGGGACTGTGGAAGTTCCCGGGATGTGAGACTATCACTGCTAAAACTGAGAAAGTCCCAGTCAAACTATAACCAAAAGTGAGGTCTGGCTGCTCCCTGCTCAAAAGCTAATGAAGAAGCTAGGTTGGTGGAAAGGAAAGTTTGCTTTATTTCATCTGCCGGCAACTTTGGATGGAGGTGGATGCCTGTTCAAAAGGCTGACTCCCACATCCCCATCTCCCAAACTGACAAGGAGTTGGCAAGAGCTTTTATAGGTTGAGGGAAGGGGCTACTTGCAGAAACAGCACAGTAAGCTCTGTCATCTTGAAATAAGTCATCGGTGGTCTGACCAGCATCACCTTGATTGTTTTAGGTTGGGTGATGGACAGGGAGGACTGGCGAGCTGCGATTCATGGGCTCGCAGAGAGTCGGACACAACTGAGTGACTGAACTGAATCTTCAGTTCCAGGATTGGTTTATTTCCATTTCCTTGAGGCCAATTTTCAGAATTATGGCCACTTAGGTGATTGCAGCCACGAAATTAAAAGACACTTACTCCTTAGAAGGAAAGTTATGACCAACCTAGATAGCATATTCAAAAGCAGAAACATTACTTTGCCAACAAAGGTCCGTCTAGTCAAGGCTATGATTTTTTCCTGTGGTCAAGTCTGGATGTGAGACTTGGACTATAAAGAGAGCTGAGTGGCAAAGAATTGATGCTTTTGAACTGTGGTGTTGGAGAAGACTCTTGAGAGTCCCTTGGACTGCAAGGAGATCCAACCAGTCCATGCTAAAGGAGATCAGTCCTGGGTGTTCACTGGAAAGACTGATGCTGAAGCTGAAGCTCCGTACTTTGGCCACCTCACGCGAAGAGTTGACTCATTTGAAAAGACCCTGATGCTGGGAAAGATTGTGAGCAGGAGAAGGGGACAACCGAGGATGAGATGGCTGGATGGCATCACTGACTCAATGGACATGGGTTTGGGTGGACTCTGGGAGTTGATGATGGACAGGGAGGCCTGGCATGCTGCAATTCATGGGGTCTCAAAGAGTTGAACACGACTGTGCTACTGAACCGAACTGAGGTCACAGCTACAGTCTGGTCATCACATAGTTAACTTCTTCACTCTGGTAGGGGTTTCAGTCTTATCTGTAAGACAGCTTACAGAATATGGCTCAGGATACTGAGCCCTTGAGTATTCCATAGCAATTAAAGAAGGAGCTAAAGGTCCTTGACTATGCTTAATGGCTATGCAAATTATTATTTGGTCTCCTAGACCGGGAGCTGACTGTGGCTCAGATCATGAACTCCTGATTGCCAAATTCAGACTTAAATTGAAGAAATTGGGCAACACCACTAGACCATTCAGGTATGACCTAAATCAAGTCCCTTATGATTATACAGTGGAAGTGAGAAATACATTTAAGGGACTAGATCTGATAGATAGAGTGCCTGACGAATTATGGAATGAGGTTCGTGACATTGTACAGGAGATAGGGATCAAGACCATCCCCATGGAAAAGAAATGCAAAAAGGCCAAAATGGCTGTCTGGGGAGGCCTTACAAATAGCTGTGAAAAGAAGAGAAGCAAAAAGCAAAGGAGAAAAGGAAAGATATAAGCATCTGAATGCAGAGTTCCAAAGAATAGCAAGAAGAGATAAGAAAGCCTTCCTCAGCCATCAGTGCAAAGAAATAGAGGAAAAGAACAGAATGGGAAAGACTAGAGATCTCTTCAAGAAAATTAGAGATATCAAGGGAACATTTCATGCAAAGATGGGCTCGATAAAGGACAGAAATGGTCTGGACCTAACAGAAGCAGAAGATATTAAGAAGAGGTGGCAAGAATACACGGAAGAACTGTACAAAAAAGATCTTCATGACCCAGATAATCATGATGATGTGTTGACTAATCTAGAGCCAGACATCTTGGAATGTGAAGTCAAGTGGGCCTTAGAAAGCATCACTACGAACAAAGCTAGTGGAGGTGATGGAATTCCCGTTGAGCTGTTTCAAATCCTGAAAGATGATG
>SJXQ01006401.1:182410-439454 GCA_006408695.1 Aepyceros melampus
TGGTTTTTCCTGTGGTCATGTATGGATGTGAGAGTTGGACTGTGAAGAAGGCTGAGCGCAGAAAAATTGATGCTTTTGAAGTGTGGTGTTGGAGAAGACTCTTGAGAGTCCCTTGGACTGCAAGGAGATCCAACCAGTCCATTCTGAGGGAGATCAACCCTGGAATTTCTTTGGAAGGAATGATGGTAAAACTGAAGCTCCAGTACTTTGGCCACCTCATGTGAAGAGTTGACTCATTGGAAAAGACCCTGATGCTGGGAGGGATTGGGGGCAGGAGGAGAAAGGGACGACCGAGGATGAGATGGCTGGATGGCATCACGGACTCAATGGACGTGAGTCTGAGTGAACTCCGGGAGTTGGTGATGGACAGGGAGGCCTGGTGTACTGCGATTCATGGGGTCGCAAAGAGTCAGACACGACTGAGCGACTGAACTGAACTGAACTGACTATTTTCCATTGTTTCTGGATGTTCTGACTTCTCTGTTTAAACTTATTCTTTGGCTAAAGCTTTTTCAGAGACCGAAGGCAGGCAGAGGGCATGGGAAGAAAGGACCATAGGGTCCTGTTCTCTTTCAAAACTGGATGACCTGATCACCCTAGTGTGTGCTGAGATAGTGCTCAGGAATGCCAGTGAAGAGAGGCCAAGTTAATATTTATGACCGCACAATTTCTTATGCACAATGTGTTTGGCATAAACTCACACCCTATGAACTAGCCAAGGCAGGTTTTACTTATCTTCTATTTATAGACAAAGAATCGAAGCTCTTATAAGCATAGAGGTTTGCTTCAGCCTCTGGAAAATAAGTGACTGAACTAGAAGCCAAGCCTGACCCCTAGTTTCCAAGTTCAGGCTCTTTCCTATGAGTGGGTAATTGTATGTATTGGTGGTTCTGGTAAGCAAGGGCCTCACTTGTTTGGCTGGCTTTCTGGCTTCTGACTTCTAGGGTATCTCTTTCCTCTCTCTCATCCTCCCCACTCCTGGAGGCTACAGCCTGTGGAATATCTCCTAGACAATGATGCACTTAGCATCCTCTTCAAGTCTGTCTTCCCTGGTCTTCTGAAATCTCTAGAGGCCGGTACTGGGTCTTGGCCATCTCTATTCTTGGCTCTTACTGCCATGTCTGGTAGAAGTTAGTGCTCAATAATCCTCTTCTGAAGGAAGCCTGGCTTCTTCTGTTCCAAAGAACAAACGGGGATGAATATCCCAGATCAGAAAAGCTACTGTACCCATCTCTGCTCCCCAACTACTCTCACCATCTCTTTAGGCTGAATTGTTCTCCCTCTAGGTCTCTCTTAGGCTTTGTTTTCTGTTCACTCATTGGGGGAGCTGGCACATTCTGTCTGCTGCTTTTCAGAATGTGTTCTAAGCACACTCCAAAAGTCAAGCCAAGATTTCTGTGGTGATTTTGCATGGTGTGGCTTGTCTTGTAGGTAGCCATCTGGGACAAATTGTAGTTGAGCCCAAACTGAGTGGATAAGAAAGGGACAGCTTTCTTGGCCTTTAGGAATTCCATGGATATTATGACAAAGGACTTCATTCATACAAGGCCTGGGGCTCTGGCAAGTTCTCACAGGAAGGTTAGTAAAGCAGGAAGCACCAGCCTTCCATCCTGGCCTGTCTTCTGGGAGGTTATATAAAATTCATGGGCCTCAGAGGGTTTCCTTAAACTTTCAGGTCAGATAATTACAGTTTCTTTACTTCCTTCTTAGGCTTTTATGTATTTTAGATTAGATAATGGTTAGATAGTTTCTTACCTGAATTTCATAGAGGGTTAAGATTCTATAGAGATTGCTCAGGAAGAGGGATATATTTCTATGTGTTTATTTACTTTCCATATTGAGGTGTTGTGTGAATTATTTCTCAAAAATAGTTGCTACCCTTTCCTGGAGAAGATTCTATTTCCCTGCCATGGATATCCCAGGTTTGGTCATTAGATTACTTTTGGCCAATGAAATGAGAATATGAAGGATGTGTATTGTTTCTGGGAGCTTTAAGAGCAAAGGTATGGGTTTTTATGTTCTCATCTATAGTCTCTTTTTACTCTATAGTGAGACAAGCAGTGTTCCAGATAGAGGTAGATGTGTCAGCTTCGGTTCTGAAATAAAGAGGATATGAAGCAGATCCACAGTGGGCATGGAACATGAATGAGAATAAACCTTTGTTGTTGTAAGGCACTGGAATGTTGGTTTCATATGTTATTGCAGCATAACCAGGACTATCCTGACTGATCCAGATGCCAAGTAAGATTATTATTTGAAAATATTTTATTTTGTTGCTGAAAAAAGGTTCAAAAATCACCAGAATAAATGCCGGCTGACTATAAACTCCTTGTAAGAAAGACTTTGTCTTAATATCCTATGGTTCTTTGTTTTCTCCATGCCTAGTCTGGTGCCTGATAGAGTGTCTGGGTTTTAGCAGATATTTGGTAATTTGTTGAATGAATTAAATGAAAATGATTTTGAAAAAATAAAAGGTATTATTTCTATCAAGGTCTGTTTTACCTGTTTTTTCCTTTAAAAGTCTTGGAAAATGCATTGGTCAAAAATCAATATAATCTACTCTATAGTATCATTTTAATAATTATTATTTTCCTTAACAGGAAATTTTTAATTCTATATCAAACATTCCAATGTTGAACCTGCAACTAACAAATAGAAGGTAAACAGATGTGACTCAGCCTATACAATGTTCTTCTTGGTTTCAGTTCCCCATGGTACTATTTTGAATCAGAACTAGTTAGTCTGGTTAATGGCATTAGGCCATAACAGCTAGGAAAGGGTGGACAGGGAACTTGAACTAATCATTAGAGTTGGTCCAAGCTAGGGAGATAGGCTAAGCTACCAGGTCCAGCATAAGGCTGGGATGCACAACAGTCCTGCAGACAGACGGTTACAGGCAATGAGTGATACAGCTCATACAGAAAGGACTTGGAGCTGCACAGAAGCTGTGCCATGAGGCAGGCAGGCATCCCACAAGGCAGCAAGCGACCACTTCAGGATGCCAAGGGAGGCAATACTGGAAAGTCCAAACAGATGTTAAATATCAGGGAAATCTATCATCAGCCTTGTTAATAAAATGGATTCCAGTTTGCAAATTGGTGGGTAAGGTGAGGGGGATGTTTCCAAAAGTAAGACAGGATTCCAGAACAGACAAAGTGCTGAAAAGAGTGCAAAGTGGAGTTCAAGGTTCCAAGGCAAACATAAGGGTTGAGAATTAGATTGACAACAAGGGTGACTTGATGTGAAACACTGGAGAATGGAATTATAAAACTGAGACAGACTACAGGTAGGGCTCCAGTGGCCCAGGGATCCTAATTATGGAGGCAGGTAGGTAGAAACAGTGAACCGGGAAGACCTGGCATAGATTATCCATAGGAAATGGAGTTATTAGTCTGTGCAAACCAATGATGTAGCTAATGCAATGCAGTGGATCTCTTTCCCTCAAAGGAATGTTGTAAGTGTGACTTTGAGAAACGTGCTGTAAGCACACAGGACACGCACACACACAGAGAAGAATCCAAAACATTCACGTGAAGTTTGTTTCATTTGTACCCACTGAACAACAGTGAAAGTGAGTGAAGTCGCTCAGTCATGTCCAACTCTTTGCAACCCTGTGGACTGTAGCCTGCCAAGCTCCTCCGTCCATTGGATTCTCCAGGCAAGAATACTGGAGTGCATTGCCATTTCCTTCTCCAGGGGATCTTCCCGACCCAGGGATCAAGCCTGGGTCTCCCACACAGCAGGCAGATGCTTTACCCTCTTAGCCACCATGGAAGCCCACCGACTGATACCAGGTACCAAATGTAGGTTCCCTCAGATAGCCCTCAAGATGGCCATTTCTCCCAGGGTTTATTAAGTGGTGACTGTCTTGAGATGAGTTATTTTTCTCTTCTTCTTCTTTTAAAAAATGTTTTGGAAAGTTCAAAAGGCAGTAGGTTGTCAGTCAACTCCAACATGTACCCAGGAAGGGAGAAAGTTTAAGAGGCAAATGAAAGGCTCTTGCAGCCTGGACAGTCCTTCTCAATGACAGTTTTGCTGTGCTGGGCTAAATCGCCTTAGTCGTGTCTGACTCTGTGTGACCCTATGGACCATCGGCTGCCAGGCTCTTCTGTCCATGGGATTCTTCAGGCAAGAATACTGGAGTGGGTTGCCATGCCTTTCAGCAAGGAATCTTCCCAACCCAGGGATCAAACCTGCATCTCTTATGTCTCCTGTATTGGCAGGGGTTTATTTACCAATAGCACCACTTGGGAAGCCCCCTCGTGGACGGTTACCCATGTTTTATCCTTTTCTTAAAGCAAAGATCTTGTTCACAAAGTCATTGGATGCCATATTTCCTGCCTTTGGCATCACCCTGCAGTTGGAATGTTGACTCCTTCAGTTCAGTTCAGTTCAGTTCAGTCGCTCAGTCGTGTCCGACTCTTTGCGACCCCATGAATCACAGCACGTCAGATTAAAGCAAAGATCTTGTTCACAAAGTCATTGGATGCCATATTTCCTGCCTTTGGCATCACCCTGCAGTTGGAATGTTGACTCCTTCAGTTCAGTTCAGTTCAGTTCAGTCGCTCAGTCGTGTCCGACTCTTTGCGACCCCATGAATCACAGCACGTCAGGCCTCCCTGTCCATCACCAACTCCCGGAGTTCACTCAAACTCGTCCATCGAGTCGGTGATGCCATCCAGCCATTTCATCCTCTTGTCGTCCCTTTCTCCTCCTGCCCCCAATCCCTCCCAGCATCAGAGTCTTTTCCAGTGAGTCAACTCTTCACATCAGGTGGCCAAAGTATTGGAGTTTCAGCTTCAGCTTCAGCATCAGTCCTTCCAATGAACACCCAGGACTGATCTCCTTTGGAATGGACTGGTTGGATCTCCTTGCAGTCCAAGGGACTCTCAAGAGTCTTCTCCAACACCACAGTTCAAAAGCATCAATTCTTCGGTGTTCAGCTTTCTTTACAGTCCAACTCTCACATCTATACATGACCACAGGAAAAACTATAGCCTTGACTAGACAGACCTTTGTTGGCAAGTAGTATCTCTGCTTTTCAATATGCTATCTAGGTTGGTCATAACTTTTCTTCCAAGGAGTAAGCATCTTTTAATTTCATGGCTGCAGTCACCATCTGCAGTGATTTTTGGAGCCCCCCAAAATAAAGTCTGACACTGCTTCCACTGTTTCCCCATCTATTTGCCATGAAGTGATGGGACCAGATGCCATGATCTTAGTTTTCTGAATGTTGAGACTCCTTAGAACCTGGGAAATCTTGGGGCTGGTCCTCCTGTTTCTTGAAGGTAAAGACTCTCACACATTAGAACTGAATTGACAAAACACGATAGACTGTTTCCAAGCTGTAGAACTATTATGTTGATAGAGCATGAAAAACTAAGAATTCTAGCTCTTTCTGAAAAAAAATTTGGTCACAGTCAGCTGGACCTGAGTGCCAGCTGCCCCTTTTTGAGCGATGCAAGTTTTTACAGCCTCCATCTCTCTCTAGTGCCTCTTGCCAGCCTCATCATTTGGTTCTGTCCACCTGTCTGGGCCCTGGAGGCATCTCAGCTCGTGAGCTGATGAAACAGGCATTGAGCTGAACTGCTTGATGGATGGTAGAAAAATCAGTAGATCATTAAAAAAAAAAACCCATTTGAAAAATCTAAACAAGGGTGACCATAACTCTTCTCTACCCTGCCCTTTTCAGCTCTCTTGTGCTGCTTCTGTATTTTCTGGATTCTTCTTCCTGTGACTGATGAATCCCCACCTTTACACGTTGAACCCCTGCTCTTTTCTTTGGGTCCTCTCTTTGAGCTAGCCCATGTGCTCCTGTGGTCCATCAAAAGCTTGATTTTTTTTTTTTTAAAAGAATTGAAGTATAGTGTATTTAAAAGGTTGTATTACATGAACTTGAGTAAACTCCAGGAGATGGTGAGGGACAGGGAAGCCTGGCGTGCTGCAGTCCACGGGGTCACGAAGAGCTGGACATGACTTTGTGACTGAACAACAATATATATACACACATATACATATATGGTAAAGGTACAAGACAGGACTCAGGACACAAGGTTTCAAGGTATGTATATATATTCTTTTCCAAATTATTTTCCATTATAGGTAATTACTGAATATAGTTCCCTGTACCACTTGATTCTTATCTGATGAGTCTCAAATCCCTCTGCAGCCTCTCTTCTCTCAGGTCCCATTTTAGTATTAAATAGAGATTCTACTGGGAGGCAGCTCTGAATCGAATCCTGGGTCAGTAGGGTGACCTTGGACAGACACTGAGCATCACGAATCTGCCACACCCATGAAATGAGCACGGGGTACGTTCTCAGGGCCAGTGAGAGTACTGAAGAAATGTGCACAAGTGCTCGGCAGCTTTGTCCTAAGCCCAGGACCGCTGGGTGTCAATGCCTAGTTCTCCCCATGCTGTCACACTACCTCAATCCCTTGTTTTCAAAAGTGACTTCTTACATGGAGTTGTCAGCTGGGAGAGGTCCACGCAGGCCTTGGGGATGGATGAGCAGGCAGCCCACCCTGAATAATGGGACAAGGTAGGATCTGCTGATGAGACAAATTATAGCAGAGCTTTGTGGGAATCTGGAAGTACCAAGAATGGCAAACTTGCCCGGCGGCATTCTGCAATCCTGCCACATCAAATTGGAGCCATTTATTTCTATCATTAGCAGTAGAGTAAGCAAATGAATGCTCTGAAGCTTCCTTATTAACAATTATGACCAGCAGATAAACAAAGGCAGGGGAGTGGAGAGTGTCAATGGTGACTCAGGGCTTCCTCTGCCCGCTTTTACATTGCTTCCCGAAGCACAGTTTTTCTCTTAATTATAGCTGACAAACACTTTTGGGAAAGTTTTATTTTATGTTTTGATGTAGTCTTATACTTTTTTTTTTTTTCCTAGAAGCTTCCCCAAACTGGGAGAATGTTAGTGCGAGGAAGGAAGAGAAAGAAAATAAGATTTGGTATACTTCTGACACTGGGCTTGGTGCAGTGCATTCATTATTTCATGTTTCACTGTCTGGGTTTGCCTTGATAAGATCCTAGAATGGGCTTGATCATAGAAATATCAAGTCATAAAATTCTGTACCTCAGCTGATCTAATCTTTTCATTTAAAGTGAGAGTAAAGTCCCACAGCTAGTTGGTGATAAAAACAAGTACCAGACCTCACTGCCTTCCCACCAGACTCCCTAGGCTGAGATCCAGGGACATTTAAGTAGTACCAAAAGGTCAGAGGACATTGGTGAAGATAACCATGCAAGAGAAAAACATTCTCTTTCTTGTGTAAGGAAAGAAAATTCCATCTTCTCTGTATGTGAGCCACTCTGTTTCTCCGAGCAGAGTGAAATATGCAGAGGTATTAGAACTTTACTAAAATATGGACTCATTTTCTTTTTTCCCCTTTGACTTTTATTGAAATTTAATTGACAAACAACACTATATATTTTTAAGGTGTACTGCATAATGGTTTGACTTCTGAATGTCACGAGCCAATTCCCACAGTGTTTAATGAACAGCCATCATCTTATATAGATACAAAAGAAAAGAAAAAAGTATTTTTTCCTTCTAATGAGAATTCTTAGTATTTACTCTCTTAACCACTTTCATATATAACACACAACAGTTTTAATTTTATTTATCATGGTGTACATTACACCCCTTATATTTATTTGTCTTATAGCTGGAATTTGTACCTTTTGATCACCTTCATCCAATTATCCTTCCCCCACCCCTCTCTGTGGTAGCCACAAATCTGATCTTTTTTTCTGTGAGTCTGTTTATCTGTTTGGGATTTTTCTTTTTGAAGTATAATTGACCTACAACACTATGTTAGTGTCTGGTGCTCAACATAGAGATTTCATATTTCTACACATTCCAAAATGATCACCACTGGAATAATTCCCTTTTTATAAAAAGAATACATGAGAGGAAACTGCGCCTTTTTTTTCTGCTTGCTGGATACTGTCATATCTGTGTTAGGTATCTTGAACAGAGACAGCCAGGTATGGTTATTAGGGAGGCAAAGTCAGCACTCAGATAGCAACATAGAAAGATGAAAAAGTCCAGGTTCCAAAGATGAATGCAAGGAGAGATATTAATTAGTCTTAGAAGTGAGATCCCTCTAGATTTATTTTTATGTGAGTTTTCCCCCTTAGTTTTAAAACAATGCAGTTGTTCTAACAATGAAGGCATTCCATGGAGAGTCTTTGAATGTCTGACACACCATCTGCTCAAGGAAAATAATAATGGAGTGTTGGAGCCAGCTCATACCAGCCCACTGTTAGTATCTCTTCCTAACTCTGTGTTCCATGACATCATAGCGGTGCTTCCTGTAACCTCATGTTGTGATTTGAAATAAATCATGCTGGGGATATTTACACAATTGAATTGGCAAATGATATGAATGAGGGCTTTTTTATTTTTGAGAGTTGATTTACCAGCATACCACTGGTAACAACAAAAAAGGTTACATACTGACAAAAAAAGGTTACAATATAAACACATGTAATTTTCTGGCACAGACCAGTATGGGATGGGTGTTGGGACTGCTTTCCAAAGTCTGGAACAAAATTAGTTCAGTTCTTTGATGGGTTAGACATTTGTTATCCAGAACATTCTACTTTTGACTGTGTACAAACACTGAAAAGCTATGGTGTTAGATTTAGGCTCAAGGTATGGTGAGTGAGCCAGCCAGAGCACATACCTGAATGAGAAGCTGGGTGTCATAATGTTATTATATCACTGGTGCCATAAGGCTGGCCAGGAGTCATGGCTCTGCTCCTCTAAGAAGACGATGGTTGTTTTTTGCAACAGGATAGGTGGGTGTTTTATTTTGGGTTTCCTAGAAAACTCACTGCAATGAAGATCTGTATGAGGAACAAAACTGTGGGGAAAGAAGGAAGCCAAACTGCAGGGAAGCAGCTGGACTGTCATGCAGTGACGTCAGAGGCCTCATCTGGTCCCATAGAGAGCTCTGCAGCTGGAAGCGGCCTTTAGAGCTGTTCCCAAATAAGACAAAGAGCAATCACTCGATGGGACCTGTCCCTGGGGGGGAGGAGGACTTACCGTGGGTGTGGAAGCTCCCTTTGACTGAGGTATCTCCCAGAGAGGAGGCATCTATTGTCAGTCCTTTAGCAGTCAACATTCTTGGGAGCTGAGGAAATGAGTGCCTTGTTTCTGAGGGGAATCTTGGTAGTATAGCATAGCATCCACTGCGGTAGGATTGGGGTAAAGTTTCCCAGAATGATTTTTCTTTGCTTGATCTTTTCTGTGTCTCAGACTAAGCATCACTAATCAGCTAGACCATCATCTTCGGAAACCCAGCTAAAATCCTATCTCTCTTTAATATCTTCTGTAATAATCCAGCCAGACTTTGTTTTCCTTGCAACAAATATCAAAGATCTTGGTTGAAGCAACAGAAACCAATTATGAATAATTTAGGCATATTAGGAAGAATTTATGGAGAAGGCAATGGCACCCCACTCCAGTACTCTTGCCTGGACAATCCTATGGACAGAGGAGCCTGGTAGGCTGCAGTCCATGGGGTTGAAAAGAGTTGGACATGACTGAGTGACTTCACTTTGACTTTTCACTTTCATGCATTGGAGAAGGAAATGGCAACCCTCTCCAGTGTTTTTGCCTGGAGAATCCCAGGGATGGGGGAGTCTGGTAGGCTTCTGTCTATGGGGTCGCACAGAGTCAGACACAACTGAAGTGACTTAGCAGCAGCAGCAGGAAGAATTTATGGTAAGGAAGGCTGGTAGTTCATAGAATCAACAGAAAGCTAGGAGAAAGCCAAGGGAAGAAGGTAGCAGCAGAAACAGTCCCCATGGGAAAGTGTGCAGTTTTACACGTTAGTGATCTTCCACCACCCACCATAAGCCTACTGCTCTTGAACACAGCACCCTCTGTAACCTCCCCTGTGGCACTCAGTTTATTTAATGCTCATGTTGCATATGGTGCCCACTGCATATCTAATGCAGTGGTATCTTTTAATGTATCAGTCACTTGAGCTTCAGAAAACTTCTGTGAGCTCCCAGTTGTCTGAGCAGAGGCCATGTGCCCACAACTTCAATGCCAGGGAGTAGGGAGAAAGTTGATTCACAATATATGGCCAGGCCCAAGAACTAGGAAGGAGGCTCACATGCTGAGTCAAAATAAACCTGATAAACATCCACTGCCCAATGCCTCTGTACCAAGTGAATCCTATCCTTGCTCTATTGATGTTTTCTATAAGTGATGTTCTGAGAGGTTCCAGGTCTTTTCACTCATTCATCTTTGCAGATACTTAGTGATTGCTCAGTTTGAAATGTGCACCTATTTCTCTCAAGTAGAAGAACAAACTCCATTTCCTGACAATCAAGTCTATTACCGAACAAATGTAAAAAATTCCTTGATTCCAAGAAATAGATTAATTCAACCCAAATGAGGGAAGAGCTTATGGGTAGGAAATACTTGGGCTGCTCCTGGATCTGAGAAATTAGGCAAAAATGTGTGTGGGGATGGTGGGGGGCGGGGTGCTCCAGCAATGGCATCTGCCTTCTAGGGTAGATTCATCTTTCCCTGGTGGCTCACTTGGTCACTGTTATTTGTCATTCCTACTTTTCCCTGGGTGGCTCATTTCCTGCTCCAGAGATCTGGTTCAAATTCTGAAGGAACTGATCTCATTGATTTGGCTCATTATTATTCCTCTACTGGGAAGAGACCCTCATGGATCTTCAGCCATACTAAGGGATGAATTTGGTACCCACACAGTTTATTCAATGATCATGCCCCATGCCCACGCTCCCCCAGGCTCAAACAATAACCTAGACCTACTTTCCTGAACACCTCAATTATGAGATGTTGAGGGCAATAGACCCCTTGTCCACCATATTTTAGGGCCCTCTAAGAGAGACTCCCCTCCCAGTTCTTAAGAAGTCATTATTACTTTTCAGAAAAAAAAGGAACTATGAGTTAGTATGTGCTATACTTTTGTGTCTCCTACTATGTATTATATGCCTCATCTCATGGAATCCTTATATCACTTCTGAGTTAGGTATTATTCCTATTTTATATCTGATGAAATTTCAGATCACAATGGTTATGAACCCAAGATAAGATGGTAGAGCTTATTTCACATGCAGAGTAGTCTTGCTCCAAACCTGTTTTCTTTCCCTACCCAGGATACCTCCACATTCATGATAAGGCCAAAACATTCCTATTCTACTTATCAATGGCTCTTTGAAGAAAGCTTCCAATTAGGGGCTTTTCTAGTAGGGAGCAGAGAAGGCAAAGGCAACCCACTCCAGTACTCTTGCTTGGAAGATCCCATGGATGGAGGAGCCCAGTAGGCTGTAGTCCATGGGGTCGGGAAGAGTCGGACACAACTGAGCAATTTCACTTTCACTTTTCCTGCATTGGAGAAGGAAATGGCAACCCACTCCAATGTTCTTGCCTGGAGAACCCCAAGGAGGGGGAGCCTGGTGGGCTGCTGTCTATAGGGTCACGCAGAGCCGGACATGACTGAAGTGACTCAGCAGCAGCAGCAGCAGCTAGTAGGGAGTAGTTCCAAAGTAGAGTATGTTATGTGGGACAAGATAAAGAACTGGATACAGAGGTGTCACACGCTGAGCACAGGCTGCTGTAGAAAACCAGGCTTCTTCTCCAGCCGGCCCTTGAGATGGCCAGAAAATAGCTTCATCATCAAGCAGTGGGGTTTCCCTCCTGAGTAATGAAGAGAGGCTAACTTTATGCAGCCCAAGGTGGGCACTCCCCATGAGTTCCTTGCCTTGTTTGTCCAAAACCATTTCACAGCCAATTATAGCTATTGGGAGCCTCCAAAAAAAATGTCCCAGCATCTGTAATATAAGAAGTAATCCTTTCAAAGGCAGAAATTTAAGCACTTTGCTGTAATGGCTTCGCAGAAAGGAAAATTAGACCTGCCAGGAAAATGCAGTTAATTAGTGTTGAGCTCTTCTTCATCCATCCATGGGCTCTGGAGGGGGATAATATTGTAGAACCTAGAAGGTTGTTGGAAAGGCAACTGGGAATATGTACTTGCACTTAGCATCTCCTGTAATGTTGGTTCCTTTCCAGCTCTTTCTTCTTCAGCCTTTAATGCCCATCATAACTTGTAGTGTCTCCAAGAAGTGTTCTTTGATTAAGCAAGCCTGAAATGGATGATTCTTCTTCTTTTCCTTCTACATCTCCATCTTTTACAAACACTGTGCCATGTGTGAAGATCTGACAGGACAAAAATGGGCTGAAAGAAAAAATTTAAATAAAGACAGGTGTCTTGCTGTTGAAACCCAACTTTGTTATTCTAACATCCCCAGTGCTGAGACTATGTGCTTTTTCTTGGTCCAAGCAGTTTCAGGCACTTTTAAGAATATAAAACAAGGTACAGCCAGTCAGTTGGGGAATGTATTGTCTAAACCCTCATCCTCGGGGCTTCTTCATTCAAGTTCCGATGCTTCTATTGCATTTTCCGTAACTTAAGCTCCCCTCCCCCATCTCCAGAATTTTACATTACTATAGAGTTCCACATCGCTAAGGAAATATTTTTCTTTTGCCATTTACTATTTTATTCAACAGTGAAATTTTTTAAATTATATTACTCCTCTATTCTCATTTATCTTGTAGCATATTCTTGAATTTAAGTTTTACTGGAAAACTTTCTCTAGTTATTATTATTATTATTATTGGCCATGTGGCATGTAGGATCCTAGTTCCCTGACCAAGGATCAAACCTGCACCCCCTGCATTGGAAGGGTGGAGCCTTAACCATAGACCACCATGGAAGTCCTCTCTAAGAGTCTTTTTAAGGAGTATAGTTGTATGTAAATCTATTGAGGCTGAAAATGTCTAAAAATATCTTTATTGTGTCTTTAATATACATGATGTTTTAACTATTAATAGACATAAAATTTTAGATCCAATTAGAAAACAGTTAAAAGACATGATGAGACATTACACCAAAGATTATATGTGGATGGCAAATAAGCACATGAAAAGATGTTCAACACCAAACCATTAGGGAAATGTAAATTAAGATCATAATAAGATATCACTACACAACTATTAGAGTGTGCGCTAAGTCACTTCAGTCGTGTCTGACTCTTTCCAATCCTATGGACTGCAGCTCTCCAGGCTCCTCTATCCCTGGGGTTCTCCAGGCAAGGATACTCGAGTGGGTTGCCATGCCCTCCAGGGGATCTTCCCGACCCAGGAATCGAACTTGCATCTCTTACGTCTCCTGTAGTGGCATTTGGGTTCTTCACCACTAGTGCCATAGTAAGATATCACTACACACCATTAGAGTAGCTGAAATAAAACAGGAGGGTAATACCAAACGTTAGTGAGGATACAAAGAAACTCGATCTTTCAGATAAATATATGCCTACATAAAACCTTGTATGTGAATGTTCTTAGCAACTTTATTTGTAATAGAAAAAACTGAGGCCGAATGACATGAAAATGATTAACCAAACCATCTTACAGCTATACCATGGACGACACTCAGCAATTAAAAGGGACAAACTATTGATACATTCAACTGAGGTGGATCTCAGGGGCATTATACTGCATGAAAAAAATTGTGCTAAAGATCACATGTTTGATTCCATGTATATAACATTCTCAAAATGTCAAAATTACAGAGATGAAGAAAAGATTCATGGTGCCCAGGTATTTGGAATGGTGAAGGGTAAGAGGGTGGGTATGACCATAAATGGATAGCATGAGAAAGATCTCTATGGTGATAAAAATAGTTCTGCATCAAGAAAACAGCAATATTCACAAGGGTCAGCACAGCCATCATCAAAACATCTACAAATATTAAATGCTCGAGAGGGTGTGGAGAAAAGGAATCCATCTACACTGTTGATGGGAATGTAAATTGGTATAGCCACTGTGAAAAATAGTATAGAGGTTTCTCATAAGACTGAAAATAGAGCTACCATACGACGCAGCAATTCCACTCCTGGGTATACATCTGAAAAAAAATGAAAATACAAATTTGAAAAGATACACTTACCCCAGTATTCATGGCAGCACTATTTACAGTAGCCAAAACATGGAAACAACCTGTGTCCTCGAGAGATGAATGGATAAAGAAGACTACATTAATGGGTATATTAATATATTCATATATTAATATATTACTACAATGGAATATTGCTCATCCATAAAAAGAATGAAATTATGCCATTTGCAGAAACATGGATGGACCTAGAGGTTGTCATACTAAATGAAGCATGTCAGATGGAGAATGGCAAATGCTATATGATATCACCTATATGTGGAATATAAAAATAATACAAATGAGCTTATTTACACAATAGAAACAGACCTCATGGACGTAGAAAACAAACTTATAGTTACCACAGGGAAAAGTAGAGGAAGAAAGGATAAATTAAGAGTATGGGATTAACAGATACACACTACTGCTATATGTAGAATAGATAAACAACAAGGATTTATTGTGTGCAACAGGAAACTGCATTCAGTATCTTGTAATCTATAATGGAAAGCAATCTGAAAAAAATATATGTATGGGGGCTTACCTGATGGCTCAGTAGGTAAAGAATTTACCTGAAATGCAGGAGACACAGGAGACGTGGGTTCAATCCCTGGGTCAAGAAGATCCCTTGGAGAAGGAAATGACAACCCACTCCAGTATTCTTGCCTAGGAAATCCCACGGACAGAAGAGCCAGGGGACTATAGTTTGTGGGGTTGCAAAGAGTCGGACACAACTGAGCAACTAAGCATGGATATATATGTATATAAAACTGAATCATGGCACCGTACAACTGACAATAACACAATATTGTAAATCAACTATACTTCAATAATAAAAAAAAAGATAGCAGTGGTGTTCCATGAAGTTGCATGTGATAAAGTGGAGACCAGTCCTGGGTGTTCATTGCAAGGACTGATGCTGAAGCTGAAACTCCAATACTTTGGCCACCTCATGCGAAGAGTTGACTCATTGGAAAAGACCCTGATGCTGGAAGGGATTGGGGGCAGGAGGAGAAGGGGATGACCGAGGATGAGATGGCTGGATGGTGTCACTGACTCAATGCACATGAGTTTGGATGAACTCCAGGAGTTGGTGATGGACAGGGAGGCCTGGTGTGCTGCGATTCATGGGGTCGCAAAGAGTCGGACATGACTGAGTGATTGAACTGAACTGGAAGTGGCACAGGACTATTTTTTTAAATTATCTGAGTAACTAAGTTACTTCTTTCCACAGTTTGAAAATACTCAGAAGACTTCTTTTCTCCAGTGGTATTGATGAGAAGTGTGATTTCAAGTGATTTTTGTAGGCAATAGCTCTTTTTTAAATCAGGAATTTATCTCTCATTTAGGTGTTGAATACTTTATTTTGTCTTTTCTTAGTTTCCTGGCATGAACTTCTTAAATTCTTGGAATTTCTTGAGTGGTAGGAAATAGTGGACAGCTGTACAAGGGTCAGAAGTGGGAGCTAGTCACCAGAAATACCAACCATAATTTTAGAACATTTGGATTTTGGGCCCAGCCTGACCTCCAGAGAGGGGAGAGTAGCTGGAGATTGGGTTCAACCCTGTGGTTAAAGATTCAATCAATCAGGCCCTAAGTAATGAAACCCCAGTAGAAACTCTGGATTCTGGGCACAGTGGAACCTCTTTGTTGGTGGATGAATCAATGTACCAGTAGGTGAGATGCACCCTGATTCTGTAGGGAGAGGGCAGAGAAGCTCTGTGCTTAAGATCCTCCCAGAACTCATCCTCTGTGTCTTTTTATTTGGCTCTTCCTGACTCATATCCTTTATCATAAAACTGTCATTGTAAGAATAGCGCTTCCTTGAATCCTGTGACTCACTTCAGCAAATAATTGAACCTGATGTTGTGGAACCCCAACATTTGTAGCCAGTCAGTCAGAAATATGAGTGGCCTGAGGACCTCCTGAGCTTGCAGCTGGTATCCAAAGTGAGGAAAATCTTGTGAAAGATGTAACTCTTAATTTGCGAGGTCTGCACTTCATTCCAGGAGATTTGCCAGAACTGAATTGCATTCCCCTCAGTTGGTGTTACATAGTGAAGATTTTCTCTCTCATCTTTTGTGCTATTTACTTGAGTCTGTCATTCTAATGATTTCCTATCTATTATACTGGGATATTCTTGTTAGTTTTTCAAATATTTCCTGTCTTTTATTTTTCTGCTCCTGCTGAGGCTCCTAGGCAGTGGGAGCCATATGTGAGATTTATTTAGGAAGTGTTTTAGGGTCAATACCTGTTGGGAAATGAAGAAGGCAGAATTGGGCAAGGAGAAGTTGAGCTGTGATGTAATCACACCAAAGACTCAGAGGATCTCACTGAGAGTATGGATTGTCTTTTAGAATTGTCCTCAATGAAGGGAAGGGGATTGGGCTTGTGTGCCACCATATGTACCAATCACTGAGTCTAGGCTGCCACTAGAAGGGACGATGACCTTGGATGAAGCAGCTCCCTTCTTCTGAGGACAGTTCATAGAAAGGGACTCAAGTGAGAGCTATATTGGGGGAAGTATTGACAAAATGTACACTTCGTTACTTAAGGGGGGATTGGGTCAGGAGCTAGCAAGCTGTCCTTATGACGCTGGAGCCGATTATACAGAGTGAAGTAAGCCAGAAAGAAAAACATCAATACAGTATACTTACACATATATATGGAATTTAGAATGATGGTAATGATAAACCTGTACGCAAGACAGCAAAAGAGACACAGTTGTATAGAATGGCCTTTTGGACTCTGTGGGAGAGGGAGAGGGTGGGATGGGTTGGCAGAGTGGCAATGTAACATGTGTGATATCATAAGCGAAATGAATTGCCAGTCCAGGTTTGATGCAGGATGCAGGATGCTAGGGACTGATGCACGGGGATAATCCAGAGAGAGGGTGTGGGGCGGGAGGGTGGAGGAGGGGGTCGGGATTGGGAGTTCATGTACACTCATGGCTAATTCATGTCAATGTGTAACAAAACGAATACAGTATTGTAAAGCAAAACAAACTAAAAAATAAAAATTAATTAAAAAAAAAAATCTGGACCATTTTTAAAGTCTTTGTTGAGTTTACTACAATATGGCTTCTGTTTCATATTTTGTTACTTTGGCCACGAGGCATGTGGGATCTTAGCTCCCCAACCAGGGTTGGAGCTCCCAAAACCCACACCTGCTTTGGAAGGTGAAGTCTTAACAACCAGATCTCCAGGGAAGTCCCTCCACTGTCTGTTTTGCAAGCAAAGTTTATAAGGGGTTCTCCCTGTGCATCTGTCTTCACATGCTCTTCCCTCGGTCTGCATTTGCCTCCGTGTCTCTTCTCTTCTTGTAAGGACACCAGTCACACTGGATTAGTATCCAGTTCCGTGGAAATTGGTTATACCTGCAAAGACTGTAGCCGGATAAGGTCCCATTCATAGGTCCTGGAGATTAGGACTTTAGCATATTGGGGAGGGGGCACGTTTCCACCCAGAAACAACCGGAAAATATTATCATTTACCATTTAATGAAACTTCTACAAGATAAAACCTGAAGTCCATGTTTAAGGTGCAGTGGGGAAGCTGTTCTTTCCAATTGGCAGGTGTGAGAATGAGCAGGCAAGTGTTGACAGATGATTCTCTTGTCCATTACCTTAGTGACCAACAGCAAAGAAACAGCAAATGGGTTTCTCCCAAGTGCCTGACTGCTGAAGCCCCTCAAGTTTCTTAAGCTTATCTAATAGCCACCTTGACAGGCTTGTAAAAGTTTTGCAACATCCTTATTTAGAAAAAGAAAAAAATATCCGAAGTCAGTAAGTTGTCCATGGTAGAAATAGTTGACTTGCTGCCAGTAGTGCCCTATGTGTGTTAGAAAGTCTTATCTGTCTACCTGCCACCTTTGAAAAATAAAATCTGCTTTTGTTATTGTTGTTCAGTCGCTCACTAAAGTGAAAGGGAAAATGCTAGTCACTCAATCACATTTGACTCTTTGTGATCCCATGGCCAGGCTCCTCTGTCCATGAAATTCTCCACTCAAAAATATTGGAGTGGGTTACCATTTCCTTCTTCAGGGGATTTGCCCGACCCAGGGATCAAACCTGGGTCTCCTGCATTGCAGACAGTGTCTTTACCATCTGAGCCACAGTTCAGTTCAGTTGCTCAGTCATGTCTGACTCTTTGTGACCCCATGAACCACAGCACGCCAGGCCTTCCTATCCATCACCAACTCCCGGAGTCTACCCAAACCCATGTCCATTGAGTCAGTGATGCCATCCAACCATCTCATCCTCTGTTGTCCCTTTCTCCTCCTGCCCTCAATCTTTCCCAGCATCAGGGTCTTTTCAAATGAGTCAACTCTTTACATCAGGTGGCCAAAGTATTGGAGTTTCAGCTTCAACATCAGTCCTTCCAATGAACACCCAGGACTGATCTGCTTTAGAATGGACTGGTTGGATCTCCTTGCAGTCCAAGGGACCTCAAGAGTCTTCTCTAACACCACAGTTCAAAAGCATCAATTCTTCTGCAGTCAACTTTCTTTATAGTCCAACTCTCACATCTATAAATGACTACTGGAAAAACCATAGCCTTGACTAGACAGACCTTTGTGGACAAGGTAATGTCTCAGATCTTTAATGATCCAGGTTTGATGCAGGATGCAGGATGCTAGGGACTGATGCACGGGGATAATCCAGAGAGAGGGTGTGGGGCGGGAGGGTGGAGGAGGGGGTCGGGATTGGGAGTTCATGTACACTCATGGCTAATTCATGTCAATGTGTAACAAAACGAATACAGTATTGTAAAGCAAAAAAACTAAAAAATAAAAATTAATTAAAAAAAAAAATCTGGACCATTTTTAAAGTCTTTGTTGAGTTTACTACAATATGGCTTCTGTTTCATATTTTGTTACTTTGGCCACGAGGCATGTGGGATCTTAGCTCCCCAACCAGGGTTGGAGCTCCCAAAACCCACACCTGCTTTGGAAGGTGAAGTCTTAACAACCAGATCTCCAGGGAAGTCCCTCCACTGTCTGTTTTGCAAGCAAAGTTTATAAGGGGTTCTCCCTGTGCATCTGTCTTCACATGCTCTTCCCTCGGTCTGCATTTGCCTCCGTGTCTCTTCTCTTCTTGTAAGGACACCAGTCACACTGGATTAGTATCCAGTTCCGTGGAAATTGGTTATACCTGCAAAGACTGTAGCCGGATAAGGTCCCATTCATAGGTCCTGGAGATTAGGACTTTAGCATATTGGGGAGGGGGCACGTTTCCACCCAGAAACAACCGGAAAATATTATCATTTACCATTTAATGAAACTTCTACAAGATAAAACCTGAAGTCCATGTTTAAGGTGCAGTGGGGAAGCTGTTCTTTCCAATTGGCAGGTGTGAGAATTGAGCAGGCAAGTGTTGACAGATGATTCTCTTGTCCATTACCTTAGTGACCAACAGCAAAGAAACAGCAAATGGGTTTCTCCCAAGTGCCTGACTGCTGAAGCCCCTCAAGTTTCTTAAGCTTATCTAATAGCCACCTTGACAGGCTTGTAAAAGTTTTGCAACATCCTTATTTAGAAAAAGAAAAAAATATCCGAAGTCAGTAAGTTGTCCATGGTAGAAATAGTTGACTTGCTGCCAGTAGTGCCCTATGTGTGTTAGAAAGTCTTATCTGTCTACCTGCCACCTTTGAAAAATAAAATCTGCTTTTGTTATTGTTGTTCAGTCGCTCACTAAAGTGAAAGGGAAAATGCTAGTCACTCAATCACATTTGACTCTTTGTGATCCCATGGCCAGGCTCCTCTGTCCATGAAATTCTCCACTCAAAAATATTGGAGTGGGTACCATTTCCTTCTTCAGGGGATTTGCCCGACCCAGGGATCAAACCTGGGTCTCCTGCATTGCAGACAGTGTCTTTACCATCTGAGCCACAGTTCAGTTCAGTTGCTCAGTCATGTCTGACTCTTTGTGACCCCATGAACCACAGCACGCCAGGCCTTCCTATCCATCACCAACTCCCGGAGTCTACCCAAACCCATGTCCATTGAGTCAGTGATGCCATCCAACCATCTCATCCTCTGTTGTCCCTTTCTCCTCCTGCCCTCAATCTTTCCCAGCATCAGGGTCTTTTCAAATGAGTCAACTCTTTACATCAGGTGGCCAAAGTATTGGAGTTTCAGCTTCAACATCAGTCCTTCCAATGAACACCCAGGACTGATCTGCTTTAGAATGGACTGGTTGGATCTCCTTGCAGTCCAAGGGACCTCAAGAGTCTTCTCTAACACCACAGTTCAAAAGCATCAATTCTTCTGCAGTCAACTTTCTTTATAGTCCAACTCTCACATCTATAAATGACTACTGGAAAAACCATAGCCTTGACTAGACAGACCTTTGTGGACAAGGTAATGTCTCAGATCTTTAATGTGTTATCTAGGTTGGTCATAACTTTTCTTCCAAGGAGTAAGCATCTTTTAATTTCATGGCTGCAATCACCATCTGCAGTGATTTTAGAGCCTCAAAAAATAAAGTCAGCCACTGTTTCCTCAACTATTTGTCATGAAGTGATGGGACCAGATGCCATGATCTTAGTTTTCTGAATATTGAGCTTTAAGCCAACTTTTTCACTCTCTTCTTTCACTTTCATCAAGAGACTCTTTAGTTCTTCTTCACCTTTTGCCATAAGGATGATATCATCTGCATATCTGAGGTTATTGATATTTCTCCTGGCAATCTTGATTCTAGCTTGTGCTTCCTCCAGCCCAGCATTTCTCATGATGTACTCTTCATATAAGTTAAACAAGCAGGGTGACAATATACAGCCTTGATGTACTCCTTTTCATATTTTGAACCAGTCTGGTGTTCCAGTCCAGTTCTAACTGTTGATTCCTGACCTGCATACAGGTTTCTCAAGAGGCAGGTCAGGTGGTCTGGTATTACCATCTCTTACAGAATTTTCCACAGTTTCTTGTGATCCACATAGTCAAAGGCTTTGGCATAGTCAATAAAGCAGAAATAGATGTTTTTCTGAAACTCTCTTGCTTTTTCCATGATCCAGCAGATCCTGGCAATTTGATCTCTGGTTCCTCTACCTTTTCTAAAACCAGCTTGAACATCTGGAAGTTCACGGTTCATGTATTGCTGAAGCCTGGCTTGGAGAATTGTGAGCATTACTCTACTAGCATGTGAGATGAGTGCAATTGTACAGTAGTTTGAGCATTCTTTGGCATTGCCTTTCTTTGGGACTGGAATGAAAACACCTTTTCCAGTCCTGTGGCTTCCTGAGGCACAAAGGAATTCCTGAGTTCAGTTGCTAAGTCATGTCCAACTCTTTGTGACCCTGTGGACTGAAGCATGTGGTCTTCCCTGTCCTTCACTAGCTCCTGGAGTTCGCTCAAACTCATATTCATTGAGTTGGTGCTGCCATCCAACCACCTCATCCTCTGTCTGCTATACAGAGTTAATGTAATGTTGGAAAGTTAGATGAGTGCAGGTCTTGAATATCATTATAAGAGCTTATCCTTTCCCGCTGAGGGTGAAACTAACATACTGGTCCCTGATAATCCTCCAGAGTTTCCATGTGTAGATTGATCATTCACAGTAAGCTTGTGAGACCAACAGGCAGCAGTCATAGTGTCTTATGTATCCTTAGAAAAAGATTTTTCTAAATTATCAGGGCTATGCATTTGATGGCTTCTCAGTCCATGAAACCCAAGCACCTGCCCAAAAGAGCAATGATGGCAAATCAGACCAGTCCGGACCTGCTTCTTGTCTGTCCCTCAACTGGCATGCACCCACCTGTTCTAGCACACTTGAGCTGGTGATAAGAGGGGGCCCATACGGGACATCCTGGTGACAACAGTGAGTATCAGAATTGCCAGAGCACATACAATGGACTCTGGGCTAACTGCCCAACAGCTCAAAGAAGAGGCCAGACCTACAGTGTTGATTCTTGCAGAAAATACAACACCTCATGCCAATTCCATCTGCTGAGGAGTCCTGGATTCTGGCCCAGTGCAATTTTCATAGTCGTAGACTCCAAGCCACTAGTCGTTTCCATGCAAAGCCTTGGTCTCTCTCTGAAGAGTATACATCCAGTGTATTTGAAGGGTGAGAGATGAGGACATGCTTGGCTTTGGTTGTTCTCGCGGAGGCAGAGAGGCAGAGGACCTGCTGCTTGAGTTTTGGGTGAAAGCCATCCCTCCCTGTTTTCCATTCTTTTTTGACTTCTCTCTTTGCAACAATGGGAAACATATTTATTGTTGGAACATAGTCATCAGAAGGACTCAAGAGAGAGTTTTTTCTTCCTCATATTTGTCAAACCACAGACATTTCACAATGGAGAAAAGATGATATTAAGAATAGGGGAAAGATATTAATAATGCAAGTCTTTCTTTTTTTATTGCCAACTTAAAATGGGTTGTGGTCAAACATTTGGAACCAAGAACAAACATTATCTCATAGACTAACAATGCTGGCTGAATCCACAAATGCATATTTCATCCATACTGTGAGCTGAGGGAGAAAGGTAAACATCTCCCAGGTGACAGGTTAGTCCAGCTTCAGTGCTTAAAACAGCTACCTTTAGCTGGCCTCGCCTTCTACAGCTTTTTTTCCTTTCTGTACCTTTGAACTCAACCAGCCCATTCCGTATACACTGTAAGCTCTAAACACAAAGGCAATGAGGGTGTGACCTCTGGGTGGTCAGAACTACGTAGACTAAGTACAGTCATTGTTAGGACAGAGCCTGTCAGCATTTTTGTGGGGAGGGGTCTCCATTTTTAAAGATAAGAAACTGTGGATTTGAGCGGCTGATTTTAGTTCAGGAAGTTGGTGTGTTTTCTGTGTGTTTGGTTGCTTGTTTGTTTATTAATTCACCAAAGGGTTTTCCACAAGGCAGCCTGCATTTAACAGGGAGTGGGCCAGGGGTGCCACTTGTTCTAAAGTCTGTCAAATAGGCTGTGATGAACCCACCAGCACACGAGGGATGTTAATGAACTGTGGTCACACTTGCCATCCCTCTGAGAGTAGGCATTTCATTGAGTCTTAGAAAAAGCACCATAAGGCCACAGAATATGTCTCCATGCTGGCCTATTGCCACTTAATTGCCACATCTCTGTAAGCCACTCAAAGCTCGTATTTGGTGACGATAAAGTTAGAGGGTATGGAGTCCAGTTCGGTCAGTTCTCTGTGTTCTGTGGTCTGCTTGAAAACAGCGAGTTCTGCTGAATGAAACATCTGGTTATTATGAAGATCCCCTGCCTGTCATATATGCATCCCCGGTTTTCAGAGGCTGGGAATCTTGCCTTGCCTGTGAAGACACATGCCACTTTAATGTATCTGTAGCACTTACTGCTGCCGCCATTAACTTGCCAGTGACTGCGTTACAATATCTCACAACTTATGTGCCCCTGGCTTGACTTCCTACAGAGGTGTGACTGTTTTACTGCTTCCCTGTGGTGCTTTCCAAAAAGAATACTCTGAACCTGTTACCTGTTGATTTAATTTGAGTGGAATTCAGGGAGATGTACTTAGCACTGAATCATAGCTCACACCATAATGGTACCCGGGGTTTTTAGAATGTGCGTTAGGACCTTGCAGAGCCACAGTTCCAGCAGTAAGAGCAGCAGCAGCAGCTAATGGACTGTGGACATGACATTAATGGCAGTCAACCCCGATCTAGCCCTTTCCTTGTGCCTGGGATTGTTCTATGTGTTTTACTTGTACTATGCCATTTGGTTCTTCAAACCACATTTTGAGGTGGGTACTGTTATTTAAGCTGAAATTGAAAGATGAGGAACTGGTGGCCCAGAGAGAGAAGAATGGTGCCCAAGGTTGCACAACTGGAGGGCAGTAGATTCCAGTCCAAGCAGTTTGGCTGCAGAGTCTGTGCTTGGACCCACTGAGTGATAGCATCTCTTTCACAAGAGCTATACATATATGGGTATGGATCATATGCCAGACACTTTTTTATGAAAATTCACTAATAATAGTAAGAGGTGGTGGACAATAGAGTGCTTTATACGATGCCACTGAAATTTCCATCAAGCCTAAAAAAACATCATATCCTTGAACAGTCACTGGGGCTGGGGCTATGTGCGGTTTCTTCCTAAGTGGGCTGGGACAGCAGTGCCAGGCAAGAAAGGATAGTTTGTTCTTTGCTTGGAAAATTTTATGATCAGGAGATCAAGGCTCAGGGGTACTTTTTAAAAAATAAAGTTATTTATTTTTAACTATAGAATAATTGCTTTATAACATTATATTAGTTTCTGCCATAGATCAACATGAATCAGCCATAAGTATACATATGTCCCCTCTCTCTTGAACCTTCCTCCTACCTGCCACCCTGGGTCAGATATGGTAGAAGCACAGAAAGTCAAGGCACTGCTGTTTTCCTCTGCTTTGAGCAAGCAATGTGCAAGCCACACAGTGGGGGAGCAGCCCAGGTGGTAGGTATTTTCTGCCCATTGGCTTGCAGCAACTTCACAGAGACATAGGGTGGGGAGATGCTGGAGTGAGTGTTTTTTTCTTGTCTCCCTCAGGGTGCCCTAGACTGAATGGCCACTCTACTTTCAGGGGCTGTCTCTCTTGGATGGAGAGCTTAATAGGTAGCAGAGAGACTCTCCTACAAATGAGGAGTCTATTATTTCAGTGAGCACAAAATATCCAAGTTAAAGGAAGAAAAAAAGATGAGAGCCAAACTAAAACCATAACTTAGTGGTTTACCCGAACCAAAGAGAACCTTTTTCTTAGTCACTTTTTCTCAATGGGGAAAGAAAGGGAACCTATCACTAAGAACTGTCTTAAAGGATGGAGCTCCCCTCCTGTGGGTGGGTGGAGGTGTGTGACCTAGAAAGGACCCATGGGATGGAGGTGGGGCCTTCTGGGTGCTGACAATATTCTATTTCTTTACCTAGGTAGTAGTTGTTCAGTCCCTAAGTCCTGTCCAACTCTTGTGACCCATGGACCGCATCATGCCAGGCTCCTCTCTAGTTGTTACATGACAGTAACTACATGATGCTTTGCTTTGTGATTTTTAATATTCAGTTTTTTATATCTTACGGGCTCTGTGCATTTATATATCATAACGCTATAAAACAAAACATTTTAAAGAGTGAGAACACGCACTTAGCCCGTTGGATTAGCTGAGCCAGTTCTGCTGTTCACCCAGTGGGACAACAGTGCTGCAGCCAGATCACTCTCAGGGCGACAACAGTGGTAACAACTCCCATTATTAATCCCTGTTACTACAAGAAATGGGGGGCCTCTTGGCGAGGCCTAAGAGTGCAGGTGGCACAGCATTCCATCAGATCCATGCACCGAGGCTTCACAAAGCATGCCATTTTCCATGAGGGCTGCCCAGCCTTGTTCTTGGGACCTACGGGGTGCTGGATCCTCAGGCAGTTTGCCAGATGGCGTTCCAGGGGTGAAGGAAAAAGGAAGGAAGTCTCCAGGGTACATGTTAATGATTCCTCGGGGTCCAACTTGTCATTGATCCTATGCTCATCTGGATAGTGAGCATTGCAAGGAATGTGGACGGGCTCCTGGGTAGACTGGTGAGGAGGCTTTGATGTGTGATTTATAGATATGTAAATAGGAATAATGACCCTTACCTTTCAGGGCTGTTTTGAACACTGAACAAGCCTGGTGTCAGGGCACAATCAGTTCAGTTCAGTTCAGTCGCTCAGTCGTGTCCGACTCTTTGTGACCCCATGAATGGCAGCACGCCAGGCGTCCCTGTCCATCACCAACTCCCAGAGTTCATTCAGACTCATATCCATCGAGTCGGTGATGCCATCCAGCCATCTCATCCTCTATCGTCCCCTTCTCCTCCTGCCCCCAATCCCTCCCAGCATCAGAGTCTTTTCCAATGAGTCAAGTCTTCGCATGAGGTGGCCAAAGTACTGGAGCTTCAGCTTTAGCATCATTCCTTCCAAAGAAATCCCAGGGCTGATCTCCTTTAGAATGGACTGGTTGATCTCCTTGCAGTCCAAGGGACTCTCAAGAGTCTTCTCCAACTCCACAGTTCAAAAGCATCAATTCTTCGGTGCTCAGCCTTCTTTACAGTCCAACTCTCACATCCATACATGACTACTGGAAAAACCATAGCCTTGACGAGACAGACCTTAGTTGGCAAAGTAATATCTCTGCTTTTGAATATGCTATCTAGGTTGGTCATAACTTTCCTTCCAAGGAGTAAGCGTCTTTTAATTTCATGGCTGCAGTCACCACCTGCAGTGATTTGGGAGCCCACAAAAGTAAAGTCTGACACTGTTTACACTGTTTCCCCATCTATTTTCCATGAAGTGATGGGACCAGATGCCATGATCTTTGTTTTCTGAATGTTAAGCTTTAAGCCAACTTTCTCACTCTCCTCTTTTACTTTCATCAAAAGGCTTTTTAGCTCCTCTTCACTTTCTGCCATAAGGTGGTGTCATCTGCATATCTGAGGTTATTGATATTTCTCCCAGCAATCTTGATTCCAGCTTGTGTTTCTTCCAGTTCAGCATTTCTCATGATGTATTCCACATATAAGTTAAATAAGCAGGGTGACAATATACAACTTTGACGTACTCCTTTTCCTATTTGGAACCAGTCTGTTGTTCCATGTCCAGTTCTAACTGTTGCTTCCTGACCTGCATATAGGTTTCTCAAGAGGTAGGTCAGCTGGTCTGGTATTCCCATCTCTTTCCACAGTTTATTGTGATCCACACAGTGAAAGGCTTTGGCATAGTCAATAAAGCAGAAATAGATGTTTTTCTGGAACTCTCTTGCTTTTTTGATGATCCAGTGGATGTTGGCAATTTGATCTCTGGTTCCTCTGCCTTTTCTAAAACTAACTTGAATATCAGGAAGTTCACTGTTCATGTATTGCTGAAGCCTGGCTTGGAGAATTTTGAGCATTATTTTACTAGTATGTGAGATGAGTACAGGGGACAATAGGTATTTAATAATGGGAACTGTTACCACTGTTTTCAGAGCTTCCCAGGTGGTGCAGTGGTAAAGAGTCAGCTTGCTGATTCAGGAGACACTGGTTTAATCCCTCGGTCAGGAAGGTGTCACTCCAGTATTCGTGCCTGAAGAATTTCAAGGATAGAGGAGCCTGGGAGGCTCTAGTCCATGGGGTAGCAAAGAGTCAGACATGACTGAGCACATGCAACAGTCACACCACTGTTGTCACCGTGAGAGCGATATGGCTGGGTGAATGGTATATCACTGGGTGAACAGCAGGACTGACTCAGCTAATCCAGGGGGCTTATGTGGGTGTTTCCCTCTTTAAAAGTTTTGTTTTACAGTATTGTGATCTATAAATGTACAATGTCCATAAGACATAAATAACTGAATATTAAAAGTCATAAAGCAAAATATCAGGTAATTATTGTCATGTAACAACTACTCTGTGGATAGCAACTGCAACCATGAAATCAGATTAGAAAGTGACCTGTCTTAGCAGGAAAGCTATGACAAACCTTGACAGTGTGTTGAAAAGCAGAGACATTACTCTGTCAACAAAGGTCCATATAGTCAAGTCTATGGTCTTCCCAGTGGTCATGTACGGTTGTGATGGACCGTAAAGAAGGCAGAGTGCCAAAGCATTGATGCCTTCAAACTGAGTTGTGGAGAAGGCTCCTGACAGTCACTTGGACATCAAGGAGGTCAAACCAGTCAATCCTAAAGAAAATCAACCCTGAATGCTCATTGGAAGGACTGATGCTGAAGCTGAAGCTCCAGTATTCCAATGAGCTGACCCACTGGAAAAGACCCTGATGCTGGGAAAGATTGAGGGCATAAGAAGAGGGCATCAGAGGATGAGATGGCTGGATGGCATCACCGATGCAATGGACATGAACTTGGGCAAACTTCGGGAGATGGTGAGGGACAAGAAGGCCTGGTGTGCTGCAGTCCATGGGGTTGCAAAGAGACACAACTGGGTGACTGAACAACAACTCAGGTAAATAAATCAAATATTGTCAGCACCCAGAAGACTCCACGTCCATCCCATGGGTCCTCTCCAGGTCACACCCCTCCATCCACCCACAGGAAGTGACTTCCTTCTTATCTTTATAAATAAATGAACAGTTTTATTCTATATATCCCCATATTATTTACTTTCATCAAAAGGCTTTTTAGCTCCTCTTCACTTTCTGCCATAAGGTGGTGTCATCTGCATATCTGAGGTTATTGATATTTCTCCCAGCAATCTTGATTCCAGCTTGTGTTTCTTCCAGTTCAGCATTTCTCATGATGTATTCCACATATAAGTTAAATAAGCAGGGTGACAATATACAACTTTGACGTACTCCTTTTCCTATTTGGAACCAGTCTGTTGTTCCATGTCCAGTTCTAACTGTTGCTTCCTGACCTGCATATAGGTTTCTCAAGAGGTAGGTCAGCTGGTCTGGTATTCCCATCTCTTTCCACAGTTTATTGTGATCCACACAGTGAAAGGCTTTGGCATAGTCAATAAAGCAGAAATAGATGTTTTTCTGGAACTCTCTTGCTTTTTTGATGATCCAGTGGATGTTGGCAATTTGATCTCTGGTTCCTCTGCCTTTTCTAAACTAACTTGAATATCAGGAAGTTCACTGTTCATGTATTGCTGAAGCCTGGCTTGGAGAATTTTGAGCATTATTTTACTAGTATGTGAGATGAGTACAGGGGACAATAGGTATTTAATAATGGGAACTGTTACCACTGTTTTCAGAGCTTCCCAGGTGGTGCAGTGGTAAAGAGTCAGCTTGCTGATTCAGGAGACACTGGTTTAATCCCTCGGTCAGGAAGGTGTCACTCCAGTATTCGTGCCTGAAGAATTTCAAGGATAGAGGAGCCTGGGAGGCTCTAGTCCATGGGGTAGCAAAGAGTCAGACATGACTGAGCACATGCAACAGTCACACCACTGTTGTCACCGTGAGAGCGATATGGCTGGGTGAATGGTATATCACTGGGTGAACAGCAGGACTGACTCAGCTAATCCAGGGGGCTTATGTGGGTGTTTCCCTCTTTAAAAGTTTTGTTTTACAGTATTGTGATCTATAAATGTACAATGTCCATAAGACATAAATAACTGAATATTAAAAGTCATAAAGCAAAATATCAGGTAATTATTGTCATGTAACAACTACTCTGTGGATAGCAACTGCAACCATGAAATCAGATTAGAAAGTGACCTGTCTTAGCAGGAAAGCTATGACAAACCTTGACAGTGTGTTGAAAAGCAGAGACATTACTCTGTCAACAAAGGTCCATATAGTCAAGTCTATGGTCTTCCCAGTGGTCATGTACGGTTGTGATGGACCGTAAAGAAGGCAGAGTGCCAAAGCATTGATGCCTTCAAACTGAGTTGTGGAGAAGGCTCCTGACAGTCACTTGGACATCAAGGAGGTCAAACCAGTCAATCCTAAAGAAAATCAACCCTGAATGCTCATTGGAAGGACTGATGCTGAAGCTGAAGCTCCAGTATTCCAATGAGCTGACCCACTGGAAAAGACCCTGATGCTGGGAAAGATTGAGGGCATAAGAAGAGGGCATCAGAGGATGAGATGGCTGGATGGCATCACCGATGCAATGGACATGAACTTGGGCAACTTCGGGAGATGGTGAGGGACAAGAAGGCCTGGTGTGCTGCAGTCCATGGGGTTGCAAAGAGACACAACTGGGTGACTGAACAACAACTCAGGTAAATAAATCAAATATTGTCAGCACCCAGAAGACTCCACGTCCATCCCATGGGTCCTCTCCAGGTCACACCCCTCCATCCACCCACAGGAAGTGACTTCCTTCTTATCTTTATAAATAAATGAACAGTTTTATTCTATATATCCCCATATTTCATTGTTGTTCCATTGCCAAGTCATGTCTGCTACCCCACGGACTGCAGCATGCCAGACTTCCCTGTCCTTCACTGTCTCCTGGAGTTTGCTCAGATTCATGTCAGTTGAGTCCGTGATGCTATTTATCTCATCCTCTGCTGCCTTCTATACCTCATTTTACTTCTCATTTATTTCCATATCTCATTTTATTACACTTCATTTAACTATGCTTCACAGATGTTGTTGCTGGTTTTTTTTTTTTTTTTTTTTTCAAAATAAAGGTTTGTAGCAGTCATGCATTGAGCAAGCCTATCAGCACCATTTTCCCAACAGGATGTGGTCACTGTGTCTCTGCGTCACATTTTGGTAATTCTCACTAAATTCCAAACTTTTTCATTATTATATTTGTTATAATGATCTGTGATCACTGATCTTTGATGTTAACTGTGGCATAAAGATTATGACTTACCGAAGCTCATATGACTAGCAGTTTTTTAGGAATAAAGTATTTTTTAACTAAGGTATGTACATTGTTTTTTGGACATAATGCCACTGCAGACATAATAGACCATGGCATAGTGTAAACGTAACTTTGATATATACCGGGAAACCAAGACATTTCTGTGACTCATTTTATTGAGCTATTTGCTTTATTATAGTGGTCTGGAACGAAACTCATAATTATCTCTGAGGCTATATAAATGTATAGACATCCCTCCATATTATTGTTTTATCTGTATTTAAATGTTATATAAATTGACTTATCTATTCTTTTGAGTCTTACTTCCTTCATCCACCTTATGGTTGTAAGATTCAAGCACACTGTTTTCGTAGAGGCAGTATATATCTTTTCAGGAATATATGGTAGTTCTTTCTACAAATATGCTACACTTTGTTATTTATCTTCCTATAGATGGATTTTTTTAGGTTGGGGTAATTACTGATAATGTTGCCATATACATTCTTATTTATGCATTGTATTGACATGAGCTGTAGATATATACCTAGGAGAGGAATTGCTGGGTCACAAGATATGTTCAGTTCAGTTCAGTTCAGTTGCTCAGTCGTGTCCGACTCTTTGCAACCCCATGAATCGCAGCACACCAGGCCTCCCTGTCCATCACCAACTCCTGGAGTTCACTCAGACTCCCGTCCATCGAGTCAATGATGCCATCCAGCCATCTCATCCTCTGTCGTCCCCTTCTCCTCCTGCCCCCAACCCCTCCTAACATCAGAGTCTTTTCCAATGAGTCAACTCTTCGCATGAGGTGGCCAAAGTACTGGAGCTTCAGCTTTAGCATCATTCCTTCCAAAGAAATCCCAGGGCTGATCTCCTTCAGAATGGACTGGTTGGATTTCCTTGCAGTCCAAGGGACTCTCAAGAGTCTTCTCCAACACCACAGTTCAAAAGCATCAATTCTTCGGTGCTCAGCCTTCTTTACAGTCCAACTCTCACATCCATACATGACTACTGGAAAATCCATAGCCTTGACTAGACAGACCTTAGTCGGCAAAGTAATGTCTCTGCTTTTGAATATGAGTCACCATCTGCAGTGATTTTGGAGCCCCCCAAAATAAAGTCTGATACTGTTTACACTGCTTCCCCATCTATTTCCCATAGGAGAGGAATTGCTGGGTCACAAGATATGTTATATCTAACTTTAGTTGATGCTGCCAAACTCTTTCCCAAAGTGGTGGTACCAACTTACTCTATCATCTGCAGTTTACAAGAGTCACCATTACTCCACAGTTTCAGGGACAGATGGTATCCATTGTCTTTAAATGTTAGGCAGTCGGGTAGGTATGTAATTGTGTTTGGTTTTTACTTTGTATTTCCCCAACGATTGAAGAAGTTTATTGTTTATTGTCCATCTGGACTTTTGTGATTTTTCTTTGGTTCATATTTAAATTGGGTCATCTTCAAGGTGATGAATGTTATCCAAATGGATACTTGACCGTACAAAGTAGCATTTACTGAGAAGAGTGGTGTCTTGGAACTCATCAGAGTAGATGGTTAAAACCACAGTTTTGTGAGTAGATTTTTTTAAATTTTTATTTGTACTTTATTTTACTTTACAATACTGTATTGGTTTTGCCATACATTGACATGAATCCAAAATCAGCCATGATGGGAGTTTTATACCATGGATATTGGCAAGTGCTACAAGTCAAGGCAGTCATCTACTACAGCAATGGAAAAGAACATCTCTTCTACTCTGACCCTCAGTGTCACCTCTGTCAAAAACCCTGTCCAGACAAATGTGGGTTCATTTCCATGCTATCCCTTCTGTATCTTTCTTTTATTTTTATACCTATCCTAGTGTCAAAGCCATACTACCTTATGAAGTATGGCTTTATAATAACTCTTCATATATGGTATAGCCAAGTCCTCTCATCTCGGAGTATTTTGCTGATCTGGGTCTCTTAAATTTTTTAATTTTAGAATTAACTTACCAAGTTTATAAAGAAAAAATTGTTTGAAATTTGAGGGGGTAGGAAAAGGCAATGGCACCCCACTCCAGTACTTTTGCCTGGAAAATCCCATGGATGGAGAAGCCTGGTAGGCTGCAGTCGATGGGGTTGCCAAGAGTCAGACACGACTGAATGACTTCACTTTCCCTTTTCTCTTTCATGCATTGGAGAAGGAAATGGCAACCCACTCCAGTGTTCTTGCCTGGAGAATGCCAGGGAAGGGGGAGCCTGGTGGGCTGCCGGCTATGGGGTCGCACAGAGTCGGACACGATTGAAGTGACTTAGCAGCAGCAGCAGCAGCACATTGATTCTGTAGATCAACTTTGGGAAAAATGCACATTTTTATGCTTCCCTGATGGCTCAGTGGTAAGAATCCATCTGCAGTGCAGGAGGCACAGGTTTGATCCCTGGGCTGGGAAGATCCTCTGGAGGAGGAAATGGTAACCTACTCCAGTGTTCTTGCCTAGAAAATCTCATAGAGCAGCTTGACGTGCTGCAGTCTGAAGGGTCACAAAGAGTTGGACGCAACTGAGAGACAGCATGCATGTATATTTTTATATGCTTCGGGTCACTGTGGAAATTACTCATTATTGTGTAACATCAGTTGCATATATTTTCTGTAGGTTTGTCATTTGTCATTTAAATTTGGCTATAGTGTTTCTTCCCTTGTGGAGCTTTACTTCTATTAAAGTTTATCAACCTTTTTCTTCATAGCTTCTAGCATTTATGTCATAAGATTAAAAATTTAAATATTAATATTCTCTGGTGTTTTATTCTGTCCTTTAATGATTTTCTTAATGATTACAGTCCAAAGATTTTAATCTTTGATTTACTTGGAGTTTATGTTACATAAAATTATATTATGATAAAGATTTTTAAAATCTTATTTTTAAAAATCTGTTGTCCCAATACTGGTTCCTGAACAATCTATTCTAATTTGAAATGTTACTGTTATCATAAATGAAATTTCTATAAATATTTGGATTTTTTTCTTGGATTTTGTCTTTTGTTTCATTATATGCTTCTGTTTATAGTATCACAGTTTCATAGGTATCATGTGAGCCACAAATGCAAGCCACATGAAATTTAAAATATTCTTGTGGTGGTGGTGGTTTAGTCACTAAGTTGTATTGACTCTTGTGACCCCATGGACTGTAGCCAGTCAGGCTCCTCTTGTCCCCATGGGATTTCCCAGGCAAGAATACAGGAGTGGGTTGTCATTTTCTTCTTCTGGGGCTCACCCAACACATCAGTTCAATTCAGTTCAGTTGCTCAGTCATGTCTGACTCTCTGCAATCCCATGGACTGCAATATGACAGGCCTCCCTGTCCATCACCAACTCCTGGAGTTTACCCAAACCCATGTCCATTGAGTTGGTGATGCCATCCAGCATCTCTCTGTCATCCCCTTCTCCTCCTGCCTTCAATCTTTCCCAGCATCAGGGTCTTTCCAAATGAGTCTGTTCTTCACATCAAGTGGCCAGAGTATTGGAGTTTCAGCTTCAGCATCAGTTCTTCCAATGAATATTCAGGACTGATTTCCTTTAGGACTGACTGGTTGGATCTCCTCGCAGTCCAAGGGACTCTCAAGTCTTTTCCAATACCACAGTTCAAAAGCATCATTTCTTCTGTGCTCAGCTTTCTTTATAGTCCAACTCTCACATCCAAACATGACTACTGGAAAAACCATAGCTTTGACTAGATGGACCTTGGTCAGCAAAGTAACGTCTACGCTTTTTAATATGCTGTCTAGGTTGGCCATAGCTTTTCTTCCAAAGAGCAAGCATCTTTTAATTTCATGGCTACAATCACCATCTGCAGTAATTTTGGAGCCCCCCAAAATAAAGTCTGACACTGTTTCCATTGTTTCCCCATCTATTTGCCATGAAGTGATGGGATCAGATGCCATGATCTTTGTTTTCTGAATGTTGAGCTTTAAGCCAACTTTTTCACTCTCTTCTTTCACTTTCATCAAGAGGCTCTTTAGTTCTTCTTTGCTTTCTGCCATAAAGGTGGTGTCATCTACGTATCTGAGGTTATTGATGTTTCTCCTGGCAATCTTGATTCCAGTTTGTGCTTCATCCAGCCCAGCATTTCATATGATGTACTCTGCATATAAGTTAAATAAGCAGAATGACAATATACAGCCTTGACATACTCCTTTCCCAATTTGGAACCAGTCTGTTGTTCCATGTCTGGTTCTAACTATTGTTTCTTGACCTGCATACAGATTTCTCAAGAGGCAGATCAGGTGGTCTGGTATTCCCATCTCTTGAAGAATTTTCCACAGTTTGTTGTGATCCACACAGTCAAAGGCTTTGGCATAGTCAATAAAGCAGAAGTAGGTATTTTCCTGGAACTCTCTTGCTTTTTCAATGATCCATCAGATGTTGGCAATTTGATCTCTGGTTCCCTGCCTTTTCTAAATCCAGCTTGAACATCTGGAAGTTCACAGTTCATGTACTATTGAAACCTGGCTTGGAGAATTTTGAGCATTACTTTGCTGCCGTGTGAGATGAGTGCAATTGTGGGGTAGTCTGAACATTCTTTGGCTTTGACTTTCTTTGGGATTGGAATGAAAACAGGTTTTCCAGTCCTGTGACCACTGCTGAGTTTTCCAAATTTGCTTGCATATTGAGTGGAGCACTTTAACAGCATCATGTTTTAGGATTTGAAATAACTCCACTGGAATTCCATTACCTCCACTAGCTTTGTTCATAGTGATGCTTCCTAAGGCCCACTTGACTTCACATTCCAGGATGTCTAGCTCTAGGTGAGTGATCAAACCATCGTAATTATCTGGGTCTTGAAGATCTTTTTGGTACAGTTCTTCTGTGTATTCTTGCCACCTCTTCTTAATATCTTTTGCTTCTGTTAGGTTCATACCATTTCTGCCCTTTATTGTGCCCATATTTGCATGCTAACCCATAGGTATCACGTGAACCACAAATGTAAGCCACATCAAATTTAAAATATTCTAATAGCCACATTAAAAAGTAAAAAAAAAGAGGTGAAATTACTTTTATTATTTTTAAAATTGAAGTATTGTTGATGTGTATAGTATTATATAAAATACATGTGTATAATACAGTGTTTCACAATTTTTCAAGATCATACTCCATTTATAGTTATTATAAAATATTAGTTATATCCTCCATGTTACACAGTATATCCTTGTAGCTTATTTTCTACCTAATAGTTTGTGCCTTTTAATCCCCTACCCCTACATTGCCTGTCCCCTCCTCCCTCTCCCCACTGGCAACCACTCGTTTGTTTACTATATCTGTGAGTGTTTCTTTTTTGTTATATTCAATAGTTTGCTGTATTTTGTAGAATCCACATATATGTGATATCATGCAGCTTTTGTCTTTCTCTGTCTGACCTATTTCACTTAGCCTGATGCGAAGTCCACTCATATTGCTCCAAATGGCAAAATTAGTCTTTTTAATGTCTGAGTAGGATTCCATTGTCTCTGTGTGTATGTGTGCATATATATGTGTGTGTGTGTGTGTGTGTGTGTGTGTGTATGTGTGTATCTCATATCTTCCTTCTCTGTTCATTTGTTGGTGGGTACTCAGGTTGCTTCTATAACCTGGCAATTGTAAATAATGCTGCTATGAACATTGGGCAATGGCACCCCACTCCAGTACTCTTGCCTGGAAAATCCCATGGACGGAGGAGCCTGGTGGGCTGCAGTCCATGGGGTCGCTAAGAGTTGGGCACGACTGAGCGACTTCACATTCACTTTCCACTTTCATGCATTGGAGAAGGCAATGGCAACCCACTCCAGTGTTCTTGCCTGGAGAATCCCAGATACAGAGGAGCCTAGTGGGCTGCCATCTCTGGGGTCACACAGAGTCGGACACAACTGAAGTGACTTAGCAGCAGCAGCAGCATAGTCACTGTGATTTTACCATGAACCTTTGTAAACAAAGTGTTATTCATTTTTTTGGGTATAAGTTATTGGTTGATTTTATATGAGTAAATGTTAATTTGAGTATACAAAATAAATTTAAATTTACAAAAATAAATATATATGTATATATAAGTATATTTTTTTAAACTTTGGTTGCTAATGTAAGATTTTATTATAAAATTTAGAGCTTAAAGTGTGAAAGCCACTTGGCTAAGTGACCCAAAAGGTCACTTGGAAAGTGTAAAATGTGAATACAAGTTAGTGTAGACCCAGAATGACCCTGGATATCAAAGGGTACCTAACGTATTCTTTTCTCTCTTTTCATTATTTTTCTTCTATTTCTCCTCTATACAATATGCTAATAAGAAATCTAGATTACACAGAACCAGGCCAGGTGTTATACTAGTCTTTTATCAACAAATGAGAGCACATTATACAGTTTTTAATTGGTCTTAGGAAAAGCAAAGGTGAAATGGAAATTCAATTCTCCTGGACCTTTGTTCAAAATGCAATTTTCCATCTCTACTGTAAGGAACGAATTTAATTAGCTTGACTCTCACCATTTGGCCATGCATTTGTAATCCTTGTTCACACTTTGAAAGAAAAAATTGGTGAAAGAAATTGAACAATAATGGAAATCTTGTCTGAGCAGAACAAATTGGAATTATCAAATACATTGCAGGATGACTGGCATGCTGGAGCTGGGGAGAGGAGAAGTGTCTGGTGACTTAGAAAAAGCTCCTCTCCCTAGAATGCCACTATTCAGCCTGACACGGTTTTGTCCTGTACAGAGAGCCTTCCAGAGTAGAGAGGGCTGTAGTGCCAGGCAGACCTAGGTTGGAAGCCTGCCTCCAATCTTTAATGGTTGGTCACTTAATTTTCCCAATCTTCAATTTCCTCATCTGTAAAATGGGGTAACAACGTCTCCCTAGTAGCCTTTCACTTTTCACTTTCATTTACTGGAGAAGGAAATGGCAACCCACTCCAGTATTCTTGCCTGGAGAATCTCAGGGACAGGGGTGCCTGGTGGGCTGCTGTCTCTGGGGTCGCACAGAGTCGGACACGACTGAAGCGATTTAGCAGCAGTAGCAGCAGTAGCCTTGGGAGGACTGAAATAAATGAATCATGGAAAGTGCCAGACACATAACAGGAGCTCAAAGAATGACCAAGAGGAACTTGCCAAAGGCAGGATCAGTAGCAGGACTGAGGGATACTTGTAGGTTCCTGACTTGCTTCCTCTTGAGAAGAAAGCAGTGAGTATGTTTGTACACTCTGCGGGTGGTACCAGTGTTGGAGGGCAAGGTTCTTCCGGACTTTCTTCTCAGTCACTCTGGGACAGCATATAACCAGGGCCTTTTGCAGAGGAGTCCATTCAGGATTCTAATCTGTAGTTACCGAAGCTCCAAGAGTCCATTGTTGCTCAGTGTGTGAGCTTTGTGGGACAGCTGTAAGGCCATGGAGGTCATGTTCACCAAGCACAGCTCACCAATGAGGAAATGAGTTAAGAGTTTCTGGGCCAGCAAGTAGGTCAAATAGCATAAATCACAGAGGGAAAAGGGGTCACAAAACATACTATTTAGGACTTTGTGGAGAGGTGTCAGAGAGGGAAAAGGTAGAGTTCATGGTCTCAGAGCTTGTAATATAACAGAAGGGAAACAAAACTCTAGCCACATAAGGTGCTAACTGTAAAGATCTAATGTCCATACAACTTTTTTTCTTTTCTCTGAGACAGTGTCAAAATCAAATACCCCTTGAGGTTTTCAGCCCACTTGCCCAAGTTTGAGTTCAGAAAATAAAGTCCCCGTTTCTCTGTATGTATTGTTCCCAACTCAGTTTCTGAGCACTTCTGTACTCTCAGAATTCCCTCCCTGTTAGGAGTATAGGTCTACTCAGGATTTGCTAGATCTGGGTTCATCTTCAACTCCCTACTTACTCTCTTATGGCCTTGGGGGGAAGCATCTATTCCTCTGGACACCTGTTTCTTCATCTTTAAAATGGTCACATCATAGGGTGGTGGTTATGATAATTTTGTTGTTGCTCAGTCACTAAGTCATGCCCAACTCTTTGCAACCCCATGGACTGCATCCCGCTAGGCTTCCGTGTCCTTCACCATCTCCTGGAGTTTGCTTAAACTCATGTCCATTGAATTGGTGATGCCATCCAACCATCTTATCCTCTGTTGCCCTCCTCTCTTGCTCGCAATCTTTCCTAGCATCAGAGTCTTTTCCAATAAGTCAGCTCTTTGCATCATGTGGCCAAAGTATTGGAGCTTCAGCTTCAGCATCAGTCCTTCCAATGAGTATTCAGGGTTGATTTCCTTTAGGATTGACTGGTTTGATTTCCTTGCTGTCCAAGGGACTCTCAAGAGTCTTCTCCAGCACCACAGTTTGGAAGAGTCAATTCTTCTGTGCTCAGCCTTCTTTATGGTCCAACTCTCACATCCATAAATTACTACTGGAAAAAAATAGCTTTGTCAGCAAAGTGATGTCTTTGCTTTTTAATATGCTGCCTAGGTTTGTCATAACTTTCATGGCAGCACTCACTGTCCAGAGTGATTTTGGAGCCCAAGAAAAGAAAATCTGTGAAATTTAAGGATTCCCTTTTGGATAGGCCTAATGCTAGGCCCTCAGGATGAACAGATAAGGAGAATCTGTTTTCTTCCTTCAAGGCAGTGGCTCTCCACCTGGGCCAGTTCTGCTTCCTCAGAGGACAACTGGCAACATCTGGAGACATCCTGGCTGTCCTTGTTGGGTGACAGTTGGGTGTGGGGGTGCAGGAGACCTGGGGATGCTAAATATTCTACAGTGCATAGGACAGCCTCCCCGCAACACCAGACACCCCCACCTCCTTACCCCACCCCCGCGCACGGCAGCGTTCCTTCGGATTTTACAATTAGAAGAGGAAGATGGGGCCATTAGAGGTTTTCCTCTCCGAGAAGAGGGAAAACGTCATGATTCTTAAAGTCATATTTACCCCTCCTGCTGCGCTATTATATGTCCCGGTCCCAGCTCCCTCGGAGGAGGACCGAGGATGCGCTTCCTACCATCCTTAAGCATCGACACGTCCCCAGTTAGAGATTCCCCGCTGCCGCTGCCTGGGGAGGGGCCTGGGCAGCCGAGTGAAACTGAAAGGAAGGAGCCTGGCGCTCCTTCCTCGGGTCTCTAGGTAGAGACGCGAAGCAGTCCCTGTGCAAACGCCGCAGAGAGGCTTTGCGGAAAAGGCAGGGCTTCTAAAGCGACTTTATTAGACTTCCTGGGGCAGCAGCTCCAGCCAGGCATAGCCTGACCGTTCACTGTCAGCACACCCCAGGGCTCGACGGCTGGGCACCAAAGAGGGTGAGCTTGCTGGCTGCTCTGGGGGCCCCGCCAACTGGAGGGCGCCTGGGTCCAGCCCCCCAAACTGGTGCTGGTGGCCCAACCTTTGAAGGGGATCCCAAGGCAGGAGGGGACAGCCGGCCTTTCCGGGCTGGGCTTTAGCCCGGGACTCAAGTCCAGGAGCGCACTCCAGCTTCCCCTCGGGCTGCGCCTCCCGGGGCTGGGATGCGCGTGCGCCCAGAAGGCAACGCTAAGTCGGTGGTGGCCCCGTGGGCGGCGGGGAAGGTAGGGCCCCCGTCGCCCCGTGCTCCTGAGCCAAGATCTGGATTCGGGACAGTGCCTGGGTGCTGAGTCAAACCCCCGCTGGGCTGGATCTGCGGGGCCGGGAGCTCAGGCGGCGGTGGTTAATGATTAATCTTACCACCTGGCCTCCAGCCTCTCTGCACGGGAAATCGTGCTCCCGGAGGGTGGGTTTGACCAGTAAAGGCCAGGTAGCTTGGAGCGGAGCCGGAGAGAAGCCGAACAAAACGCCAAGGACCTGCAGGGGAAGGGCCTGCGAGCTGGGGGCTGTGGGCTGACTGGCTGCAGCGAGTTTGGAACCTCCTTCCTCTGAGCTCACCACGCCTCTCCCAGTCACCACCCCCTCAAACCCCACCCCTAAGCGCCTCCGGTTCGGCTAGGTTGGGCTGCCCCAGGAAGTTTCCATAAAAGCACCTGAAATCCCAAATTACCTTTTCCAGGTGAGCTCGAGAAAGCCCTGCGCCCACTCCAGTGAGTTGCAGCCGAGAACTCTGGGCTCCGCAGGGAGGAGGAAGGGAAGCTGAGAAGGTCTTTGGACCCGGTTGCCTGGCTGGCTGTCTTCCTCATGGCTTCCCCAAGCCACCCCAGCAAAGACTGCTCCCAGGTCATTGATCACAGCCACGTTCCCGAATTCGAGGTGGCCACCTGGATCAAAATCACCCTCATCCTGGTGTACCTGGTTATCTTCGTGGTGGGCATGCTGGGGAACAGTGTCACCATCCGGGTCACCCAGGTGCTCCAGAAGAAAGGCTACCTGCAGAAGGAGGTGACAGACCACATGGTCAGCCTGGCTTGCTCCGACATCCTGGTCTTCCTCGTGGGCATGCCCGTGGAGTTCTACAGCATCATCTGGAACCCGCTGACCACACCCAGCTACAGCGTGTCCTGCAAGGTACACACGTTCCTCTTTGAGGCTTGCAGCTATGCCACGCTGCTGCACGTGCTGACCCTCAGCTTTGAGCGCTACATTGCCATCTGCCACCCCTTCAGGTATAAGGCCATGTCGGGGCCCTGCAGGTGAAACTGCTGATCGGCTTCGTCTGGGTCACCTCCGCCCTAGTGGCGCTGCCTTTGCTTTTTGCCATGGGGGTTGAGTACCCCTTGGTGAACGTGCCCAGTCACCAGGGACTCACTTGCAACCGCTCCCGCACACGCCACCAGGAGCAACCGGAGAGCTCCAACATGTCTATTTGTACCAACCTGTCCAGCCGCTGGACCGTGTTCCAGTCCAGCATCTTCGGTGCCTTTGTGGTCTACCTTGTGGTCCTGGTCTCCGTGGCCTTCATGTGCTGGAGCATGATGCAGGTGCTTAGGAGGAGTAAGCAGGGCACCCTGGCTGCCCGGGGGCAGCAGCTGCAGCTGAGGAAGTCAGAGAGCCAGGACAGCAGGAGTGCCCGGAGGCAGACCATCATCTTCCTGAGTGAGTACGGGGTGCAGGGCCTCCGGGGAGCAGACCTCACCCCCCCCCACCACCGCCCTCAACGTCCTCTTAGCCCAAGCCTTGCCTTACAAGTGTGAACCTACGTTCGTTGAGGTTGAAGAGGCAGGGATATACGCCTCTGGATGTTTCTTCTCTCTGTTTTGGAGACTGGGGTTATGATCAGAAGAGCTCTTGACCAGAGGTCAGAAGGTCTAGGTACGTTCACCAGTGGCAGCTCTGTGACTGCTGGCCAAGTCACAGCTGGCCCACAGCTTAGGTGAAATGGCGATGATAATACTGAGAAATGTGAGGGTCAAACTAGGTAACTCAGGACAGGTGAAAGTCCTCTGAGAAGGACCAAGTTCTGCAGGGCTAGAAGGGAGTATCCTTATCTAGCCCATCGTAACCCTGGGCAACCTTTCTCAGGCAATTAGGCTGTGTTCCCATTTTTGTCCTCCTTAGCAGAAACAAGGCTTTCAGGAATACATTCTCCATGCTGCAACTTTGTTCCTCCAAAGTGGTTTCCTACCCAAGTCTTAAGAAAGTGGAGCTCTCTGACACCACTTCTCTGGGTAGTGCTTGAGTGTTCGTCGTGGTGGGTCTGTTTGTTATCAGAGATAGAAACGTAGCAGGAGTGGGATGGCTTGTTTGTCTGAATCAGGAAATCTGGTTTCCTGCGATTTGCTTGATACCCAATTTCCATGCAGAGAACTTGATTTGTTTCCCAAACTTTTGTTGTGATGCAACTATTTTGAGTCAGATTCTTCTCTGTGCCAGGAAGGGAAGGGGCCCACGATCAGTAGACCCCCAGGACCTTAGAAGAGAGTCCTGGTGACCACCCTTTGAGAGACTGGGCTTTCCGAGAAACACACAAAGTGTACGCAGCAAAGGGTCTTTCAAAATATTTTTTAGCAGAAGGGAGAAAAAGATATCCTTGTGAGTGTGTGAGTGTGAGTCAAGGGGGAGTTGATGGAACACATGTTTCCCTTTCTCCCCAGTCCCCTCTCCAGTGTGGCGTCCTAGGAGGAATAAATCATGGTGCTGTTTGTTTTGGTGTGGGAGACCTGAGAAACAGGTTCCAGGGTGAAAGTTAGACAAGAAAGAAAGATGGAAGGCGCTTGAGGAGGGATGGCAAGAACCGGGTTTTGGCCCAGCCCTACCCCTGGCTTCCAGTGTGTCTGTACAGTGGGCCTGACCTTACTGTATCTGTGCAAAATGAGAGAAGGGAGTTTGCTGGTTGAGGATGCCTGATTCTGCATCAGGGGCTGTGCTTTTGACATATTTCCATTTCATAGAAGAGGAATTTCAGGCTTAGAGAGAACCTAGTTCAAATGCACTTAAGTACAGCTCCCAGATTTTAACCTTGTTTCTCTGGAGTGTTTCCGAGTTGCCTATCACTCACCACATGACAGGCCAATAAATTGAGAGACAAGTTGTTGGGACAAGGAATAGCAACTTTATTTGGAAAGCCAGACTAGTGTCCCATAGAAACATCTTACCTGAATTAGAATTCAAGCTTCTTTGTTAAAAGGGAAGGGATATGATTGGTTGTTGCAAGCTTCTCTGTTTAGTAATCCTTTGTTTTTGCAGCTGTATATACAGGTTTGGTAAGATTATGATGTTCCTATAAACCTGCAATAGACGAATGTTACTCTGTTCTGCATCTCTTTCTCTCTATATAAATGGGAAAACGTTTTGTCTTTAAACATTAGAGCCTTGAGAGTGGTCCATCCTGTATATTTCATGCTATAGGCAACATTCTTGTAGCAAAAGTGATAGAATACATATGTTAAAGTAAAAGAAGCAGATCCAATAAAGAGTCAAGATTTGTTTCTCTGTTATTGCAAGGGCAGGGAAGTAAGTGGTTGCCTGTGGCTTTTTCATAGGCTCAAGGGGAAGGGAAAATGAAATAAAGCAGGACTTTGATAAGATGTTGCAACCTTTCTGGAAACTGGAGTAAGGCATCTGTATCAGGTGACATTGTCCAGGGACTTAGTCAGGGCACCCAACCCAACTCAATCTCTCTTACCCACTGACTTCTGCCCAAAATATTCCAGGAAGAAACAAAACATTGGATTTGTTTGAACATCTATTGAAAGACTAATTCTTTCTTCCCCCATATACCTTTAGGCATGTCTTAAACTGCTAGCAGTAATTCATACTTTAGTGTGAAGAAATTTCCTTTTTTCCTTTTTTCAGTACAGGACATTACCTCCCACTCTAATTTGGGAAGTAAGACACCATTTGACCAAGAACAAAATTGATTTCTCTTTGTTTTCTATCATACCAATCTCTTTTTATTAATTTTTAAAAAAATTTCTCTCAGTAGATGTCTGTTCTTCTCCTAGTGGGTATTGTTCCAAGTCAAACTCAGTCTCCAAGTTGAAGTTCTGTCTCCATTCAGACATGAAATCAGAACATCCCAGGGTTTTAGGGAGACAAGTAGGAACTTGGAGATCATCTCATCCAGTTACTAATTGCTGAGGATGAGTCTGTTCTCTCAGCTGCCCTCATTCTTTCCTTCTCCTTGTCTCCCCGTTTCTTGTAACAGCTATGTATTAATCACCCACTGTGTTCCCTGCATAGATTGTTGAATGGCAATCAGGTGCTCAATGTGTGGTAATATCTTGGGGGAATTTACCATTTGTATTTAGCCCATTGCTCTGCAGTAGGTTTGCAGAGCAATTCTTGCAAATGTCCCCTTCTCCCAATGAATTTCAAAGAGCTTTTGAAAATAGGATCCTCACTAATTAACTCAAGTTAGGAAATAAATTAATGGAATGAAGAGGAAGGAATCATGGTCTACATCCATCAGATTGATACAATGCAATTTACTTTGTGGGTTTCATAAAACGTATGTTTTGGGGGCATTTTTAACCCAGAACAAATGAAAATATAAATTGTTTACAAATCGCTGAATTTAATATAGTGATTTAGCTGTCTTTTTAGCACTTCAGTTAACAGATGTAGCAAATTAAAACAAATATTTGCTCATTTCAAACATCTTTTGCATTTAATGTGAAATGTAAATGACAACACAGCGCAAGATGTTTTTGGAGCTCTGGAGGCAATAAAAAAAAAAAAACCATTAAGGATTTTCTCCTCTTGTTGTTAAAATATGCTAACTTCTACATAACAGAAGGGAAATTCATAAATCTACTCAAGATGAGGAAGTCTATGTAGAAAATATTATTAATTTTTCCTTTCTGCATCCTTTGCTATTGTGCCTCAGTCTAGCTGAGGTTCTTGGCTGGTGAATAATGAAAACAAATTGGGAAATCTGAATAAGAAAGAGATGCTGAGACAGCTCCTAGCTCTCAAGCAATTTGCAGGAGAGAACAATAATAATGTGAAAGCGCACATTTCTGGACACATGAGTGTCCCTTCTTGCCTCCTATCAGCTCAGTAAGAAATCAGTACTAGACATATTTCTGTATGGTCACTGCTAATATAACTTGTCCCATGCCAAGACAGCAAGGAGCTGGTACATTTGTCTCTCTATACCTTAGATGTTGAGAATATGCAAAATGAGCCTTCCTTTCAAGAGGATTTCCCAGACCTTCCATTTTGTCTTTCTGAACCCTCACCTGGGATTCTTTGCAATGTCTGGTCCACAGACGTTCATATTTGTGTTTATTGTACACGCGGCTTGCTGTCAGATGTCACCCACTTAAAGTGAAATAGAACATTTTAAAAGAAGCATTGTAACTGGTAGCTTCCAAGAGCATAAAGTGATTGGGGCTCGGTTACAGCTACTTTTTAAGGATCTGTAAGGTTGTGATTGTTTTTCAAAGATAGTTATGAATTTTTTTAACAGATAATTGTGAAATTAAAAAATTAAACATCATGGAGGCTTGTGTTGTTAGTTGCTCAGTTGTGTCTGACTCTTTGTGACACCATGGACTGTGGCCTACCAGACTCTTTGTCCATGGAATTCTCCAGGCAAGAATACTAGAGTAGGTAGCCATTCCCTTCTCCAAGGGATCTTCCTGACCCAAGGATTGAACCTTGGTCTCCTGCATTGTAGGTGGATTCTTTACAGTCTTAGCCACCAGGACTCTATAATAAGTACAGTTTATTTATTTTTTTTTTTAAATTCTGATTTGCTCTCCCGAGTCAGAGCGAAAGGGAAGGAGCTGCAGAGAGTGATGGAATTGCACATCAGTTTGGGTTGATTGTGGAGGATATGTTGAATATGGACTTTGTACATCATGTGTATTGGATAGAAAAAAAATTGAGAGTTGCCGTTGTACTGAACTATTCTGAAAAAAAAAATTGATGCATGTTTGAGTATTTGTGGGGTGGGTCAGAGAGAAGCAGGGAGGAGATCAGAATCATATTCTCTGAGTCTTAAGACCCCAGATATGAGGTCAAAGTCATGTGTTCATAGGAGAGATGGAGGAAGCTGAGATGCTGACAATAGCTGGAGTCCAGAGGGAAGGCGGCTCGGGGGTGTGGGAGGAGATATATATATATGTATTTAATTAAAATAAAATAATTATATATATAATTATGACTGGTTTGCATTGTACAGCACAAACCAGCACAACATTGCAAAGTGATTATCATCCAATTAAAAAAATAAATAAAATGGAGTCCAAAATTTCCCATGAAAAGAGGTTTTATTGGGACATCATTGTGAAAAACAGCAGTGAAAATTATGAAATTAATCATATATTATTATATGTAGCTTCTAATCATATGTAATTCTTATAATAACTTTTTTTTTCCAGAATGAAACAAATGCTTTTTTCTGACAGAAGAGGTCTGATAGCCATTGTGTTTGATTTTCTAGAACAGGAAGCTTATAAAGAAAGCTTTCTCCCAAGAGGTTCTCTTAATTCTTTGCTGTTTAATTCACCCTCATTGAAGCTCCTGTCCTAGCATCATCTTTGTCAATTTCCCCTCCTTTTAGGATTAACTGGTCTAATTCGGCTAGACCTTCATTTGTCAGTGGCTTGTCATTTGATTCTTGTGTTTCTGCAGCTTTCCTTTCATTGACTTCATGAAATTCTGCACCCTATGTGCAGACCATATGCAGAAATATAATTAATTGAAAAATCAATCTCTATAGCCTTGTGTATATCAACTGATTACATGGAAATGAATGCCTTAAAATACTCTGAAGTGTCCAAAGAATTTTTAAATAGTTGTTTCTTGACTAGTTTAAATTCTGATCTTATAATCATGTTCGTGTTATTAATTTTCTTAGCAGACTTTTTCTCTGATGTATAAAGGGCTATGCCAACTCAGTCTCTCAGGGAAATATCACCAAAATTAAATTAGTGACATTTTTAATGTGAGAGATTCTTTTGACTCATATATTTGGATATTTCAAGAAAAAGTTTTGCCTCAATAATTCCGATTCCTACCTCCTCCCTTTACTGGGGTGAATGTGGCTGTAATAAATGGTGTTTCATGTTTATTTTTCTATTTGTGATGTCTGTCATAAATTCCAAGTGTTCTGCAATCACCCTGGCAGACAGACATAATGATGCTGTTTTAGTTTTATAATCAGGCTGCCTCAATGATTAGCAAGACTGTTCATCTGTCTTAGTTGCATACTTCTTGGGGGCAAAGTGTAATAAGACAGCAGAGGCCTTCACTGAGCAGTGCGTTCAACTTATTAATGCTAAAACCACTCAGTCAAAGGCTTTTTGCGTGTACAGACAACACAGAGCAAGTACTGGGTGTCAAGGAGCCCTGTCTCACCCCCCTAGGCAAGTTCTCTGACCCATCAGTTGGATGACACTGTCATCTCTCTCCACCTTTTCCTTCTATCCACCTCCCTTGCTGATCTGCAACCCTGGGACGACCCAGCTGACTCTCTGCTTCTACTCCTTGACTGAACACTGGAGATAAGGCTGGTCACCTGTCCCTGGGAGTTCTTGCAAATCGATGTGCTCAGCCTCACCTGGGCCCTGCTTGTTGCTGCCACTTTCAAAGAGCTTGAGCTCCTGGAGTCTGTTTTCCACTTTGAGGGACCTTGACTGGGTGTGTCACCACTGGAGGAGCATCTGCGTCTACCCTTGGCTAGGGAGACCCTGCTGCAGCTGCTGGGTCCCCATTCCCAGCCGCATATGTTCAAGTCCCTCAGTGGCTTCCCATGGCTCTGAGGTCACAGATCAAAATCCTTAACACAAGGACCTCATGGTCAGCTGCCGCTTCAGCTTCATGGGGTGTGTTTCTCTGATTGTGTTAGTCAGCTGGAGTGTCATGACAAAACACCACAGGTGGTGTGTCTTAAACAGCAGACATTTGTTTTCTCATACTTCTGGAAGCTAGAAATTGGAGAGCCAGGAGATGGCAGGGATGGTTTCTGGTGAGCCTGCTTCTTCGGTTTGTAAATAGCAGCCTTCTCACGGAGTCCCCACAGCCCTTGCTTGGTGGGAACAGGGACAGAGATCTCTGGTACGGTTTCCTTTTCTGATAGGGAAGCTAGTCTAACTGGATTAGAGCCCAGCGCATCTGATCTCGTTTAACCTTAATTACTTCCCTAAAGGCTCTGTCTCCAGACATTGTCACATCATGGGGCTAGGGCTTCAGCCCATGAATTTGGGAGGCACAGTTCAGTCCCTAACACCACTTAATTGCTCTGCTCCATGCCCCCTCCTCCAGTTCCTCAGTGGACCATGGCCAGGCTCACTCGCTGTCACTATCTGGTCTTGGCATGTGTTGTATCCTTTGCCTGAAATGCTTTTCTGCCTTGCTCCATGCTCTACCTCACCCTGCCAGCCCCTTCACCAAATAGCATTTTCAGATCTCTCCTGGGAAGCATGGCCCATCCTCCTTGACTTGATTAAACCTCCCTTGAAACAAGACTCAACAGTTATAATTTTACATTTAGTGGTGAAATCATTTGATTGATGTCTGCTTTCCCTCTCATTTCTCGAGGGCAGGAGCTGTTCTTTACTTTCCACTGTCCTTCATCCACCGTGTCATGCCTGGCATACAGTAGAAGAAGTGAAGTGAAGTGAAGTCGCTCAGTCATGTCCGACTCTTTGCGACCCCATAGACTGTAGCCTACCAGGCTCCTCGGTCCATGGGATTTTCCAGGCAAGAGTACTGGAGTAGGTTGCCATTTCCTTCTCCAGACAAAGCAGATGTTCAGTGGAAAATTGTTTACTGAATAAATACTTAAATGGCCCTGAGCTTGGGATTGGAGATGATGTTCTGTTTACCCTTGGGCATGCATTCCTCTGGAAATTTATCATTCTTCACAATTTTGGGGATTAGTCCAAACCTAAAGGTGCTCTTTTTTTTTTTTAAGACTCATTTTTCTTTAAAAATTTTTTCAAGTTTAGGTTTGTGCTGGGTCTTTGTTGCTGTGTGGGTTTTTCTCTAGTTGCAGAGAGTAGGAGCTGCTCTTCATGGTGGTGTGGTGGCTTCTCATTGCAGCGGCTTCTCTCGTTGCAGAGCATGGGCTTTAGGGCTTGCAGCCTTCAGTAGTTGTGATTCTTGGGCTCTAGAGCATAGGCTCAATAGTTTTGGTATATGGGCTTAGTTACTGTAAGGCACATGGGATCTTCCTGGACCAGGTATTGAACCTGTGTCTCCTGCATTGGCAGGGGAATTCTTTCCCACTGAACCACAAGGGAATCCCAAGATGCTCTCTTGAAAGGGATCTGATTTGGCCCAGGCCTCTGAAAAATGAAGACATTGTGGAGGACATTAAAGATTTTATCTCTCTTGAGCCAAGGAACAGTCTGTGTTAATCAGCCCTTAAATGTCAGCGTTCACCGTATGTACCTGCCAAGAGTTACCTTACAGTAAACTGATTAGGGTGCTGTTTAACAGTCCTTGTTACACTCTGTTTAACCAGATGATAATGGAATAAGACACCTTGAAAAATTACTTCTTAGCAGGCCCTTTCACCACTTGTTGGTAAGAGGGTCCTCAGGGTAATGGAAAGAGGATGAGTGGGGGAAATATTTTAAAAGTATTCAATCAATGTGTTTTTTTTTAAAAATATTTGTTTATTATTTAGCTGCGTCAGATCTTAGTTGGAGCACATGGGTCGCTACTGAATGTGGGATCTTTCATTGTGGTGTGTGGGTTTCTGTCGTTGCAGCAAGCAGGCATAGGCTCAGCACTCACAGTGTGGGCTTTGTTTCTCTGTAGCATGTGAGATCTTAGTTCCCCAGACAGGAATCAAACTCTCATCCCCTGCACTGGAAGGCGGATTCTTAACTACTGGACCACCAGGGAAGTCGCTAACCAATGTTTTTATTTCCCCCTTAAATTGTGTTTGTCTGTAGCCATCTCCCTCAAGTCTTAACCAGAAGGCTTGCCACCCCAGGGAAGTCAAGAAGCAAGTGCTGCCTTGTTCAAAGGTATTGTTTTCAGTTTTGAGCCCAGAAGCTGGACTTTTTAACCTTTTGATGAGGCAGTTGTCTTTTAAGCCTTCAGGAGGGTGCACAAGGATCGCTAACCTCTGTAGCTCTCCCTTTGCATGTAACCAGCCCAGTTTGGTACATGAGGTCTACCACCACGCAGCTTGTTTCAGATAAGACCATATCTAAGGGGTTTCACTTTCATGCATTGGAGAAGGAGATAGCAGCCCACTCCAGTGTTCTTGCCTGGAGACTCCTAGGGACGTGGGAGCCTGGTGGGCTGCCGTCTATGGGGTCACACAAAGTCAGACACGACTGAAGTGACTTAGCAGCAGCAAGGGGTTTGCCATGTCTCCTTGGAAGTCAGTGAAGGGCTTGAAGGGGTGAAGACACAGAGTTAAAGATGTGCTGCTGCTCCTAGGGGGATAGCATTTGTCACACGGCAGTTGAAGTCAAAACAAGGCCTGGTCATGTCCCAGAGTAGAAAAGAGACAATTCTTCATGGGGACACAGTCCTGGAAGAGCAGCTGATGCCAGTTAGTTCTTCCTGCCATTATCCATGTCCCTGGCTCTTGGTTTGTCCAAGTCTTGCTGTCACTGCAGCCTTCTGTGGCCAGAGAATGACTCTGCTTCCAGTCAGCTCCTTGTGTTTCCGCAGCATGGCAGCCCCAACTGCCCCATATCATGTAGGCTCTGGCTAGGAGCTGGCTCGGTCATAGGCACTCTGACTCAGTGGTCCCCAAACTTTTTGGCACCAAGGACCAATTTCATAGAAGACGTTTTTTCCATGGACCTATGGGGGGATGGTTTCAGGGTGATTCAAGTGCATTACATTTATTGTGTACTTTATTTCTATTGTTATTACATCAGCTTCTCTCAGATCAGCAGGCATTGGGTCCTGGAGGCTGGGAACCCGTGCTCCAACTTATCTCCATCATGCAGTGGTCATTCTTCTATGTAATCATTCTTCAGTGACAATTTCAAGTCCCCACTTCTTCCCTGAAGCCTTCCTACACTGACCTTCCTATGAATAATGAGCCATCTGAGGCCCCATTTCTCAGATAGCATCACAGGTGTTGTCACTCAACTATTCTTGGGGCTACCTGAGATCAGGGACTTTGCATACCCATATTTTTTCAAACTTCTCTACTGGTCTGGGTACACAGTGGCTGAGTGGCTTCATGTTGTTGTTTAGGCAAGCATACTGGAGTGGGTTGCCACGTCCTCCTCCAGGGGATCTTTCCTACCCAGGAATCGAACCCATGTCTCCTGCATTGACAGATTCTTTACCGCTGAGCCACCTAGGAGAAGCTGCTTCAAAAGTAAAGTAATTGAAATTCCCCTATGGTGGCTGCTGCCCTTGGGTAGGAGGGAGATTGCACAAACTGTGATCCTCAGGAAGTCACTTTGGCTCTACCTGCCTTTTCCCCTCTGCCCTGCGGTAGGCAGAAATCTGAGATGGCTCCTGGAATTCCTGACCCCTGTGTACATACACCTGCTCCCACTTATTCAGTCAAACACTAATCAAGGTGTTGTTGTGAAGGGATTTTGCAGAAGTAATTAAGTTCCCAAATCGGTTGACCTTAAAATAGGGAGATTTTCTGCATGGGCTTAATCAAGTCACAAGACCCTTTAAATCTAGGTCTAGGAGTCAGATACAGGGCATGTCAGAGATCAGCTCACAAGATGGGTGGGAGGTAAGAGAACTTTTCCACTGCTGACTTTGCAGATGTGTGGAACCACTGGCAAGGAATGTAGGTGGTCCTGAGGAGCTGAGATCCAGCAAAGAAATGGGAATCTGAATGAACTGAGAGGTGCATTTCCCCCCAGAGCTTCCAGAAATGACTCAGCTTGGCTGACTCCATGAGACCTAGAGTGGAGGTTCCAGCCATACTGGCTCTGGAGTTGTGATCCACACAACTATAAGATAATAATTCAGACACTAATTTATATTAATTTGTTATGTGACAATAGAAAACATACATTCTCTGAACTCTGATAAGGGGGCTCCAAGGTAGATACTTGTCCTGCCTTAGTTATATCTTCCAAACCTAATTTCTGAAAACTTCTCTGTGAAGAGTCCCACCTTCTAAGACCTTTACCCAAGGCCCAGCCATTCCTGAATTTACCCACCATTTATTAACATCTGCTAAGGCTCAGGGATTAGGAAATTTACCATGATCCAGGGCACCATGGAATTTTCTCTGGAGTTTTCTGGAGTTTTCTCTTGTTTGAGGAAGTTCAAAATTTGCAGTTTTGAGCTCCATCAGCTAGAATTTTGAACCCCTAGATCCGTTGGTTGTCAAAGAGGAGGACTGTAGTGGATTCATCTTTTAATGATCATTTTTTCAAGTAGCTCTTTTTTTTTTTTTTTCAGAGCCTGGCGCTTAGAAGGTATTGAATAAATGTTTGGTGAATCAGTGAATGTCTGGGCAGCTTTGCTGCTCACCAGGGCAGATTGCTTACATTCTTCATCATTTATTAATAGCTCAAAAAAAAAAAAAAAAAGGGCAGACAGTGGGAACCAACCACAGTGATGAAAGCAAGTCTGAGAAAGATGTCTCGCTTAAGATTTCTGCCAATTGAGAAACCTGACAAAATTTCCTGTTTGCACTTACTGTGTCTAAGAGCCGTTCTGGCTGACGGGAAGCTGCCAGATGTCTCATCACGCCGCTTTACACAGCTCAAGAGTGGCTGAGTGGCTGGAGAGCAGCAGTGCTACCATAGTCTGGGGATCAGGAGGCTGTGGCATCAAATTGCTATGGTACTTGTTAAATGTCTAACTGGCTATGAAACCAAAAGCATGCAGACATGGGAGTCAAGCCCAGTTGGGAGGGATGAAGTTCACTGAATTTGGAGAGAAAATCCATCCTCTTTCTCTAGTGAAGTGGAAAGCATCCAGCTTACCTTAGAAATAAGACACTGCACACAGGGTGTTGGGGTATAACCAAGGTTATTTGGTCTCTGGCTTTTATATATTATTATTTTTTGGAAGACATGATATACTCAGCAGAAACAAAGCTTTCTGAGAAATTTATGGGTCGACTTTCTATGTGCCTCAATTCTGAAGGATTAAATATCATGTTGAACTGACGGCTGCATATTTTATATATTTAGAGGACAGTGGATGTATTGTCATTGTTTTTTAAGCTCAAGTTTGTCTTGACAGGGGAGGCAAGTGAAGTGGTGATTGAAGACTGCTTTCTGGAGGGTGAAAAACTTACATAGCAGCAGCCTATTCTCCTTCTTGGGTCTGGAGTTTTTCTCATTACTGTATCTCTTGAAGGTCTCTTCCTCCAGGAAACCCTCGTGGACTGGCTTTATGCTGCTCTAAGTTGTCCAGCAGGTCTTCATGTTTCACTTCAGTGCTTCATTCGTCAAGTATTTACAAAAGTCTAAAATGTGCATGGTGTCATTAAGACTTTAGAGATCAGAGTGCTGGTTCTCCTCTTTGAGGAGCTCAATATTTCTTTAGTTAAGGCCTCAAAGTATAGAGGTGAAGATTTGTAGAAAGAATCCTAAAAATCCGTTGATGAAGAGTTGGGGAGTATTGGCTGCTCATGAAATAAACTGGTTCTTGGCACTAGAATTTTTAATAGGGTGATTAATTAGACATCACCCACTCCAGAGATGTCCTCTACAGTCTTGATAGTCACAATGTGGTCCATGGATCAGTAGTATCAACATAACCTGGGAAATTGCAAAATACAGAATCTTTGGCCATACTGCATACCTACTGAATTAGAACTGCATTGCAAGCAAGTCTCTGTGGTTGATACATATTAAAAGTGTGCGAAGCACCCATGTGCAACATGTGGAGGGGATTCTTTTAACTCAAAAAGAATAAAAAAGGATCAACTGTGAGTGACTGAACTCACCATACATACTAAGAACTAATTAGAGTTGTAATAAGAGCTCTATGTAGTCATGACAGGTACAAATTTGCTCTATGACATGTAGTCACAAGAAACTTCACATTATTTTGAAAAAGAAACTTAAATCAGGTTCCAAAACCTTCTTTTGCAAGGTGGTGAAAATTCAGTCTCAATGAAGTTTGGAGGAAAGTGAAAGAAAGTGTTAGTCACTCAGTTGTGTCCAACTGTTTGCGATCCCATGGACTGTAGCCTGCCAGGCTCCTCTGTCCATGGAATCCTCCTGGAAAGAATACTGGAGTGGAGTTGCCATTCCATTTTCTAGGGGATCTTCTTGCCCTAGGGACTGAACATGGGTCCCCTGCATTCCAGGCAGATTCTTTACTGTCTGAGCCATCTGCATCCTCATGTTGTATTAAAATTCAAGGGTGCTTATGAGCTGTCCAGAAAGTGGAGATTTTGGCTCTTCCTTCAAAGTAAGTGTTTTGTTCGAAGGACTTCCTATTGTTTCTTCTTCTCTAGCATTCTGCTGCCAACGCTGATCAGAGTGCCCAGATGGGTCAGCCAAGGGGCTGGCCTTTATATTTCCTCTCTATTCCTTTCAACGTTGCCATCCTGAGGGTAGAATTACCCTTGCTTTTCGGAATTGCCCAAGGTCATCACGCATGGCAATTTGACTGTGGTCTCACTCCAGAGTCTGCATTCTATATGTCTTCTTTGGAAAAATGTCTATTCAGGTCCTCTGCCCTTTTAAAAATTAGGTTGTTTTCTTTTTTGATGTTGAGTTGTAAGAATTCTTTGCATATTTTGGATATTACTCCTTATCAGATATATAATTTCCGAGTATCTTCCCCTAGTCAGTCAGTGCCCTTTTTATTTTGTTGTTAGTTTCTTTCTCTGTACAATACGTTTTAGTTGGATGTAGTCTCACTTGTTTACTTTTGTTTCTCTTGCCTGAAGACAGATTCAGAAAATATTAAGGCTAATGTCAAAGAGCATACTGCCTATGTTTTCTTCTATAAGTTTTTTGGGTTTTGGTATTTCATTTAGGTCTTTCATCCATTTTGAGTTTATGTTTAGATATGGTGTGAGAAAGTAGTCCAGTTGAATTCTTTCACCTATAGTTGTCCAGCTTTTAAAATATCACTTATTAACACACTGTCTTTTCTGCATTGTATATTCTTACCTCTTTTGTCATAGATTTAGTTCAGTTCAGTCACTCAGTCATGTCCAACTCTTTGCGACCCCATGAATCGCAGCACGCCAGGCCTCCCTGTCCATCACCAACTCCTGGAGTTCACCCAAACTCATCATGTCCATTGAGTTGCTGATGCCATCCAGGCATCTCATCCTCTGTCGTCCCCTTCTCCCTCTGCCCCCAATCCCTCCTAGCATCAGGGTCTTGGTCATAGATTAATTACCCATAAAAGTGTGGGTTTATTTCTGGTCTCTCTATTCTCTTTCATTGATCTATCTGTCTGTTTGTGTACCAGCACCATACTATTGTGATTACTGTAGCTGTGTAGTTTAGTTTGAAATCAGAGAACATGATACTTCCTTCCAGCTTTGTTCTCAAGACTGTTTTTCCTCTTCAGGATCTTTTGTGTTTCAATGGAAATTTTGAAATTATCTGTTTTAGTTATATGGAAAATGCCATGGTATTTTGGTAAGGATTTCATTGAATATGTAGATTGCCTTGATAGTATGGTCATTTTAACAATATTAATTCTTCTCATCCATGAACATGGTCTATCTAGCCACCTGTTTCTGTCATCTTCAATTCCTTTCATCAGTGTCTTATTGTTGAGTAGAGGTCTTTTACCCTCTTAGATTCATTCCTAGGTATTGTAGATGTTTGATTCAAATGCAGATGTGATTGTCTTTTATCATTTCTTTCTTTTAGTTTGTTGTTTGTATATAGAAATGCAACAGATACTGTGTATTAATTTTGTATCTTGTAATGTTATGGAATTTATTGATGAGTTCTAGTAGTTGTTTGATGACATCTTTAGGATTTTCTACGTTTAATACCATGTCACCTGCAAACAGTGATAGTTTTATTTTTTCCTTTCCAATTTGGATTCCATTTTTATTATTTTTTTTGAATGATTGCTGTGACTAGGGCTTCCAATACTACTTTGAATAAAAGTGGCAAGAGTGGGCATCTTGTCTGGTTCCTGATTTTAGAGAAAATGCTTTAAGCTTTTCACTGTTGAGTATGATGTTAATTGTGGACTTGTCATATATGGTCTTTATTATGTTGAGGTATATTCCCTCTATGCCCATATTTTGGAGAGTTTTATTTTTCACTTCATAAATGGATGTTGAATTTTGTCAAAAGCTTTTAATGTGTCTGTTGAGATGATCATGTGGTTCTCATTCCTTACGTTACTAATAGAGTGTATCACAGTGATTGATTTGTGGATATTGACCCATTTCTGTATCCCTGAGATAAACCCCATTTGGTCATTGCATATGATTATTTTAATATAATGTTGAATTTAGTTTGCTAATATTTTCTCGACAATTTTAGCATCTATGTTCACCAGTAATATTGACCTCAAATTTGTGTGTGTGATTTTTTTTTCCCTAGTTTTGTTATCAGGGTAAAGCTTGCCTCATAGAATGAGTTCAAAATCATTCCTTCCTCTTCCATTTTGGCAATAATTTGAGAAGTAGTGGTGGTAACTCTTCTTTAAACATTTGATAGAATTCCCCTGTGAAGCTATCCAGTCCTGGATTTTGTTTGTTTCCCACTCCACACTAGGAATTCGTCCGTATCTTCTAGGTTGTCCATTTTATTGGCATATAGTTATTATAATAATCTCTTATGATTCTATGTATTTCTATGTTTTCACTTGTACTTTCTCCTTTTTTTATTTCTGATTTTATTGATTTGGGTCTTTTTTTTCTTCGTTGAGTCTGGCTAAAGGTTTTTAAATTTTGTTCATTTTTTTAAAAAGAATTAACTTTTCTTTACTCTTTTTGGTTGTTATTTAGTCTCTATTTCACTTATTTATGCTCTGACTTTTTATTATTTCTTTCCTTCTACTCATTTTGGGTTTTGTTTGTTCTTCTTGTTCTAGTTCCTTTAGGTATACAAGTAGGTTGTTTAATTGACATTTTTCTAGTGTCCTGAGGTAGGCTTGTATTACTATAAAATTCCTTCTTAGAACTGTTTTCTGTGTCCCATAGATTTTGAATTGTGTTTTTATTTATCTTCAGTTTTTTTTTTTTACTTTTCTTTTTGATTTCTTCAATGACCCTTTGATTGTTCAGTATCATTTTGTTTAGCCTTGATGTGTTTGTGTTTTTCCTTCTTTTCTTGTAATTGAGTTAGAGTCTCATAGCCCCACAGTCAGAAAAAATGCTTGATATGATTACAGTCTGCTGACACTTGTTTTGTGGACTGGCATGAATCTATCCTGGAGAATGTTCCATGTGCAATTGAAAGAAATGTGTATTCTGCTGCTTTTGAATGGAGTGTTCTATACATAGCTATTAGTGTAATGTGTCATTTAAGGCCAGGTTTTCTTTTTGGTTTTCTGTCTGGATGACTTGTCCATTGAGGTAAGTGGGGTGTGAAAGTCCCCTGCTATTATTGTGTTGCTGTCAGTTTCTTCCTTTGTGTCTGTTAATCTTTCCTTTATGTATTTAGGTGCTCCTATGTTGAGTGCCTATATATTTTTAATTGTTATGTCTTCTTCTTAGATTGATCTGTTGATCATTATGCAGTATCCTTCTTTGTCTCTTGCTGCAATCTTTGTTTTAGTCTGTTTTTTCTGAGATAAGTATTGTCACCTTGGTTCTCTTTTTGTTTCCATTTGCATGGAATACCTTTTTCCATCTCTCATTTTCAGTCTGTGTGTCTTTAGGTCTGAAGTGAGTCTTGCAGACAGCATATATATGAGACTTGTATTTATTTAGCCACTCTGTCTTTTGAGTGGAGCGTTTTGTCTAGTCACATTTAAAATACTTATTGATAGGTATGTATATTGCCATTTTGTTAATTCGGGGGGTTGTTTTTGTAGTTCTTTTCTGTTTCTCCTTTTTTTTCTCTCTCTTCTCTTGTGCTTTGATGATTATCTTTAGGGTTTTGTTCAAATTACTTTCTCTGTTTTTGTGTGTATCTACCGTAGATCTTTGCTTTGTGGTTACTGTGAAGTTCATATACAGTATTCTATCTACCTATCTTTGTGATTATTTTAAGTTGCTGATCTCTTTGAGTTTGAACACATTTTAGCAACCCTATTTTGTATCCCTCCATGTTTACTCTTTTGACATCATATTTTACATATTTTTATTTTGTGTATCCTGTAACTACTTACTGTAGATATAGACAGTTTTATTATGTTTGTCTTTTAACCTTCATATTAGCTTTATAAGTGGTTAATTTTCTACTTTTGCTCTATATTTGCCTTTACTAATGAGATTGTTTATTTCATAATTTTCATATTTCTAATTGTGAAACTAATTAGAATTAGTTTCTACTTCTGCTTGAGAATTCCCTTTAAAATTTCTCGTAAAACTGGTTTCATGGTGCTTAACTATTTTAGCTTTTGCTTATTTGTAAAACTTTTTATCTCCATCCAATCTGAATGAGAGCCCCTTTTTTTGGTAGAAAATTCTTGTTTGTAGATTTTCCCCTTTCATCACTTTAAATATATTGTGCTGCTCCCTTCTGGCCTGCTTAAAAGTTAGCTGATAGGCTCCAGGAATTCCTCTGTATATAGCTTGTTGTTTTTTCCTTGATTCTTTTATATTCTTTCTTTGGCATTTTAATTTCAGTGTGTCTTGGTGTGGTCCTCCTTGGGTTGACTCTGCGCTTCCTGGACTTGGTTGTCTGTTTCCTTTCCCAAGTTAGGGAAGTTATTATCTATTATGTCTTCAAATATGTTATCTGCTCCTTTCTCTCTCTCTCCTCCTTCGGAAACCCCTTATAAAGCAAATGTTAGTAAGCTTGATGTTGTCCCAGAGATCTCTTAAACTGTCCTCATTTTTTAAAATTCTTTTTAAGTTTCTGTTTAATTTGAGTGATATCTATTACTGTCTTTCAGTTCATTGATCCCTTCCTCTGTTATCTAATCTGCTATTGATACCTCCTAGTGTTATATTTTTATGAGTTATTTCATTCTTCAGCTCTTTTGGTTCATTATATTTTCTACACTTCTTGTTAAATTTGTCACTGTCTTCATTCATTCTTCTCTTGAGTTCTTTGAGTATGTTTACATTTAATACCTTGAGCTCCTTATCAGGTAAATTGCATATCTCCACTCCATTAATTGTTCTTCTGGGGTTTTATCTTCATTTGGAAAATATTTCTTTGTTGCCCTGTTTTGCCTAATTTGCTGTTTTTATTTCTGTGTGTTTAATACTTTGGTTGCATCTACTGATCTTAGAGAAGTGGCCTTGTGTAGGAGCTGTCCCATGAGGTTCTGTAGTGCGGTCCTTTCTGATCACCAGAGCTATATGCACTAGAGTGCCTGCCATGTGGGCTGCATGGGTGCTTCTGTTATTGTAGGCTGATTACTATGTGTGGTCTGAGAGGTGGCCCTTGGTCTGGTTGGTTGCCAGGCCCTGCCTTGAGTGGAGGCTGCTGGCCTATTGGTGAGTAGGAACCCTTGGGAATCCTGGAGCTAGTGCTGGCCCACTTATGGGTGGAGCTGGGATGAAATGACTGGCTGCAGGGGCTGGGGGTACAGAGGTAGTTTTAGTTTGCTGGTGGGCAGGGTTATGGTAGGTAGGTGGTCATGGTCCTGGGTTGCTACTGGCCTCCTAGTAGCTAGGCCTCTTCTTGACTCTGCTTTTGCAGGGTGGTTCTGGGGCGTGGTGGTTCTGGGACTTGTCTCCACCTGCTGGTGGCAAGTCTAGGGCCCAGGGGCCTTCATTCTAGTGCTTGCTCACTCATGGCTGATGCTGTGTCCTAGGGCTAGTGCCAGCCCACTGGTGGGTGGGGCCAGGACCTGGCCCTCTAGCAGGTGAGGTCAGGTCATGGAATAAATGGGGGAGAATGGGGTCCTATGGCCTCCAGCCTGCTGTGGATGGAACTTGGTCTCTACCTAGCTAGTTCCTTAACCTTAGGTATCCCAGGACCGGTGCTGACTGGCAGGTGGATGGGGCCAGGTCTCAGCACTAATAAACCAGAGGGAGGGTTCCAAAAGGAGCTTGCCAGCACCAGTGTCCTCGTGGTAAGATGAACTTCCCCAAATGGCTGATGCTAGCTTGTATAGCCGTAAAGTGATTCCCAGCTGCCTTCAAGATAAACAAGTGGGCCTGGCCCAGTCTTTCAGATTATTCCTTTTGCCCTGGAGCATGTGAGATTTTATGTGTATCCTTTAAGAGTAGAATCTCTGTTTCCCACAGACTGTGGTTCTCCTCAGAATAAGCCTCCTGGCCTTCAAAGCCAAACATTTTGGGGGCTTGTCTTCCTATTGCAGAACCCTGGGCTGTGCAGTCCAATGTGGAGCTTGGACCCCTTGATCCTTGGGAGAACCTCTGCACTTGTAATTATCCTCTTTTTTGTGGGTCATTTACCTGGAAGTATGGGTCTTGACTATATTGTTTCTCTGCTCTTCCTACCTTTCCCGTCTCATTGTGGTTCCTCCTTTATATCTTTAAGTGTAAAAGATCTTTTCTGTTAAGTCTTCAGGTCCTTTCATCAGTAGTTGTTCTGTAAATACTTGTACTTCTGGTGTGCCCATGGGAGGAGGAGGTGAACTCAGGGTCTCCTTACTCTGCCATCTTGGCCGTTCCTCCTCAAGACTTTCTTTCTCTTTGAGTCCTGCTTCCCCAAAACCATGATCAGAAACTTGCTTTCCCAGAATCCCTTGTGGCTAAGGTGATGCATATGACCTGGGCTTCATCGCTCATCTGCCCTGGCATGGGATTCTCATTTGGAAGAGAGTGATGGGAAGGAGCAGCATCCATATAGAGTCTCCTTGGGGACAGGGCCATTGTGTGATAAGATGGCCTTGAGAGAGAGTAACAACAGGAGAACTAAGGGTTGTGTCCTTGGCCAGGTGTTTGCAGGGCCTCTGAAGGGTCTATCCCAGACCTTGAACAGTAGGATCTCCACTGGCACAATCTGGTGGGATAATCTTATGTGAATCTTGGTTGCATACTCAGTTCTCTAGCCCTTCCAAGTATTATGTGAAAAAAACAATAGCCTGCCTTCTGGTTTAAACTGAAATGGGCATTGTTGTTTGTACTAAGAACTCTGTGTGTGCAGAGAAGAGGTAATAGAACAGTGGACTAAAGTTGGACCCAGAGGGAAATGGTGAATAATGACTCTACATTGGAAAGTTGTTGTTTAGTTGCTAAGTTGTATCTGACTCTTTTGGGAATCCATGGACTGTAGCCCACCAGGCAAACCTACTGGAGTGGGTTGCCATTTCCTTCTTCAGGGTATCTTCTTGACCCAAGGACTGAACCTGAATTTTGATCTGCATTGGCAGGCAGATTCTTTACCATTGAGCCACCTGAGAAGCCTGTTCTGGAAAATACATTGGGTCAAATAGGGAGGAAGTTGACAGTTTAAAGGATTAGGACTACATATTGATAGCAGTGAGGAGCCATGGAAGGTGTTTGAGGAGTGGCAAGAAGGCAAGCATGAAGACTAGTGTGGCCCCAGTGTGTGGTGCAGGCAGGGGAGGTAATGTGAGGAGCACAAGTATGGGTGGTACTGGTATCATGCGATCTGACGATGGTGAATAAACAGGTTTCACCATAAGCGGTCATGAGGAGTAGTTGTCAGTGCTGCTACATATCAGAATCACCAACAGCAATGCCCTGCTTCATTCATACCCAGATCTCTGGGGTGGGGTTCGATATCAGTATTACTTAAGTTCTGTAGATAATTCCAGTGTGAGGCCCTGACTGACACTGAGAAAGAGGAACTTGGAAAGGCTGTCTGCATCTGGCCTTGGAGACCTTGAGCTTGGTGGCTATGCCAAGGTTCTTTGACTGCAAGTCTCAAAATTTGATCCTGACTTATTAAAAAGGAAACAGGAATTTTCTGGAAGGATAAAGTATAGCTCTCAGATTCAAACAGAAAGCTAAAGAACCAGACTGTTCAGAGATCTGGGGATGATGTTCGTGGACACCTGGCTTGGGCTCCACCATAGAGGGGACACATAAGCTTCAGGCAGTTTCTCATCTTTGTTGTCACCACCCAGGGCTGAGACTGTTCCTGGGCTAATTGAGGTGGCAGTGGCAAAGAGAGGTGTGGTCCCCAAAGGACATATGATGCTGTGTCCAGGAAAATTGTGATAAAGACAGAAACAGAACCAAGAGGCCTCCCCTTCCCTGAAGGGTCTTATCCAGCTTGATGATAAGTGCCATTGTGGATGAGTTTCTTTTGTTTTTAAATTTGTTAATTTACTTTTGACTGCGCCGAGTCTTCATTGCTGCTTGTGGGCTTTTTCTCGTTGTGGCGAGTGGGGGTTGCTCTTTCTTGTGGTGCGTGGGCTTCTCGTTGCCATGGCTTCCCTTGTTGTGGAACATGGGCTTTAGGACATACAAGCTTCAGTAGTTGCAGCAGGTGGGCTGCAACAGTTGTGGTGCACAGGCTTAGCTGCTTCATGGTGTGTGGAATGTTCCTGGGCCAGGGATCATACCTGTGTCCCTTGCACTGGCAGGCAGATTCCTCTCCACTGTAGGCTTCCCTGGTGGCTCAGACAGTAAAGCGTCTGCCTACAATGCAGGAGACCTGGGTTTGATCCCTGGGTCAGGAAGATCCCCTGGAGAAGGAAATGGCAACCCACTTCAGTACTCTTGCCTAGAAAATTCCATGGATGGAGGAGCCTGGTAGGCTACAGTCCATGGGATCACAAAGAGTTGAACACGACTGAGCAACTTCACTCACTGTACCACCAGGGAAGTTCATGGCTGAGTTTCTGCAAGCAGGCTTTCCCTACTCTGTTCCTGTGTGGTCTTCTTTCTGTATTCTGTTCTGTTTCTTGCCAAGTTTCCCTTGGTGATATTTCCCAGGGGTCAAGTTATCTTAGTGTGTGAGTCAGTTAGAGGGACTGTGGAGGAGAGACCAGCAGCAGAGCCACTCCCTTCTGAAATGCAACTGTTGGGAGAGAAGCTAGTTAATGCCAAACCACAGGATGTATTTCCTACCTGGAAGTGTGACTCATTCACGCAGGTCACTGACCAGGTATTCCACTGTGGCTTTTCATCACCATGAAATCAGCTTCTGATTGCTCCTTGGCATGGAGGGCAAAAGTCTCCAGCCATGCCTGGGGTCAGATGTACCTCCCATTCCTTGGGCATTTTCCAGTTGTCTCTGTATGATATTGGCCTCAAGCCAGACCTTTTTGTTTCAAATGTAGACCCTACTTTTGATGTCAAGGATATTTACTGTGTAAAGTAGGGAATAAATAAGGTGTGTTCACTGCCTTCTGGAAGTTCAAAAAGTTATTTAAGAAAGAAAAAAGCCCAGCAATTTGTGAAGGATTTTGTTTAGAAATTGGTTTGGGCAGTGGTTTGTGCAGTCGTGGGTGTTCATTGGAAGGACTGATGTTGAAGTTAAACTCCAATACTTTGGCCACTTGATGCGAAGAGCGGACTCATTTGAAAAGATCCTGATGCTGAGAAAGATTGAGGGCAGGAGGAGAAGGGGACAACAGAGGATGAGATTGTTAGATGGCATCACCGACTCAATGGACATGAGTTTGGATAAACTATAGGAGTTGGTGATGGACAGGGAGGCCTGGCGTGCTGTGTTTCATGGGGTTACAAAAAGTCAGATACAACTGAGCGACAGAACTGAACTGAACTTGTTGAGACATTGATGAAGCTTTGATTTTATTTTTTGGCTGTGTTGGGTCTCAGTTGCGGCTTGTGGGATCTTTCGCTGAGGCACAGAGATTCTCTAGTTGTGGCTTGAGGACTCTAGAGCACAGGCTCATTAGTTGTGGCACGGGTTCAGTTGCTCCTTGGCATGTGGGATCTTAGTTCCCCAAGCAGGGATCGAACCCATGTCCCCTGCATTGCAAGGTGGATTCTTTTTTTTTTTTTTTTTTAATTGAGGGGTAATTGCTTTACAGAATTTTGTGGTTTTCTGTCAATAAAAATCAGCCATAGGTACACCCATGTCCCCTCCCTCCCATCTCCCTCCCCTCCCTCCCATCTCCCTCCCCATTCCACCCTTCAGCCTATCACAGTGTCCTTGTTTGAGTTCCCTGAGTCATACAGCAAAAGAGAGAAACATAAAAATTTACAATACACCTCCCTCCCATCTCCCTCCCCTCCCTCCCATCTCCCTCCCCATTCCACCCTTCAGCCTATCACAGTGTCCTTGTTTGAGTTCCCTGAGTCATACAGCAAAAGAGAGAAACATAAAAATTTACAATACCATATGTAAAATAGGTAGCCAGTGGGAATTTGCTGTATGACTCAAGGTCAGTTCTTAACCACTGAACAGTCAGGGAAGTCCTGAAGCTTTGATTTTTAGATCAGCTGGTTCTATCAGTTGGGTGGTTACTGTTCCTCCTTCCTGCAAGTTGAGAAGCACAGAGGCTGCTTTGCAAAGCAGTTAATCACAGTCACTTCTCTTGGTGGTGATTCCTGGGTGAGAGTTTCGTATGCCACTGGGCCTTACCTATGGAAGCTGATGGGAGCTGTGGGTACTGAGAGCAGGGGAGAGGGTTGGACACCTGGATTTTATAGTTAGTGAATGGGTCGGAAATAGGTAAGTACTCTGTCTTAAGTGGCATGATGATGGTCAGAGTAGTGTATTCATTTCCTTTGGCTGCTATGGCAGATTGCCATGAACTTGGTGGCTTCAAACAACAGAAATGTATGCTCTCACAGATCTGGAGGCCAGAAGTCCATTATCAGTTTCATTGGGCCAAATATCAAGGTGACCACAGGGCTTCACAACCTCAGGAGGCTCTGGGGGAGAGCCTCTCCCTTGACTCTTGCAGTTCTTGGTGGCTGCTGATATTCCTTGGCTTGTGATCACATCATTTCTGTCTCTAAGGCCAGCATCTTTAAATCTCTCTGTTTGATGTAGTTTCTCATCATCTTCTCTGTTGGTATCACACCTCCCTTGCCTCCTTCTTATATGGATATATCAGATGGAATTTAGGGTCCATTGAAGGTCAGGAACGGTGGCAGTAAGGAGATACCCCTCATCCAAGCTAAGGTGCAGTGGCTGTGCTTTGCTGGAGCAGCCGCGAAGAGATACCCTTCGCCCAAGGTAAGAGAAACCCAAGTAAGATGGTAGGTGTTGCAAGAGGGAATCAGAGGGCAGACACACTGAAACCATACTCACAGAAAACTAGTCAATCTAATCACACTAGGACCATACCCTTGTCTAACTCTGAAACCAAGCCATGCCTGCGGGGCAACCCAAGNGAGGAGAGTGAAAAAGTTGGCTTAAAGCTCAACATTCAGAAAACGAAGATCATGGCATCTGGTCCCATCACTTCATGGCAAATAGATGGGGAAACAGTGGAAACAGTGTCAGACTTTATTTTGGGGGGGCTCCAAAATCACTGCAGATAGTGACTGCAGCCATGAAATCAAAAGATGCTTACTCCTTGGAAGGAAAGTTATGACCAACCTAGATAGCATATTCAAAAGCAGAGACATTACTTTGCCAACAAAGGTCCATCTAGTCAAGGCTATGGTATTTCCAGTAGTCATGTATAGGTGTGAGAGTTGGACTGTGAAGAAGGCTGAGCACCGAAGAATTGATGCCTTTGAACTGTGGTGTTGGAGAAGACTCTTGAGAGTCCCTTGGACTGCAAGGAGATCCAACAAGTCCATTCTGAAGGAAATCAGCCCTGCGTGTTTTTGGAAGGACTGATGCTGAAGCTGAAACTCCAGTACTTTGGCCACCTCATGCGAAGAGTTGACTCATTGGAAAAGACTCTGATGCTGAGATGGATTGGGGGCAGAAGGAGAAGGGGACGACAGAGGATGAGATGGCTGGATGTCATCACGAACTCGATGAATGCGAGTCTGAGTGGACTCCGGGAGTTGGTGATGGACAGGGAGGCCTGGCATGCTGCGATTCATGGGGTCACAAGGAGTCGGACACAACTGAGCAACTGAACTGAACTGAATTGATGTCTGTTAAGCTTTTCTGCCCATTTGTTGATTGGTTTTCTTTCTTTCTTCTTTTTTTAATATTGAGCTGCCTGAGCTATTTGCATATTTTGGAGATTCATCCCTTGTTGGCTGCAACATTTGCAAGTATTTTCTCCCACTCAGGCCCATTTCCATATCAGGTATCACTTTTAAAATTTTCTAACATGATAAAATAGTCATTTAAAATCATTCATGAGTCATCGTCCTGATACACTGTTTTCAATGTGACATATAAAGTCATACACACAATTTCATTATTGCAGTCATCATGTGTGTATTATTTTTCCTTTTTCATTTTCAGTATTATGTCATATATATTTTTCCCCATATTCTCCATAATTTCCATTTTTAGAATCTTCATAATATACTGGAGTGATTTTAAGTGCTTTTTTTGTTACATTGAAATTTGAGAGCAAATGAAGGAACTAGCTTATACTCCTTAGATAGCATCAAGTTTTTATTAGTCCTGTGGCATCCAAATCACTCCTTAAAACTCCTGCTGATTTCAACTTGGCAAGAAAACTGATTTGGTAATCAAAATTTTAACTAATGAATGCCCACAATGGTGTTAGCATGTTTATATTAAATCAAATTTTACAATATAATTGACTTTACCTTGGTGTATGAAGCTGTGGACTTAAAAAATATTCACAACTCAAAAGATGAAAATTATGTTTTATTTGGTGGGAATTTTTAGGACCTTAAGCCCAGGAGACAGACTCTCAAGTAACCCTGAGAGAACTGCTCCCAGGAGGCGAGATGGGGAGCCAGGTTATATAGAAATGTTGCAATAAAGCCCAGGTAGTTAGAACATAGAAAGATGATTGTTGATTAAAGAAAACTAGATATGCCAAGTTAAGGAATTTAGTGCTTTTCTATGTATGGAAGATGCAAGAGTCTGGGCTGTCTGAAATCATTCCTTTGATATGTAGCTCATCTGTCTGGGGATAGTCCTGTATTTTCACATCCTGAGTTTCCTCAGGCTCACCATTGGAGTGGCTTCAGTTTGATGGCTGCTGGATGGCAGATATTCTTTTCCTTTCTGAGTTTCCTCAGGCTCATCAGCTCATGTTGGAGGGCTGCAATCACTAATGACTGTGACATCCTTGTTTACTGATATGGCAGGAAGTATTTCTCAAAGCCTTCATATAATTGATGTGTATGGGATGTTTAGACCTATTTTCCAGGTCTTTTCTTTCATTGTTTTATGAGGCCTTTAATCCACATACAGAGCTATATTGTTGTATCTTTGCTTCTCTGACAAATTGTTGGTCAAACCTGTGGTTTACTTTTCACTACTTTGTTCTCTAGACCAATCTTGAAATGTAACTCTCCAATATAGTACTTATGCTGTGGGAAAATGAGATTTGCTGTCTGATGGTCTGCCTTCTAGAAACTTTTAGATTAAAAAGTAGCCACTGCTGGCATTTGAACTGGTCAAGGGCAGGCCCCCAGTACCGATAAAAGATGAAAGTCAGTGGTCAAGGGGAGCCTTAGAAGGGGACAGGGACTGTCTGGCGTACCCACTACCATAAACCTTCATTCAGCGGCAGGTATCAGCACAGGAAGGCACAGGGGAGGGACAGCAAGGCAGGGGAGGGAGGGGCTGTTTAAGGCGGAATGCAGAGCTACGACTCATCAGAGAAGCATGAGGGCAAAGTCTCGAAATAATAGGGAAAGCACAGTTAGTGGATTAAAGCTAATTGTTAAATCACACTTTTAAAATTCTCTTCATTGGTATAGAGCAGGAGTTAAGAACTGGCTGCACAGCAGCAACAGAGAAGGAAATGGCAACCCACTCCAGTATTCTTGCCTGGAGAATCCTGTGGACAGAGGAGCCTGGTGGGCTGCTGTCCATGGGGTCGCACAGAGTCAGACACGACTGAAGCGACTTAGCAGCAGCACAGCAGGAGGTGAGCAGCTGGTGAGTAGCTTCATCTGTCTGTGCAGCTGTTACCCATTGCTCACATTAACACCTGAGCTCCACCTCCTGTCAGTTCAGCAGTGGCATTAGATTCTCATAGTGTAAACCCTACTGTGAACTGTGTGTGCAAGGCATCTAGGTTGCACACTCCTTATGAGAATCTAACGCCTGATGATCTGATTCTACATTATAGTGAGTTGTATAATTATTTAATTATATATCACGATTTAATGATAATAGAAATAAAATGCACAATAAATGTAATGTGCTTGAATCATCCTGAAACTATCCTCCCTTCCCCAGCCATCCATGAAAAAATTCTCTTCCACGAAACCAGTCACTGGTGCGAAAAAGATTGGGGACCAGTGGTGTAGAGACCTCTAGACTAGAGTGGTACATCCATGACTGGGACTCTGTAACAGTTACCCAGAACAGGGCTGACATACCACGGTCACCCTTCTCTTTCATTCTTCCGCTGATGAGTGTCCTCTACATGCTGGATGTGTGCTGGGCCTCAGGGGCACAAATCCACTAAGCAGTGGCCTTTACCTTCTGTTTTCTTCTAGTGTAATGGGATAGGCACACAGATACACAAATCAGATGCTGTAATTCAGAATGAAAGATGCTAAAACAGAGTCGTGGTGAGGTGTCATGGAAGCACTCATTCACTCAGCAGATCTGTGGGGCTTCTGTTGTGTGCCTTGTACTGGTTGGTGGTAGGTACTCAGGATTCAAGGGAGAGCAAAGTGGGTGAGCATCCTTGTATTGTGGTGGTTATAGCCCCATGGTGCCGTAATTTCCCCAGGAAGAATTCTGTTTCTACTTGGGTTTTGGAAGCTTTCCTGGAGGAGACGGTGCCAAGGCCAATTTTAAAGGGAAGTAAAACTGGAGAAGCAAGGAGGAAGGTGGAGTGGGAGGGCCAGATGTGGAAGAGGGGAGGGATGGGGTAGAATGGAGCTAGTAACAGAGGCGGGATGGGGGCAGAGGAGGAAGAGTGGAGTAGAGGGGAGGGAGGCAGGTGAGGTGTGGGCCGGGAGGGAGGGGGATGTTGCCAGAGCAGGTGTTTTTCTAGTACAGAGCAAGTGCTGAGATATTGAAGCAACATGATTGGGCCTGAACACATGTTCCATTTGTAAGAAAAGAGATGAACTGATCCTGATCCCAAGGGGTGTTTGATGGTGTTGGGCAGACAAGGTGAATACATGAAATGGTACTGTGCAGCCCGATTGAAGGAAATGCTGAATTTTGCAGTTCTGGCTGTAAATTGTTTATCAGCAGAATCTGAGTAGCCAGCCTGTTGCATAACTTCAACCTGCTCTCTGGTCCTTAGTCGTCCATTAAATGTTTATGAGCACCTCTGAGGTCCTGGATAGAGTAGATTCTGCCAATACAAAAGTAAAAACTTAAGGACAAAGCCTGTTGTTCTGGGCCTCGTAGCTATTAAGAGACAAAGGTAAGCTTCTATAATACCAAGAAGTGGCAAGTTTTTCCAGGAACAGGAAACAAATCTGAGTGGGGCACAAAGGAGCAGGCTGACATTTGCTGTGGGGCTTTGTTATTGCATGTGTCATTTTAATTTTCTTAATTGTTCAAATATTTCCTTCATACTCGACTGTCATCTTTGCTGAAGCCTGCCTCCCACTTTCTTATTTATGGAGATCCTCAGCTGCTGGTATGACTGCAGTTCAGGCTCACAGTTCTCTCAAAAGGCTTGTATTAAAATAATTAACTGAATATTGTCCTAGCTTCTCTAGTGGCTCAGGCAGTAAAGAGTCTGCTTGCAATGCAGGAGATGTGGGTTTGATCTCTGGGTCAGAAAGATCCCCTACAGAAGGGAACGGCAACCCACTCCAGTATTCTTGCCTGGGAAATCCTATGGACAGAGAAGCCTAACAGGATACAGTCTGTGGGGTCGCAAAGAGTTGACTACAGCTGAGCAACTAACACTTGCACTTTCAGCCTGCAAGCTGCTTGAGGACAGGAAACATCTTTCAGAGCCTTAACTGAGCACAATGCATGTGTTCCAATATAATTTTGTAAATTTGGAGTCATCGGAGAATATGTCATGAAAAAAAATACCTCTAGAAGGTCAATGAAAAGAGTATGACTTGGCTTTTTGATAAGTCTATTAACCCTTTGATTCCTTTTGTTGAATGCCAGCTCTCCACATGCCACCAACACAACTCAGTCTGTTGAAAAGACAAAGCTGAGTTTCTTATTTGTGCAGCAGGAAAGAAAAATACCTTGACAGTTTGGATGTTGCCAAAGAGGGGGAATTTGCTGAGAGTTGGAAGTTTGGTCGAAGGCAGATCTAGGTCTTTCAATGAGGGGTTCTTGATTAGGTGGGGCAAGGATCCTGGTGATACTGTTTTGGATTTGAGGAAACAGCAAGGCAAAGATCTTTGATCCAAATGCTCCAAAGAATTCTAGGGCATAAACAGTCTATTGTGGCTGATTTGTATAGAAGAGTTGATGGATATTTCAGAAAGTTCCTTTAAAGCACAGTCAAATTATTTGCCAAATTATTAGCAAGAGTCTGCTGGAATAGTAAAGTCCTAATAACCATGACAATGAAATAGTAAATTCATGCTAATGTAGACAGTAAGCTATTTGTAGGATAGATAGCTTTGGATCTCACTTGTAAGCCAGTGCAGTGCTCAGTTGTGTCTCAGTGACTCTTTTGGGACCCCATAGACTGTAACCCGCCTGACTCCTCTGTCCATGGGATTCTCCATTCAAAAATACTGGAGTGGGGTGCCATTCCCTTCTCCAGGGGATCTTTTTGACACAAAGATCGAACCCGCATCTCTTGCATCTCCTACATTGGCAGGTGAATTCTTCACCACTGCACCACTTGGGAAGCCCAACTTGTAAGCCAGGGAAGAGGTAACAGATGGCAGGGAAACAAAAAGACAGGGAAAGTCTTCCCTAAACATTTATCTGGGAGTCAGGATTTTTGCTTAGGCACATGCACTAGCAAAGGAAGCCTTCTGTTCGTGAAAATGGGCTTCATGAGTGAGATATGATCTGTTGACAAGTTGCTGGGTGCTAACCTAGGGGACCTATCCCATGCCTCTGGTGCCCTGGCTTTCTGTCCTTGCTCATAACTGACACCAGGCTGACTACAATAGTGATTCAGTGAATTTCTGTCTTCACTTGTTGCTATATCACAGCTTTCTGTTGTCATTTATCCTCCTAGAGGATGTTTACTAACATGGAAGAAGGAAACTCAAGCTCACCAGGCTCCTCTATCCGTGAAGTTTTCCAGGCGAGAATATTGGAGTGGTTAGTCATTCCAGTCTCCTGGGGATCTTCCTGACCCAGGGGTCAAACCCACTTTTGCATTGCAGGCAGATTTTTTACCATCTGAGCCACTAGGGAAGCCCTTACTAATACAGAGACCCACCCAATGACAATGTTTCAGGATCTCATGATACTTTGTTTGCTATTTCATTAGGTCAGAGAACTGCATGCTTCCCCCATTTCATGCTCAGTATATGTGAGAATCATTCCTTCTTTTAAGCATGTTGCAGAATTTCACCTGAAAAATCTGAAATTGATTTTTCTCCTCTTCTGTCCAAACAGTGTGGTCCCAGACACTGTTTTGGTGCCCTCCATAGTGAAATGGGAGACTAGGCCCTTGTTATATGGGGTGATGCAAATTTCAGGAACAGATAACTTTATGTCTCTCAGCTAGCTCTCTGCAAGCCCCTTGCAGACTGTTTGCAAGCAGCAGCTTTTCAAATACCACCGCAGGTGGTATTAAACCCTCTGCTTGCGGTCCTTGTTAAGCACTGAGTAGTAAGAGTCGGACACGACTGAGTGACTTCACTTTCACTTTTCGCTTTCATGGATTGGAGAAGGAAATGGCAACCCACTCCAGTGTTCTTGCCTGGAGAATCCCAAGGACGGAGGAGCCTGATGGGCTGCCGTCTAATGGGGTCACACAGAGTCGGACACGACTGAAGCGATTTAGCAGCAGCAGCGGTCAAAAAAAGCAACTGAGTTTCTGAGTATTATGAGCAGGTGGGCAGTGACTGTAGCCAAAGCTGTCACTCTCACACGCAAGGTTCCTGCAGACCTCCTTCCCCCTCAACAGAAGTGTGGCCCCTGCACTTCCTTTCTTAATGGAGCTGTTTGAATGTCCATTTGGTTATCTTGGGTTCAAGGACCTTTCATCAGCCCTTCTTGGTTATTTTTTCATTTCAAAAACATACCACTTCACTCCTCCTCATCTTTGTTTCTCAGTGGCACCAAAAGCAAGTGTGGTTTTAACGAAGTGCTGATGCTTCTTCTTTTTTTTTTTTTTCTTGTAAGTGTTTTTCAGCAGGCCTGGATAATTGGCATTCATTATCATTTTTCTGTCTGTTTTGTGCCTGGAATATAAAGGAACCTTGGAGTACTTTTCTGTCTTCTCCCAGAGGCCCAGTGTGGTCTCACTTCTTTTTCTCTGTCTCCCCATATCCCCTACCTCTCTTCTTTCCCTAAACCTCCAGCATCCCCTGATATAATCCTATTGAGGCCCTTCAGAATCTTTAGGGGGAAGTGGCTGGACTGACTTAGATAGTTGGAAAAGAAAGAAGGCCCAGGCTGACAAACGCTGTGGCAGAACTTGGTCTGTGAACCTGTAGCTGGTGGCTGCAGCAGCTCAGAACTGTGAGGGCTCCCATTGCCCTTCGTCAGTTTTGGTATTCTTCTGTCGTGGCCCAGGCCCTAGAGTGGTTAAGGAGGCCTGATGGGGCCCCTCTGGCTGAGACTGCAGGAATGTGCTGGAGTCAAAGCTATCAGACCAATATCTGGATGGCACTCTTTTTTTTTTTTTTTTTTTAATTTGTCTGTCCTGGGTCTTGGCTGTGACATGCAGGGTCTAGTTCCCTGACCAGGGATCAGACCTGGCCCCCTGCACTGGGAGTGCAGAGTCTTAGCCACTGGATTACTAGGGAAGTCCCTAGATGGCGCTCTTTAATCCCTAGGTTGTAACTATCCCTACTAAAACCTCCAACTCTGATCAACATTGGTTTTTTGCTCTCATTCTCTCATGGTGTGTTTCACAAAATTCCAAAGTAAATGGGGGTCATCTTGCAGGCACCCGCTTTGTAACTGGCATTTGGTCATAAAAACTCAGCAGTGAGGTTTTTACATTTTTTTTTAATATGTTGACCTTTACACATCTGTCTTTCTTACCTGCATGCTATAAGCACCTGTGCCTGGGTTTTGTGAAAGTTGAGCAGGAAAACATGTATAGAAAAGCTGGCATAGTGCCACGCACCTGGCAGCCTCTCCAAAACTGTTTCCTCTTTCCTCCTGGCGTCCTTGGCTTACACCCTCCTTGGCCCCAGCCAGTCTGCAGAGTGCAAGTAGGTGTCTAGGGAATAGATGGCAAATTGAGAGTCTCACTGAAGAGACAAGAAAAAGTGTGTTGTGTTTGAACTTCTTCCCTCTCCTCTGGCAGCCAGCTGAGCCAACTAAGATCAATAACAGTCAACCATTTCCTTTTAATTGGGATCTCCAATTAGTGCCTTCAAACAGCTCCAGCAGACGGCAGGGTTTTATTTTTAGTTTGCTTATAAAATACTCTGGAACCACTTAGTGAAAGGTGTCTAGGTTTTCCTTAACAAGCTGACTCTGTTTGACAGAGGTATCTGGTTTTCTGATTTTCTGCTCAGATTCCAGCCTTTTCCAGCGCTTGAAGGTAAGGCCAAAGGAAAAGGGCTGGTGAGACCATGAGCTGTCCCAGGGAGCTTCAACAGAGAGGCTGAGGGCTGAGACAAGGGGACCAAGAGGCTGTTTCTCAGAGCAGGGTTGTGGAAGCATGGGAGACAGGCTGAGAGCAGATTGCCACTGTGGAGTGTATGTGTATGCTCGTGTGTGTGTCTGAGTGTGTGCTAAGTCGTTTCAGGCGTGTCTAACTCTTTGCAAACCTATGGGCCATAGCCTGCCAGGCTCCTCTGTCTATGGAATTCTCCAGGCAAGAATACTAGAGTGGGTTGTCATGCCCTCGTCCAAGGGATCTTCCCAACCCGGGGACTGAACCCCTGTCTCTTACATCTCCTGCACTGGCAGGCGGGTTCTTTACCTCTAGCACTGCCTGGGAAGCCCATATGTCTGAATGGGAGGACTCAAATGTCTGGAGGTAAGACACTCCCTAATTATTATTTTTTAATCTAATTTTTAATTTTATATTGGATGATAGCTGATTTACAATGTTGTGTTAGTTTCAGGTGTGGAGCAAGGTGATTTATATATATCTCCATTCTTTTTCAGATTCTTTTCCCATTTAGGTTATCACAGGACATTGAATAGAGTTCCCTGCACAGTAGATCCTTGTTGATGATCTAGTTTATATATGATAGTGTATATACATTAATCCCAAACTCCTCATTTGTCCTTCCTCACCATGTTTCCCCCTTGGATAACCACAAGTTTGTTTACAAAGTCTGTGACTCTGTTTTGTAAATAAGTTCATTTGTATCTATTTTTTTGTTTTAGATTCCACATGTAAGTGGTATCATATAATAAATTTTTCTTTCTGTCTTCTTACTATGAGAATCTCTAGCTCCATCCATGTTATTGCAAATGGCATTTTATTCTTTTTTATGGGAAAGTACTATTCCATTGTGTGTGTGTGTGTGTGTGTGTGTGTGTGTATACCACACATTCTTTACTCATTCATCTGTCAATGCACATTTAGGTTGTTTCCATGTCTTGGTTATTGTAAACAGTGCTGCCGTGAACACTGGACAATCCCTAATTATGGAGAGAAGCCAGGCTACCTAAATTCAGGGCCTGGTCAACTCTGGCATTGGTTGGGTTCTTATCTGCCTCTGGACCTTGGCCCTTGATGTTCCATCTTTGTGGCATGCTTTGCCCTTTGATATTCACAAGGCGTCCCCATCCTATCTTTCTGGCCTCTGATACCTTCTTACCACCACCCTCCCTTTATTCTCTGTCCCTACTCAGCTTTATTTTTTTCCACAGGGCCCATGGCTAGTTGGCATTATATTGCATAGCTATTTGTTTATAATGTATCTCCTTCCATTAAATATCTGTAAGCTCCTCGAGGGCAGGACCCTTGTCCATTTTGCTCACTTCCCTATTCTCAGCCCTGGCACATATTAGGTATATTTAGAATATTATGAGTGTTTGTTGAATGAATAAGTACTACCTGGGACAGCAAGTAGCAAGGTGAGAGGTTATTATATGACATGGGTTTGACAGCAAATGAGGAGGAAAGCTGTTAGATTAACTTTCACTTAGTATATTCTTTTGTGCCCTCCCCCACTCTACTGGAGTGGTTATATTGTCTTCCTTAGGATTTACCTTTGACTGCTAATAAATGTTTATCAGTTTTTAATGTTATCCTTTTATTCCCAGCTCTAAAAGATAATGAATATGTAGCTTCTTCTTCCTTCCTTCTCTGTGAGTTATATCAGATTTACCCTGCCACGGATTACATTTACAACCCAGTTTTAAATCATAAATCCCAACTTGATTTATTCTAACTCCTACATTTAAGTAAATTTGCTCTTCTTTCCTGGGTTTTCCAGGTGACTCAGTGTAAAGACTCTGCCTGCCAATGCAGGAGACCCAGGAAACTTGAGTTTCATCCCTAGGCCTGAAAGATCCCCTGGAGGAGAAAATGGCAACCCACTCCAGTATTCTTACCTGGAAAATCCCATGGACAGAGGAGCCTGGTGGGCTACAGTTCATAGGGTTGCAAAGAGTCAGACACAAGTAAGCATGCATGCCATGTTCTTTCCTAGGCCTTTGTTATTGTTTTACATTCATTTCTTGGGAGGCTGCAAAGTACCTCCTCTGATAGTTTCTTCAGGATAGGCTCATGGAAACAAAATGGCTTAAATTCTTGCACATTCAAAAATTTTGGTTTATTACCACTACAACAAATGATAGTTTCCTGGGTATAAAACTCTTGAGTGACACATTGTTTCCTGTGGACTAACTGCAAAGGCATCCTCCTGCTGTCCTCTAATAGAAAATGATGCAGTGTTAATGTTTGAGGCCAGTTTCATTTTACCTCCATCATATGTGAGAGGGACCTGGCTGCCCAAAGATTCCTTGTGTTTGAAGTCTTACAAATATACCAGATCATGTTTTTCAACTTCTTCCTGGATACTCTGTGACCTTCAATATATCTAAGTCTTCTATTTCTAGGATGATTTATTGAATGATATCTTCAAATATTCTTTTTTTTTAATTAATTTTTATTTTTTTAGTTTGTTTTGCTTTACAATACTGTATTTGTTTTGCTACACATCGACATGGATCAGCCACGAGTGTACATGAACTCCCAATCCCGACCCCCACCTCCCCCCTCCCGCCCCACACCCTCTCTCTGGATTATCCCCGTGCATCAGTCCCAAGCATCCTGCATCCTGCATCAAACCTGGACTGGCGATTCGTTTCACTTATGATATCACACATGTTACACTGCCACTCTGCCAACCCATCCCACCCTCTCCCTCTCCTACAGAGTCCAAAAGGCCGTTCTATACATCTGTGTCTCTTTTGCTGTCTTGCGTACAGGTTTATCATTACCATCATTCTAAATTCCATATATATTGTGAGTATACTGTATTGGTGTTTTCTTTCTGGCTTACTTCACTCTGTATAATCGGCTCCAGTGTCATCCACCTCATTAGAACTGATTCAAATGTATTCTTTTTAATAGCTGAGTAATATTCAAATATTCTTTTATGTCATTTGTCAATCTTCTTCTCTGTCATTTCCTCTTAAATCCCTTTAAACTCATTTATTTCCTTACTAAGTGTCTGACTTACTTTTTTCTTTTTTCCTTCATTCTTCCTGTCATTGTCCTTTCCTTTCTATTCTTTTTTGTATTCTTAGGAATGTCTTGTTTCCCTTGTTCTGTTTTCAATTTTGTCTGTATTTCTATAATGGTTTTATTTTATTTTATTTTTTTTAAATTTCACTTCTTCCCAGATTTCTGCTGGCTTATGCTTCAAATTCTTGTTTACAACATTTCCCATAAATTCTTACGTATCTGCTTGATTGTGTGTGTGTTTGCTTCATTATGTTTTTAAAAATTCATGGCAAAGTACTTAGTCATGTTTGTTTTTGTATCTGCTCCCTGGCAGACTGGAGTGGGAAATGGCCACCCGCTCTAGTATTCTTGCCTGAAAACTTCCATGGACACAGGAGCCTCGCAGGCTGCAGTCTCTGGGGTCACAGAAAGTCAGACACAACTGAGCACACGTGCAGGTGCATGGCAGGTACAAAACTTCTCCTTTGCTATTATTTCTCCTGTTCCTTTCCTTATTTTCCTTGTAGTATTTCTATAGAGCCTGTACTAGTCTTTTTTTGATTACTTAGTTTTGAATTAGGTAAACATTTCCCCCCAGATCAGCCATTTATAAAATTTGTAAGAGGTTTGTATAAAGAAGAAATTGGTGTTCAAGGAGGAATTTTCCTTCATTCCAGGGTTTTGTGTTGTGAAAGCTCCACTGAGCTTTCACTTCTGTCTAGCCAATGAAGACCAGTGAATCTGTTCACAGTGCCAATTCTCTCTCCTCTCATCGTGCGGAATGACTGCTTTTTGCATACAACGACATGTCTGTGTGGCTCTTATTCCACCTAGCCTCATCTGCTTCTAGAAACAAAACCTGATCCAGAAAGGTTCAAGCTGACAGCACTTTGCAACCTATTTCCATTGTGTTGTTCAAAACGAGGGATTGTGATTCTATACCTCTCAGTGTGCTCCTCATCTTAACGGGTATCTTTTGTGCTCCCTCTGAGATGGCAGCGTAGGGGTACCGTCTCTCTGCTCCAGCCCTCCATTCTTTTATGTTCATAGTTCCATGTCTCCTGGGCTCATCAAAGGTAGAATTTGTGTTTGGGTCTTGGTTCAGGGTTATTGTTGAAAAGGAAAGAATGGATGCTAACTGTGCACCATGTTCAAAGGGGATGACCTCAGTCCTTTTTGAGCAATCTCTTTCTCTATTAGTATAAAGGGTCTGTTTTCCCACACTGGTTCCCCAGGAAGCTATTGTTTTCTTCTCCCTCTCTAGCCCTCTCTGGGTTTGAGTGAGATCAGATTCTTTGTTTGCAGACTGTTTTACGCTGACCTGTCTCTGAATCTCCACTGTGCTGATAGTCCATAGGGGCATATCATCTACTGCCTTGTATTGCACTATCTTTTTATATGTGTATACACTTTGTTAACTAAATAGTCGACATCTGAGGGCATAATATGGGGCATGAATGTTCTACGCCCTTTGTTGTACTACTAGCACAAGATAGATGCACCATCGTGTTCATGGATTATTCCCTTATTATGATTTGCTATGGTATTTGAAACACTTTCATTGTGCCTCATGAATTCTGAGTTTGTGTGTTTTGTTCCTGGGCTGCCCTCTTACTGAATTAGATAGCTGTGTATTTGGCATGTGTTATATATGCTATATACATGTTCATGAAGATTTTATGAACGTGAAGATTTTGTGAGGATTTTACAGATACTGCCACTGTTAAAAAACTATGAGTAAGTATTCTTGATTTTAGATGATACTCGTCAGTGTTATCAGGGATAACTTTTAGTGTCTCAAGGAGTAGGTAGGCCAGTGCTCCTTTTAAAGCCATGCTCCCCGGCCTTTGTCATCATGTGATGATGTTCTTGCAGACTTCATCCTATAAACAAGAGTCACATTCCAGAGGGTCAGACCTGTAAGTGAAAGGGTCAGGCCAGTGATTCTCACAGGGGCTCTGAACTCTCCTTAAGTAGAGGCATTTCAAAATCCAGGATTATAGATTAATAGTTTGAAAATCAAACAGAAGTCCTCTATGTGCTAAAACCTCCAAGGAATATGTCTCCCCATATCCACCCCTACGCTCAGATTTAGTCCAATGCCTGTGCTTTTTCTCAGGAAGCAGGCACAGGGAAGGATGGGACTTGTTCAAAGTGATATATTTCTTGAGCAGTTTCTCCCGACCTCCTTTGCTACTCTTGCCCTTCATATGATAATCCAGAAGCCACAAATGGACACTTCCTCTGGATTTGATGTGTCTGAAGGTCAGCTCTTGCTGAAGTAAGGCATGGTGCCTGGGCTGGGCTAAGTGGAAGGACAAAACACTATTTTAGGAAAAATATGAGCCATTGGAGCAGATTGGAAAGTGTGCATTTGACACCAATCAATGAGCCTGTGCTCAAGCTGAGATGTTCAGATATGATAAAGAGCTAGAGAAGCTAAAATGGTAATTTAAACCAGAGTAACTTCTTTGACCTCAACCGGTTGGAGACTCAATAGAATAAACCATTGCTTCTTCAAATGAGAAAAAAAAGGAAGGAAAGGTTAATTTACAATTTCTTGAAAAGAATGCCTAAAACATGATGGATCTGAAAACACAGAGTTTAAACTCTCTTTGTCTTTTTTTCCCCTTACTTTCAACATCTCTAATGCTGAAATAATAATCTTTTAAATTTCATTTCATATCAATAAGGCAACTATTACTGTAACCCCAGGTAGGAAAGAATGCATAACTACAGAGTAGTACAGCAGATCTGAACTGGGGCTTGGTATGAGTTAAGATTTTGGGTAGGTAGGTGAGCAAAGCCAAAGCAGGCTGCCATGGACATCCTGGAACTCATTAGCACAGCCTGAGTCTAGCTGAGGGGAAGTTGACAGAAGTGAGGGATGGAGCATATGAGACCATGGGCTTTGGGGATGAGAAGTGGGACAAGAAGTGGGACGTACAAGAAACAGAATGAGTGCTGATCCTGCCAACACAGATCCCAAACCACGTGACTCCTTTGATGACTCTTGCCTTAGAATAATGATGTAGGACCCTTGTGGGCATTATTCTCATTGTATAGATGAAGAAAATGAGATGCTAATAAATGAAGTGGCTTGCTTGTACTTCGAAAGTACCTCTGACAGAGCTCTACATAAAGCCCTTAACTCTGGGCTCTCTCCTTACAATGCTTCCATAATACATCACTCCATTCTCACTTTCTCTGTATTCTCGCCAGTAGACACTTCCTAAGTACTTGCTAAATGCCTAGCATCCTGCTGGAGGTACTGCTATAAAAAGTTGTTGCATGAATTCCAGCCTAAGAGGAGCTTATTTTAACATATTATTGGGTACATTTTCAGCTTTGAAAGTGACATGTCACATTTCAGCAGATTTGGAAAACAGAAAGAATAAGAAACATTTAAAATAATCACAGCCTGTGAACCCTACTGTTATAGTCATTTGGATCTATGTCCTTCTGGTCATTTTCCTTATACATTTAGCTTTTTAAAAAATCTAATGAAAATTATATTACACCTTCAATTTTATTTCTTGCTGTTTTTACATAGCTCTTTGTTGTAAGTAATTTCCCCCATAACCACTTTTGTGGCAGTAAAATATTTGCAAAGAGCTTAATCACAAGCAATTACTAGCCATAATATTAAAGTGTTTTATTGTATTAATTCAATACATGTCCATTAAGTGCCTTGTGCCCAAACTCCTCATTGCCCTGGTTATCTTTACCTTGACATGGGTCCAGGGATTGGAATGGCCAGAGCCATATTGGTGGGAGCCCTGCACACGTTAGCGGGACTCTGGGATTTTTTCCTAGCACTTCCTCTGTTAGTGGGCCACCTACAGTACAAACTACATTCAGGCTGGCTGGGGACAAGTTCCAGGCATAAGAGCATCATAGATTCATCTCCCATTTCTTTTTTTAATTCTTCCTCATGACTCTTAATCATCTCCTACTCATCCCTTTGGGGAGGGACTTGCTCCCACACAAGGTTTATGAGGATGGCCAAACACACGCTGACACTGGACAGGTGAGCTGACCAACAGTTCATGGTCACGTGAACTCACTGCCTTGGGGAAAAGGACATTGCACTGCACTCAGGGCCACACGGGGCGACCCTCAGGAGCCCAGGGACTAGCCTGGGGCTGTGGGAGGCAGTCTTCAAATTAGCAGAGAGTGAGGTGGCCCCTGGTTCTTACAGGGAAGTGTGATTGGATGGCTCAAAGCTGAAACCTAGACTCAGCAGTGAACAGGAACTGCACTTGGTCTGTTTGATAAGGAGGACTGTTTGGTAAGAGAAAGCATCTAATACTGAGCCTAAATTTTAAATTTCACATCCCAGTGACAAAAACTGCTTCCCGTCTCTCCTGGCCCCCCTGTTTTCTCCAACATTTCCCTCTTCGTGTTTTTCTGTTTGTTGTTTCAGTACTCTTGTGCTTTTGGCTCATCTTTTAAGAGGCTGATGATATGGTGGTTAATAGACTCTTAAGACAGACACCCTGTGCTCAGGTTCATGCTTGGCCATACCAGCTGAGTTGCATTAAACAGATCACTTCCCCTCTCTGTGCCTTGGTTTTCTAATTTGTGAAATGGAGACGGTTGTAATAAGACTACTTACCTTAGAAGGTTGTCGTAAGGAGTAAAAGTTAATATATGTAGAGCTTTTAGAACAGTGCCTGATGTGTGCTGTGTTAATACTAATGTTTCTTATCTTTACTTGGATTCAGTTTACAAGTTTATTAAGGGAATAATAATAGTAATATTCTGTTCTTTTCAACTTTTCTCCATACTTTGTCTCCAGGGCTATAGTTATAGTCATTTATTTGTAAATTCATCTGTTTATCTGTTCAGTCAAGAGGCTCTGCTGTGTACTAGGCACCATTCCAGGTGATGCAATCCATGCAAGAAAAGACAGCTTAAACCTGTCGGGAGCTGAGGCTTACCACCCATGGTGAGGTAGCCAGTGGCAGAAAATGGGCAAGTAAATGAATAGAAAGGTTAACTATGGCTGGTGTTGAGAGCTCTGAAGGAAGAAAGAGACGTGAGGAGAAGGCCATCAGAAGGACACTTGAGTTCCCTTGTGCAAGGCAGCTGGGAAAAGGCAGGGCTTTTTTCTTTTTTCTTTTAATTTGGACAGAATTCTGTTTTATCATGGGCTTCCCAAGTGGCACAGTGCTAAAGAATTTGCCTGCAGTGCGGGAGACACGGGTTCACGTGGGTTCGATCCCTGAGTCTGGAAGATCTCTTGGAGAAGGAAATGGCTACCCACTCCAGTATTCCCACCAGGAAAGTCCCATGGACGGAGGAGCCTGGTGTGCTTTAATCCATGGGATCACAAGAGATGGACATAACTTAAACACTAAACCACCACCACTGCCTCTTTTATTATGAAGGTAGTCCAAGATCCCCAGAGGGCCATCAGTTTTCTTTTTCTTTTCTTTGATGATACTCACAAGATTCATGAATATTGTCTTGCAAAGAGGGTATATGTTTTCTTTGTCTTCCTCCTGCCCTCCATCTCCTTTGCACCCTGCCAAGGAGGGGCTTGTTGTCTTAACCAAGTTTAGGCATCAATTTTGGTCTAGAATCAGCAAAGTGGATAGAGAAAGATAGAGACAGAGATGTAAGAAGAGATGGAGAAAGATTTACTTTGGAAAGTTAAACTGAGTGGATAAAATGAGCTTTGCATGAGTGCAGAGACACAGAAGAAACACAAGCCCCACTTTTACTTATCAGTTATTTGTTGATACATAACAAGCCACTTCTTCACAAGCCACTAGCTTGAAATGGCAATGATTTCTTGTTCCTCATGATCATATGGATTGTTAGTTATTTCCTCTGCAGGTTTTCTGAAGGCTCCCTCATCCAGCTGCATGAGGGGTAGGAGTGGAAGGTCCCAACTGGGTTCACTTACACGTCCAGAAGTGGATCTGGCAGCATCCTGGGCACCTTTGCTCTCCTATACCAAAAGGCTGGACCAGCTTCCTAAATTGGCAGCATTTAAAGGCAGTGAAGGTAGAAATTGCTCACCCACCAGGCTCCTCAGTCCAAGGGATTCTCTAAGCAAGAATACTGGAGTGGGTTGCTATTTCCTCCTCCAGGGTATCTTCCCCACCCAGAGACTGCACTCTCTTACATTTCCTGCTTTACCAGGTGGCTTCTTTATCACTAGCACCACCTGGAAAACCCATTGAACCCTAGCCTCTGGAACCCATACAGGGTCACTTCTGCCACATTCTGTTAGCCAAAGGAATTCAGACCAGCCCAGATTCTAGCTGGTGAGATACATGTTAAATTAAAAAAAGAAAGAAGATCCCCTAGTTCTTTTATTGAAGCAGTGATAAGAAAGCTGCAGAAGTGCTATTTGAGCACAGCTATGAGGAGTGACAGGGGCTTCCCAGGTGGCGCAGTGGTAAAGAATCCACCAACCAATGCAGGAGATGCAAGAGACGTGGGTTTGATCCCTGGGTCAGGAAGATCCCCTGGAGTAGAAAATGGCAACCCACTCCAGTATTCTTGTCTGGAGAATTCCATGGACAGATTAGCCTGGTGGGCTACAGTCCATGGGGTCACAAAAGAGTCGGACATGCCTGGGTGCATACTCTGCTCAGTCGTGTGACAGGCATGACATGCCCAGCACCAAATCATCCGTTGGGTTGATTTTCCTCCTCTTGGATGAGATGACCAATCTGTAGACAAGGCTTTTGGTGTTCAATTGTGCAGAAAAAGTTGAACACAGCAGACCTGCTGCTGCCATCCTTGGACAGGCCTGCTTGCAAGTGGGTCCTTGGTTTATGTCTGGGAACTTAGATTTTAGGAGGGATCCCACTGTCCCTGCCTGTTGAGGATGGTTTACTGTGTCTAAACTATTTGTGTAAACAAGGTAGCTTATGCTAAACCCCTGTTTTCCTTATGGGAGTCTAGAATTTTAGTATCTGTTAGGCAGAGGGAACCTTGTGACTTGTCCTCAATACAAATCTTGGGCACTAGATATCTAATTAGCTTTCCCAGGCAAAAGAGGGCACATGTGTTGCTGTAGTGTGTTGCTGAATATAGACCGGGCTCTGTGTGACCCCTTCTGGGAGGGAAAGAGCAGAAGGAAGCTTTTGCATTAATTCCTCCAGACAGTGTGTCTTTTCCCCTTCTATTTGACTGCATGTCCTTTGTACATCCCCGTAATAAATCATGTGCTCAATAGCTCACTCCTGCCCATCTCTTTGCGACCCCATGGACTGTAGTCCTCCAGGCTCCATGTCCATGTAGTTTTCCAGGCAAGAATATAGGAGTGGGTTTCCATTTCCTCTGCCAAGGGATCTTCCTGACCCAGGGGTTGAACTCGTGTCTCCTGCATTGGCAGGCGGATTCCTTACCACTAAGCTACCTGGGAAGCCTGTAGTAAAATCACTGCCATCAATAAAACCATATGGTGAGACCCATGAGTCCTTCTAGCAAATCTCCCCATATAGGAATGGGCTTGAGGATCCCACCACTCTACTCTTATTCTCTTATAGTTTTGTCTTCAAAGAAAATGGGAGCCAATTCCCTGGTGTCACAGGGCAGTACCAGAACATCACCTAGGGGACTTTTATACCTGTGCAGGAAGTAATGGCAAGTTTCCTCGGAGTCAAGAAGTCCTAGTGGCAGGTTTGGTGGCTCTCGAGCAGTGCTTTGAAATGGTGGTTTTTGACTTGCTGAGGAGCAGAATTCGTTTGGATTTGTGAGTGTAATTTAGTTAATTGGTAATAAGTAGGTGGTAATTTAGAATATATGGAAGTGATTGGTTCCCTCTGTACAGACTCTTTCACTAAAGAAGAAGGTACTGTTGAGACAAAAGTAAAACATAAAAGAAGCCACTTTGACCTGGTCGGAGCTGGAAAATCCCCTGGAGCAAATCTGTAAGGACAGCTTATTGGGAGTGTCTCCAAAGAGGTCCTCTTTGTCCCCTGCTTCTGAGCCAGGTCCTGGGCACCACTGACCCCTCAGAGCCCAGTGGCTGCTGGGACATGTAACTCTGATAGAGGAAAAGCCAGCCCCTGCCACCCTGTACCCTGTCTCTAGCCCGCTGTTCTGTGATGCTGGCAGTGAAGGTGACCGTGAGAATGGGATCACTGCTGGCCATCACCAGGTCTTTGTTACACCATTGCTGTTTCCTGGGGAGTCCCTGGGTGGCAGAGAACCTGGTGACCAAGGAAAATGCATATATATCTCCCTCAGCAGGTTTAAGGTGGAGTTCATCCAACGTGTGAGGACTGTCACAGCTTTTGAAGGAGCATTTATTTCTTGATATTTGAGAATGGAAGGAAGAGTCTATAAAACAGCTTAAAATTTAACACAAATGCATTCATTTTCTTACCCTGCCACTTAACAGCTGTGTGACCTCAGGTAGATTAATTAACCTCTCTGGCCTATAATGTCATAAACTGAGCAGTTATACAAGAATGGGGTAGTGTGTATAATGCATCTAAATACCTAGTATAAGATAACTTAAATTTGAGTCCCTTTAAGGTGATAAGAATCTAAAAGAAAAGTTTTTCTTTTGTTTATACATATCAGTTCAGTTCAGTCATTCAGTCATGTCCGACTCTTTGTGACCCCATGGACTGCAGCACACCAGGCCTCCCTGTCCATCACCAACTCCCAGAGTTTACTCAAACTCATGTGCATTGAGTCAGTGATACCATCCAACCATCTCATCTTCTGTCGTCCCCTTCTCCTCCTGCCTTCAATTTTTCCCAGCATCAGGGTCTTTTCAAATGAGTCAGTTCTTCACATGAGATGGCCAAAGATTTGGAGTTTCAGCTTCAACATCAGTCCTTCCAATGAAAATTCAGGACTGATTTCCTTTAGGATGGACTGGTTGGATCTCCTTGCAGTTCAAGGGACTCTCAAGTGTCTCTTCCAACACCACAGTTCAAAAGCATGAATTCTTTGGCGTTCAGCTTTATAGACCAACTCTCACATCCATACATGACTGCTGGAAAAACCATGGTTTTGATAGATGGACTTTTGTTGGCACAGGGATGTCTCTGCTTTTTAATATGCTGTCTAGGTTGGCTATAAATTTTCTTCCAAGGAGCAAGTGTCTTTTAATTTCATGGCTGCAGTCACCATCTGCAGTGATTTTGGAGCCCCCCAAAACAGCCCCCACTGTTTCCACTCTTTCCCATGAAGTGATGGGACCAGATGCCATGAACCTAGTTTTCTGAATGTTGAGCTTTAAGCCAGTGTTTTCACTCTCCTCTTTCACTTTCATCAAGAGGCTCTTTAGTTCTTCTTTGCTTTCTGCCAGAAGGGTGGTGTTATTTGCATATCTGAAGTTATTGATATTTCTCCCAGCAATCTTGATCCCAGCTTGTGCTTCATCCAGCCCAGCGTTTCTCATGATATACTCTGCACATAAGTTAAATAAGCAGGGTGACAATCTACAGCCTTGATGTACACCCTTTCCCGATTTGGAACCAGTCTGTTGTTCCATGTTTGGTTCTAACTGTTGCTTCCTGACCTGCATACAGGATTTCTCAAGTTAATAGTGGCCAAATTTTCTGTAATGAGGAAGCATTTTCTTTGTAATGAGAAAAAGAGAATTAAAAAAAGCTGAGTTTAAAACCCATTTCTTGCCATGCCTCACATGTTTTTTTCTTGAGGTGGGTCTTTTCTGGGTCACCCATGCTCTAACTTTGGGTCTCTGCAAGCACCTACTGTTCATTTACATCAGCAGGGGCTTGGAAGGATCCATTTCTTAACTGAGTGACTGAAGAACTGTCTGTCACTGACATAGGTAGAGTACCTAAATTATTTTCTCTATTTTTTCAGTAATTATAATTTGAATTTTTTTCATCTAGAATCATTTTCTCTTGGCAGGTTCTACTACCAAGATATTAAAAAGAGAGAGAAAAAAGAATCCTATTCTCTCTGTAAGGATTGTCCTTTTTTCTCTCAGCTTTATTTTCCTTGTGACTTCATTTTTGTTTCCCTTCCAGCTAGTAATGAAATACACTTTGCAGGAGAGGTCAGGAGGCTTCAGTAAGTTCTCTAGCACTAAGGACCATTCATGGGGCCAGGGTCAGCTGAGTTCTGTGGGGTGTGCTAAGAAAATCTCTGGAGTGCCAGCCTTCTATGCTGCTCTCTTGAAGGGCAAGTACAAAGAAGGCAGCATAACCCCCCCAGCTGGTAGGTCTGAACGTTTTTAGGAAAACTCCAGACATACGCAGAGTGAGCTGAGTAAGAACTACTGTGTGTAAATTAGTTGCCAGGTCTCCTCTGGTGTTCTCTTCAAATCTGCAAAACTACATGGATGGAGAAGGACTGTGGATTTCAGAGCTGTATTTTTCCTGGAAAACTTGCAGGGAGCAGAGAATTGTCTCTGCATTCTAACCACACCTGCCTCAGACAGTTGCCTTGAGTCTGCTCCCCCTGACTTGCTCTGTTGTTATACTTATGTTTGTAGAAATTCCCCTCCCATACCAGACTATGACCTCACTCTTCCTGCATGGCAAGGCTGCTCTCCATTGTCATGTTTCATATTTTTTAATGTGTTGAAAAATACCTGTCAAAAAATGGTGCTTGAGTATGTTCACTAATTGACAGGGATGCCCTGGGAAAAAAAGAAACGTTAAACAGCAAACATCACAAGAAATTCCTTCCAGCCCCTTTTAGAGCCACATGGAGCCATCATAGTATCTGTCTTCATAGGAAGCTCAAGAGTTGAGAGTAAGTCCATAGGCAGGGATTGAGCACAACTCATGCCTAGCTGAGTACTGGCCATCAGGGGCCATTCAGAAGCTTCAGACATAATCTATAGGCAAGTTGATAAGCTATTATGGTACTGCTCATGGAACTTCAGTGGATACTGCAGGCAACATAAAATCTAGTGCTAATACTACTATATGTAAAATAGATAACTAATGAGGACCTGGGACTTCTCAGGTGGCATTGGGTAAAGACCCTGGCTGCCAATGTAGGAGACATAAGAGATGCAGGTTCAATCCTTGGGTCAGGAAGACCCCATGGAGGAGGGCATGGCAACTCACTCCAGCATTCTGCTTGGGGAATCCCATGGACAGAGGAGCCTGGTGGGCTACAATCCATAGGGTCACAAAGAGTCAGACACGACTGAAGTGACTGAGAACACACGCCCGCAATGAGAACCTACTGTATAGCACAGGAACACCACTGAGCATTCTGATGACCTAACTGGGAAGGAAGTCCAAAAAAGGAGGGGATATATGTCTATGTACAGCTGATTCCTTTGCTGTACAGCAGAAGCTAATATAGCATTGTAAAGCAACTATATGCCAATAAAAGTTTAAAAAAAAAAAAAGGCTCTATAGTACTAATGTCAGTAAGGCAGGGAACCTAGTGGCCCAGAGCAGTTGGAAGGGTCCCTTTCAGGAGGCTAGAATGAAACTGGGATCCAAGGGTTAAGCAATGTCCACATGGTTTTAACTTTTTATACCTCATTAGAGTGAATCAGCTGCCACGTCTCTTAAGCCCTGAAGACTTTCCCAGGAGTGATCAGAAGATTTCTCAAGTAGCCCTGAGCTAATAAATTCTAGCTGTGCAACTCCATCTCTTTCTCACCCTGCCTCAGGCATCCTGTAGGATGCCTCCCCTTTCTCAAAGCCTTAGCACCTTAGAAGTCCCCTTCCCAGTGATCGGTCTAATGCTTGGCATAGTGGGAGATTCTTTTCTCTGCTAAGTAATGCTGATCCTTGTGCCAGCTCCTCAGAAATACACAATCTTCAAAATTAAATTCTACCCAACCAACATTTATCAAGTGTCTCTGGTTTCTCTCTGTATATATAACCCAGACACAACCGTGAAGTTTCCCACCCTCAAAAGAGTTTACCCTCTAGACTAGGAGAAAATATAACTACCTTGCAAGATAGAATGAGAGAGAAACTATAACAAAGAAGGATGAGATGAATCCCAGTGGGGGAAAACTTCATGGAAGCAGCAGGCTTGGGGTTAGTCCATAAGGAAGACATGGCACAGAATTTACAAATATGGAATTATGGAGTTGGGGCAGAAGAGGGTTTGGGCATATCATGCGGGGGCATGGTTGAATGGACACGCAGAGGTGACAGGCGTAGGATGTGGTCCAGGTTCGGGTTTGGCCCAGGCTAGGATAGAGAAGGCGATGGCACCCCACTCCAGTACCCTTGCCTGGAAAATCCCACAGACGGAGGAGCCTGGTGGGCTGCAGTCCATGGGGTCGCTAGGAGTTGGACACGACTGAGCGACTTCACTTTCACTTTTCACTTTCATGCATTGGAGAAGGAACTGGCAACCCACTCCAGTGTTCTTGCCTGGAGAATCCCAGGGATGGGGGAGCCTGGTGGGCTGCCGTCTCTGAGGTCGCACAGAGTCGGACACGACTGAAGCGACTTAGCAGCAGCAGTAGCAAGACGCGAATGGCGGTCATGGCAGTTAAGACTGGGATGATCAGTGGAGTTTGGAACGTGAGGCCAAGAGATGGGGCCCTATCCTTGGGGCACGGAAGATGCTGGCAGAATTTTGAGCAGATGAAAGCTATGAACTTCAAGCTTTTTCAGACATGTGTTAGGCATGTGTTTGGAATGGAAGGGGGTGGGTTGTGAACTCAGGGTGGGAGGTGACTGGCTTGGGAGGGACAGGTCAGGGTTCCTTCCGTCTGGGCAGGCGACAATGAAGGCTGTGAATAGAGTAGGGCAGTGGTCCTGGAGGGGAGGGACAGATGAAAGAGAGAAGACAGGGGACATTTTGCTGGTCTTTTCTCCTCCCCAGGTGAGCTCATGCTGTCACTTAGCAGTTGTTTTAGGACTGCAGGAATCTGCAATGCTTTTGCCTACAAAGAGAACGCTGCTTTTGTGATGTGACATTGAGAGCTAGAGTGAACCCCTTGGGCGGCATCTCTGGGACTGTGTATCTTAGCTTCTCACGGGCGGTTCCCGTTCTCCCCGCATTCTCCTCTAGGTGGCGCCACGCCCTCGCTACCGCCTCGAGTGTGCCGCCGCCGGCGCCCCGCCTTCCTCCTGGCTGGCAGACCCTGCAGAGGCCAGGGAAGAGTAGTCTCCCATTTTAATCTTGCAGCACTTTGCAGCCCCACTGACAGATCCTATTCGAGTTGAAATGAGTGGCTGGGGGCAACTCATACATAATTTCCCTCTATTTAGTGACTTCCTCCACCATGGGGTCTACATGATTTCTGTTCATTTAATTAAAGGTTATATTGGCAAATTGTTATCCCCGGGAGTGCGGGTGTGCAGGGAGCATTTCTGGAATGCATGGCAGGGTAATTCCCTTTGCCCTTTATTGCCTCTGCAGGCCATGCGAAATTGAATCGCAAATAGCACATTTTAGAAAGGGGCTAAGAGACTGAGGCCTGTGCTTCCTTTGACTTTAATGAGAGACTGAGAGTGTGTCTGTAAAGAGCCCCCTGGTTCTGCAGGCAGAGCTGAATAGCTAGTGGGAGTATCTCCTCCCCGCCTCCACTCCTTCCCCAAGTTCTGAATTCAGCAGCCTTCAGTCCTGCCAGGAGTTCTGAATCCACTAGCTGGTTCTGTCCTTGAAACATCCAGAGGGCCCATTACTGTTAACGGAGCCTCTTCCAAGCACCAACTAGAGACAAGCCCCACTTACACTCAGACTGGATCAAAGTCAGGGGGGTGATAGGTCTCCGGGGTGCCTGCAACTCCCAAAGTTCTTGTGTGTGAGGGAGGTACCAACAGGTGGACCCTGTTAGGGCAAAGTTGTCCTCTAACCAGAGCAGATGACAAAAACCTGTAAAGTTCAGAGGGTGCAAAGGTCCTTAAACAGTGTATTGAGAAGTGATGGGGTGGGTGTGGGCTGAAGCCGCAGGAACCACAGAAGAGGGAGTGGTTTCCTAGAACACTCACCTCCACGTGGGCAAAGGCAGTGATCTTGAGTAGTTATGGCTGCCTCCAGTTTGCGAAGTGACTGAGCTTGAGGGATTGGGATAATACCTTTTCCCTTGGCAATATTCTCACAGTGAGGTGAGCATTTCCACAGAGCAGGGGTGTGGGGCTGCCATCTTGTGAGCAGTGGGGAGTTAGGGATGCTGTGGAGAGAAGGGATGAGAGTGGGCGGGTGTAACTGTTAAGTTGCTAGTGGGTAGACTCTGAGAATGTGACGTGGAAGCAAAGTCTGGAGGAGGTGAGGGAGTTAGTGGGGAAGATGTCCAGGGAAAGACTGTTTCAGGCAAAACATACCATGGAGGGGGGAGTGTGGAGATGACACTCCCTAAGGCAAGAGTGGGCCCAGAGGATGGCGGACTAGAAAGTGGGACTGCAGCAGAGTGGGTAGGGAGGAGAGGCCAGAGAGGTGGAGCTGGGGACACCTACAAAGTGCTGTGTTGGCTGCCAAGGCGATTGGCTTCTACTGTGAGCATAATTGGGAGCCTTTGGTCTGAGACGTTGTCATTTGGATGGCCATCAGCAGACCAGGCATTTTATAAGCACTTGCTCTGGATTTCTGGCAGAAGTAGAAAGTCACCTCCTCCAGACTTTGCTTCCACATCACATTCTCACAGAGTCTACCCACTACGCAGCTTAATAGTAACACCCGCCCATTCTCATCGCTTCCCTCCACAGCACCCCTAACTCCCCACTGCTCACAAGATGGCAGCCCCACACCCCTGCTCTGTGGAAATGCTCACCTCACTGTGAGGATATTGCCAAGGGAAAAGGTATTATCCCAATCCCTCAACCTCAGTCACTTCCCAAACTGGAGGCAGCCATAACTACTGGCAAACTCCTATCTGCAGAGTGGCTGTATCTCCATGAGGATGAACAGATGCACCTTCAGATATGAAAGGGGCTGAGTGACATCAACCAGCCAGCAGGTTGGTCTTTCCAAGCCATCGTGCCCTCTTGAGAACTCGGCATCTGCCTGTGCTGCTGACAGATGCGGCATTCAATGGTGGCAGGAGTCCATGCTGGTCCGCCCATGAGAAGCTGGCTCACAATGTCCGCTGACATCGTCTTGTCCAGCTTGGGTCTTGAAAACTTTCTCAGGAATGGATTCTTTTTCATGGGCATTCATAGGAAACAAAGCTTTTCGAACTGTTTGAGCACATCTATCAGCCCATCTACACCTCCTTCGTAATTTCCAGGTTTATTCCTCCCAGCGCTGAACTATTGGCCAAGTTACTTACCACTTCCAGAATGTCATGTCTAGACTACAGACCACTTCTCCCTTCACTTAAAGTGATGGCAAACTGTATGCTACCCCTTTGCTTCCAGGTGAGTGGCTTGCAGTGCTGCAGCAGTCCACGTCCATTGCCAAGATTTCCTAAAACTCACCTGTGATCCAGGCTGTTTATTCTTCCTCCATCAGTTAGTCCTAGAGAATCCCTTGTGTAGCCAGTGATATGAATTGACAAAAAGATGTTGGTACTGTGTAAGTGACATGGTAGTCACTTAACCATGAATTTATCTTTTCATTCAATTTACTTCTGCTTGTTAGATCTGCTGAAGTCTGCTACCAAACATGCTACTTTACCCATACGGTGAATTGCTCCAACACCAGCCTGGCTCTGTAACTCTATGAATATACTAATATGAACACTCAGTTCTTGATGGACAGCTCAAGTCATATAGTCACTAGATGTTCCAAGTCCAGATGTCAATTTCATTGGGGACCCAGTAGCTCACAAGGAGCTATTTTTTAAACAAGGTAGTTCTTGGGTGCGGAGGACATAGTTTTGCTTAAGAACTCTCCAGCTCTTCACCACAGATCTCATAAGGAGCTGGCCCAGCATCTTTAACCTCTATGGGTTCCTGCTGCACCAGCCAACTTTCTGTACTGTGCAGTTCAAGTGGAGGAGAACTTGTCCCAGTCTGGACTTGCTACAGAGTCTCCTCTTCCTCTGGCAGCCTCCTGATCCCCAGGAAAACACATCTGAGGAGTTTTCCCAAGTGTTCTAAGCAAGGCATTGAAACCTAAAGCATTCCAACAAGTCCTATGCTGTTTTCATAGTAGTGGGTGTACAAGGTTATTGAGGCAGTCTGAGCATGGGTTGGAAAAGAATTTCCAAACACAGCATTTCAGAAGAAGTGAGTTTATTAAGAAAAAAAGAGCAGAGATAATGAAGGCTCTGCAAGTGCAGCGGGGCAACCTCCTGACAGACCAGGGAGAGTCGACAGTTTTCTGGGTTAAGGCAATGGCACCCCACTCCAGTACTCTTGCCTGGAAAATCCCATGGGTGGAGGAGCCTGGTAGGCTGCAGTCCATGGAGTCACTGAGGGTCGGACACGACTGAGCGACTTCACTTTCACTTTTCACTTTCATGCATTGGAGAAGGAAATGGCAACCCACTCCAGTGTTCTTGCCTGGAGAATCCCAGGGATGGGGGAGCCTGGTGGGCTGCCGTCTATGGGGTCGCACAGAGTTGGACATGACTGCAGTGACTAAGCAGCAGCAGCCAACTTTTATAGCCTCAAGACAAAAAAAATTCCTGCTGGAAGGTTGGGTTTAGGAGATACGTTAGGGTGCTATATAGGGTGTTTACTGGAGTGGGCATCTTTGCCTAATTTGGAGTCAGGAAGCTTGTTAGTGATGATCAGGAGGCTTTTGGCAATGGTTACAAAGGAATGACCTTAGTTGTGGGCTCCATTCTGTGGCCTTGGGGCAGGACTCAACAAAGTTATGCTGATTTTTCCTATTCTTTGAAGGGATGTCCAAGAATTCCCCAAACATCTGGAAGCTCTAGGACTGTCACAGATTTGTGAGGTCCAAGTATTTGTGAAGTTTATATCTCATCTGCCAGAAGGTATGTATCCTCTTATTAAAGAATGTGAAGTACTTACCACTTCCTGTTCTCTGGTACAATTAGTATGATATCATCAAAATAAGAGACCAGTGTTGTTCCTCAGAATGTCACAACATTCTGCAGAATGTCAAATTCCCTGAGCTCTAGATTATGACAGGAGAATTAACAGAGCCCTAAAGCTATTCTGGTGAAGGTGTATTGTAGTCAAAGTTACTTTTGACTCCAGATATTGAAAGAAAAAAAAAAGCATTCATCAACTCAGTGGTAACATACTAAGTACTGGAGTCCACGTTGACCTGCTTGAGGAGGCAAAGCTATTACATATAGTCCATCAGCTGATGTTGAGGCTGATGCTTGGTTAATTTCACAGTAACCTATTGTCACCTAACATGGTCCATCTGGTTCTGCAGAGGCCAGCTGGGGGCATTGGCAGATATGATGTGGACTACTCTTCCTGCCTCTTTCAAATCTTTGGTTGTGGCATCAGTCTCTCTGGCTCCTTCAGGCATGAAGAATGGCTTCCAATTCATTATCTTGGCGGGAAAGGAGGTGGTTTCAGGGACTGTATTTGGATTTGTTACTATAATGGCTCTTATTCCACAAGTCACAGAGCAGATGTAGGGTCTTGCTTGCTACTATGTCTGTCTATGCTGATTACACATTTAGTGATGGGGGAAGTAATTGCACTGGGGATCAGTGGCCTCGTCAGGCTCCCTGTGACTCAGGCTAAAACTGTACTTGTCATATGACTTCAGTAAGCCCCACCCTCTGGCCAGACAAGCGTGGTGGCATGTTTTAGGTCCCTTGTTGTTAGTGTTAGCTCAGATCCTGTATTGAATGGTTTCTGAAATTTCTGGATTTCCCCAGAAAATGGTCACAAGTATTTTTCACATAGATTTGCACTGGTGTTACAGAATCTTTCCTCAGGGAGACCTGGCCTTCAATCTGCCTCCCCGCTACCATTCATGACCTCCAGACCATTAACCCATGCTGGGACGTACCACAGGGTGAACAGAGCTAAAAAGGCCCTGTTCTGGTATTAGTAGACTGCACCAAAAGAATTCTAGGATTTTGCAAATATATAGTTTGGGTATGGAGCTTTAGGCCTGTGAATGGACTTAAATCTGGAAAACAGAAGAAACGATTGTATTTTTCTATCACAGTTGATGTCAGCCTTGTGCTCTCCAGCTCTTGTGTGTATCACTGTTTGTATGTGTTTATAACTGCCCATCCATCTTGCTCCTTGGGACACAATGATATATTACCCATCACTGTAGACTACTGTCAGTCAAGGTAGCTGAGTGCTACTCAACCTTGCTGCAGAGTATAGTAACTGTATCCAACTTGCTTCTGGTTGGCAAGTGCTGCTTTCCTGCCTTAACCATCTGGGACCCCCTTTATATTAGGGGTCTTGGTTCCATGGAGCAGATTCATGGAAACTCCTGCTTACAAGGGCGGTCCCCAGAAAATATCTCAATGATTCTTGGACCCACTTCGTCAGTACATTTCCTATTGAAGGAAGTATCCTTTGAGTTCTCTACAATTCATAGAGAATTTAATCACATGGGGAGGCTCAGGTTTTATGTAGCCAGTTCATTCTGACAAGTCTATGTCTCCCAACCTTCTGACCAAGGAAGTTCCACTATCTTCACCCATGCCTTCTCTGTAGGCCATCACTGTGCCTGTGTTTCTAGGACTCATCCCAGCATTGTGTCAGGGCTGGTTCTGGGTATTCTTATCAGCTCACTGAAACCTGAGTCTGAGGTGAGTGCTCCCCTGTTGGCCACTATCCTCTGTCTGTCTTTTTAACTCTGCCCTGTGGTCTACTGCCTTTAAGATTCACTCTTGCACATATGTGAAGTCCTACAGTTCCTCTGGTATACAGTCTGTTATTTCCCAGAATAGGCCTTGGATACCCCTGCCTGCATGGTGGCAGGCCTTGGCACTGGTGAGTGGTACTGGGGCCATGAGTAGTAGTGGGGGACATATCCTGAGAATGAATGCCATTTGCCATGCACCCGTTTCAGATAAGCTCAGTACATGATCTCTAGACAAGTTCCCTCTATCAGTCAAGAAAGACTGTGTCTGCTGGCCCAGAAGGTCCATGACTCTTAGGCTTAAACTTAGCACAGATGTCTCCACCTCAACTTTCCCAGGAGGTCTCTGACTTGGACACAGGAGACAGGTTGAAGCTGTACATTTAATCTCTGCCAGTCTAACACATGTAAAAATCACGTCCTGGGCCAGATTTTCAATACAGTCTGCCTTGCAGTTGCAGGTGATGAGTGTCTCTCTTAAAATGATACAGAGCCCTGATGCTTTTGGAACATGCCTGAAGCTGGCAATTAGCTGCCCTGACTTAATTTATTTTTGGCAAGGTTTCAGATGCCTTCCAAAACCACCATTTCACACAACCACCTTTGTAGGTATCATTGTCCCCATCCACAGATGATGCCACCATTCGACCTTCCAATGTCCTATACTTTACAAGCACCTCATCTCAATCAACTGTAGATGAAAGCCTTACTAATTGTGATGTCAATGTCTGCCAGGGATTAGTACCATCCCAATTATCACTAGTAATGGAATTCTTCTTGTTTCAGACAGATGTATTCAAGAACTGTGAAGAGTAAGATTATACTCTAGTTGCAAGCCAACAACTTAGCCTGCCACAGTTTCCTGGAGCTGGCTGAAGACAAAGGCCTTTATCTGTGACCCAGCAGGGCCACTTTATTCTCAAGAATCCAATGGAGAACTGTCTTCCATAAGTGGGCATTCCATTTCCCAAGTCTTAAACGGAGGGTCTCTTGGCTCCCAAATTTTCTCACTTGAGGTCTCTAGAAAACAAAGCTAGAGGCAAAGTTTATGTCTATTTTTTTCCTAAGAAATATAATTCCTCTAAAAATGTGAGGGTAAAAGAAGTGAGGAAGGGATGGAAGAAAAGCAGATGATGCTTTAGCAAGTTGGCCACCATATCACAAACCAAACCACACACATGTAAAGTCATCACTTTTTCAGTTGTGTAGGACAGTGCTTTAGGACTTAGAACCGTCATTGGTGGGGAGGAAGGGGAGGCTGAATCTGCCAGTTCCCTCCCACAGAGGTGTCTCTTACCCTACCCTTCCCAGCTAGCCTCTTGAGCAGCCTCTGGGGAAGCAAGACTCCCCATCTACATCTGATTCTGGGTTTGGTGGGAAGAACTGCAGCCTCTGTGTTACCTTCTTTTCCTGTTCTTCTGTCTCTGATTCTCAGGGCTTCAGTTTCTCATGGACCTGGTAGGAATAATAATACCTGCATCACCTATTTTGAGAGATTGTTGTAAGAGAGAAGAAACTTTGAAAAAGTATAAGTGCAATAGAAAAATTAGCTATTATTTACTTGAAGATTCCTTAAACTTGAATCAGAAGAGGATGAGGTAAGCGACTTCCCTGTTAGTTTAGTGATTAAGACTCTATGCTTTCAATGCAGGGGCACAGGTTTGATCCCTGCTCAGGGAACTAAGATCCCATGTGTTGGGAAGCATGGCCAAGGGGGAGAAAAAGAAGAGGATGAGGTAAGACTTGAATGTGACTTTGCAGCGTAGATAGCAGATACATAGATGAGACACGTGAGAGGGTCCTCAGGGAGTGCTTTTAGCAGGAGCAAAGGACAGAAGTGACATGGTAAGAAACAGGGGCTGGTAAACTATGGTCCACAGACAAGATCTGGCCCTCCACCTCTTTTTGTAGGAAAGTGTTACTGGAATGTAGGCCTAGCCACACTTCTATATAGTATATACGTCTTTATACTAAGATAGCAGAATTGACTAGTTGCAACAAGAGACCATATGGCTTATAAAGCCTAACATATTCACTCTCTGGCCTTTTCCACACCCCTGATATAAAATCAAATACCAGAAACAGTACAATGTAGTTATTATTTTTAGTATTTTTTGGTAACTTTTTTTTGGCTGCACCACGTAGTGTGTGAGATCTTAGTTGCCTGACCAGGGATTGAACCCATATCCCCTGCATTGGGAGTGTGAGGTCTTAACCACTGGACCACCAGGGAAGTCCCTGGTAATTAATAAAGGTGAATTGCCTTTCTCCTTCATCTTCCTTCTTTGACTCACAAAGAATTGATTGTATAAAGGCTACTTCATAAATAATGATTAGCTGTCTCACTCTTTAGAAAGGTATTTGATACCATGATTTATCAAATATAGAGTTAATCCCAATGGATTTACATATTTAAAATTATGACTGTAATCTACAAAGAATGTCAGACAGTTTATTCTGTTCCCTTTGCACTCACTATATTAATAATTGAGACACTATCTCATACATAATTAGGTATAAGACCAATTATTGAAATATGACTGTTCTAGACAATCTGGATTAACTTAGACTCAACTTTACAGTGATGCTTATAAAACCACAAACTGCTGAGCATGAAGACTATATTTCCACAGACACCAGGCTCAAGTCTGAAACATTTGCCTGAAGAGAGGATCAAGTCTTCTGTAACTTGGAATCCCCAGTCCCTGGCCAAATACCTGGCAAATAGAATGGATTAAATAAGAACCTGCTGAATGAATGAAGTGTCTATAATAGTGCCTGGCACAGGTTAGGTTTTGGTAAATGTTTGTTGAATCATCCAGCAAAATCATCCACTTATTCAAATGAATGAGAGATTTCAAGCCACAGAACAGAAACCATGGCTCAGGTGCACACAAATAATTGAAAGTCTACAATACTTCTACTTGATTTGTCAGAGTGCTAGATAACCATTGGTTGGCCCCTAATACTGAGTGAGCTAGCTTCCCAATCAATGTTATCCAACAAGCATACCTACTTGGTGAAGACGGAGAACTCACTTTGGAGGGCTCTCATGGCTATGCTGTTCTAAGGCCAATTAACTGGTGCCTGACGTCTTCCAGTAAATCTAAATGAAGTGCGTCCTTGTGAATTCTAACTTCAAGTGAGTTTAATTGAATTTGAGAGAGAAGATACCATTGAGTGAATAAAATGAAAATGAAATAATTGAATATTTTCCCAGAATTGTATTTGAAATCTGCTCCCACAATAGGTGGTTTGGAACCCAAGCTGCTTGTGGTTAATATTTAGAGAAGGAGGAGGAGGATTTAAATGTCAGTTTGTAGCCACTACGACGGTAAATGCAGCAGCCAACTGTTCAATTACTGGATGTCAGCTCTACTTGGTCTTCAAAATCTTTTTTTTTTTAAGTTGGAAGTTAAAAAATGTGGTCAAGAGAATTAGGATGAGTCCGGATGACTAAATAACAAAAAAAAAACCTCTCCTTATTCCCCTCACTCTTGCAATACACACAAAAAGAGAGCAGCTCTGTTGACTTGAGACTGTAGGTATTTTGATGGGCTAAATTAACTGGTTACACATTAAAATGTTGAGTCCTTTATTAAATGGCTATACACTGAAGGCTTGCCATTTCTAGGCACCGTGGGAGGTAGATGATTGAACAAGATTCAGTCTGTGGCCTTAAGGAACTTTATGTCAGTAAGTGAGATGAGACCAGAGAATAAATGTGGATAGAAAAAGTAAATATGATACATACTGCTAGAGCAACCCCGAATGCTGAAGAAATGTGAAGTTCTGATTGAAAGCAAAGATCTCCTCTTAGAGGGGATGGTATTTGAGCTTTAAATATGTACGGGGGGAAAGAAAGCAAGGAACCTGTTTGGAAGATGATGAAGTATTAATGGGGCTGATGTAGAAGATTTGTGGAATGAGATCGTGTGAAATAAGGTAGATGTCATTCAGTTATAGATGCTTTGAATGAGTTTGTACTTCATTCATTAGGCAGCCTCCCTTGACCAGATAGGGAGAATGAGGATGAATATAAATATAATGCTCAGCATCGCTCGTCATCAGAGAAAGGGAAATAAAAACCACAATGACACACCACCTTAAACCCATGTTCAGTTCAGTTCAGTTGCTCAGTCGTGTCTGACTCTTTGAGACCCCATGAACCACAGCACACCAGGCCTCCCTGTCCATCACCAACTCCCGGAGTCCACCCAAACCCATGTCCATTGAGTCAGTGATGCCATCCAGCCATCTAATCCTCTGTTGTTGGCTCTCATGCCCTCAATCTTACTCAGCATCAGCATCTTTTCCAATGAGTCAGCTCTTTGTATCAAGTAGCCAAAGTATTTGAGCTTCAGTGTCAGTCCTTCTAATGAATATTCAGAGTTGATTTCCTTTAGGATTGGCTGGTTTGATCTCCTTGTCGTCCAAGGGACTCTCAAAATTCTTCTCCAGCACCGCAGTTGGAAAGCATCAATTCTTCAGTATACCATATGATTGCCGCAAGCAGCGCACTAAGGTGCAGGTGGCAAGAGGAGCCACCCCGCCTTCGAGGCCAGAGGTGGCACCGGAGGCCAGAGGCGGCGCCCGAGGCCAGGGGTGGCAGCAGGAGGAGCAACTTAATGTCCAAGGAGCTGTGGCTGCACTGGCGAAGGAGGGCCTAGAAGACCTATCCCACGTTGAAGTTTAGGAAGGGCGGTAGTGTGGAGAATCCCTCATCCAAGGTAAGGAGCAGCGGCTGCACTTTGGTGAAGCAGCCATGAAGAGATACCCCATGCCCAAGGTAAGAGAAACCCAAGTAAGATGGTAGGTGTTTCAAGAGGGCATCAGAAGACAGATACACTGAAACCATACTCAGAGAAAACTAGTCAATCTAATCACACTAGGACCACACCCTTGTCTAACTCAATGAAACTAAGCCATGCCTGCGGGGCAACCCAAGACGGGCGGGTCATGGTGGAGAGGTCTGACAGAATGTGGTCCACTGGAGAATGGAATGGCAAGCCACATTAGTATTCTTGCCTTGAGAACCCCATGAACAGTATGAAAAGGCAAAATGGCAGGATACTGAAAGAGAAACTCCCCAGGTCATTAGGTGCCCAATATGCTACTGGAGATCAGTGAAGAAATAACTCCAGAAAGAATGAAGGGATGGTGCCAAAGCAAAACAATACCCAGCTGTGGATGTGACTGGTGATAGAAGCAAGGTCCGATGCTGTAAAGAGCAGTATTGCATAGGAACCTGGAATGTCAGGTCCATGAATCAAGGCAAATTGGAAGTGGTCAAACAAGAGATGGCAAGAGTGAATGTCGACATTCTAGGAATTAGCGAATTAAAATGGACTGGAATGGGTGAATTTAACTCAGATGACCATTATATCTACTACTGCGGGCAGGAATCCCTCAGAAGAAATGTAGCAGCCATCATGGTCAACAAAAGAGTCCGAAATGCAGTACTTGGATGCAGTCTCAAAAATGACAGAATGATCTCCGTTTGTTTCCAAGGCAAACCAGTCAATATCATGGTAATTCAAGTCTATGCCCCAACCAGTAACACTGAAGAAGCTGAAGTTGAACAATTCTATGAAGACCTACACGACCTTTTAGAACTAACACCCAAAAAAGATGTCCTTTTCATTATAGGGGACTGGAATGCAAAAGTAGGAAGTCAAGAAACACCTGGAGTAACAGGCAAATTTGGCCTTGGAATGTGGAATGAAGCAGGCCAAAGATAATAGAGTTTTGTGAAGAAAATGCACTGGTCATAGCAAACACCCTCTTCCAACAACACAAGAGAAGACTCTACACATGGACATCACCAGATGGTCAACACCGAAATCAGATTGATTATATTCTTTGCAGCCAAAGATGGAGAAGCTCTATACAGTCAACAAAGACAAGACCGGGAGCTGACTGTGGCTCAGATCATGAACTCCTGATTGCCAAATTCAGACTTAAATTGAAGAAAGTGGGCAACACCACTAGACCATTCAGGTATGACCTAAATCAAATCCCTTATGATTATACAGTGGAAGTGAGAAATAGATTTAAGGGTCTAGATCTGATAGATAGAGTGCCTGATGAACTATGGAATGAGGTTCGTGACATTGTACAGGAGACAGGGATCAAGACCATCCCCATGGAAAAGAAATGCAAAAAGGCAAAATGGCTGTCTGGGGAGGCCTTACAAATAGCTATGAAAAGAAGAGAAGCAAAAAGCAAAGGAGAAAAGGAAAGATATAAGCATCTGAATGCAGAGTTCCAAAGAATAGCAAGAAGAGATAAGAAAGCCTTCTTCAGCAATCAATGTAAAGAAATAGAGGAAAAGAACAGAATGGGAAAGACTAGAGATCTCTTCAAGAAAATTAGAGATACCAAGAGAACATTTCATGCAAGGATGGGCTCGATAAAGGACAGAAATGGTCTGGACCTAACAGAAGCAGAAGATATTAAGAAGAGGTGGCAAGAATACACGGAAGAACTGTACAAAAAAGATCTTCATGACCCAGATAATCATGATGATGTGTTGACTAATCTAGAGCCAGACATCTTGGAATGTGAAGTCAAGTGGGCCTTAGAAAGCATCACTACGAACAAAGCTAGTGGAGGTGATGGAATTCCCGTTGAGCTGTTTCAAATCCTGAAAGATGATGCTGTGAAAGTGCTGCACTCAATTTGCCAGCAAATCTGGAAAACTCAGCAGTGGCCACAGGACTGGAAAAGGTCAGTTTTCATCCCAATTCCAAAGAAAGGCATGCCAAAGAATGCTCCAACTACCGCACAATTGCACTCATCTCACATGCTAGTAAAGTAATGCTCAAAATTCTCCAAGCCAGACTTCAGCAATATGTGAACCGTGAACTCCCTGATGTTCAAGCTGGTTTTAGAAAAGGCAGAGGAACCAGAGATCAAATTGCCAACATCCGCTGGATCATGGAAAAAGCAAGAGAGTTCCAGAAAAACATCTTTTTTTGCTTTATTGACTATGCCAAAGCCTTTGACTATGTGGATCACAATAAACTGTGGAAAATTCTGAGAGATATCGGAATACCAGACCACCTGAGCTGCCTCTTGAGAAATCTGTATGCAGGCCAGGAAGCAACAGTTAGAACCTAACTGAAAAAGCAAGAGAGTTCCAGAAAAACATCTTTTTTTGCTTTATTGACTATGCCAAAGCCTTTGACTATGTGGATCACAATAAACTGTGGAAAATTCTGAGAGATATCGGAATACCAGACCACCTGAGCTGCCTCTTGAGAAATCTGTATGCAGGCCAGGAAGCAACAGTTAGAACCTAACATGGAACAACAGACTGGTTCCAAATAGGAAAAGGAGTACGTCAAGGCTGTATATTGTCACCCTGCTTATTTAACTTCTATGCAGAGTACATCATGAGAAACGCTGGACTGGAAGAAACACAAGCTGGAATCAAGATTGCTGGGAGAAATATCAAGAACCTCAGATATGCAGATGACACCACCCTTATGGCAGAAAGTGAAGAGGAACTAAAAAGCCTCTTGGTGAAAGTGAAAGAGGAGAGTGAAACATTGGCTTAAAGCTCAACAATCAGAAAATGAAGATCATGGCATCCAGTCCCATCACTTCATGGGAAATAGACAGGGAAACAGTGTCAGACTTTATCTTTCTGGGCTGCAAAATCACTGCAGGTGGTGACTGCAGCCTTGAAATTAAAAGACGCTTACTCCTTGGAAGAAAAGTTATTACCAACCTAGATAGTATATTCAAAAGCAGAGACATTACTTTGCCGACTAAGGTCCGTCTAGTCAAGGCTATGGTTTTTCCTGTGGTCATGTATGGATATGAGAGTTGGACTGTGAAGAAGGCTGAGCGCCAAAGAATTGATGCTTTTGAACTGTGGTGTTGGAGAAGACTCTTGAGAGTCCCTTGGACTGCAAGGAGATCCAACCAGTCCATTCTGAAGGAGATCAGCCCTGGGATTTCTTTGGAAGGAATGACGTTAAAGCTGAAGTTCCAGTACTTTGGCCACCTCATGTGAAGAGTTGACTCATTGGAAAAGACTCTGATGCTGGGAGGGATTGGGGGCAGGAGGAGAAGGGGACGACCAAGGATGAGATGGCTGGATGGCATCACTGACTGGATGGGTATGAGTCTGAGTGAACTCCAGGAGTTGGTGATGGACAGGCCTGGCGTGCTGCGATTCATGGGGTCGCAAGGAGTCGGACACGACTGAGCAACTGAATGAATTGGACACTGGATTGAGGGAGCAGGGGTCAGAAATCCCCAACCTGTTCTAATAAGAAAATGATGGCACCTTTCCCAGAACCACTTACACGGGTAGATAAGGCATTTGCTTTTGGATTAATTCTAACTGCAACTTGGGGTTGATTTTGCTGGCAATGGTCTGATGACATCATGCTCTAAGGGCTCCTGAAAGCTCATTTTTTGTTTGTTTGCTTTCTGTTTTCTCTCACTTTTCCACGTCTTTGACCTTCAGTTCTCCATTGACCTTGCTTGATGCTTTCTTCTGAACTCTCTGAAATAAGGATGAGTTGCAGATTGTACATGGACCTCGGATGAATTTTTTCACCGTGTCCTTCAGTGTGAGGTTGAATGTTTTGTTGGAGTTGTTATGAAAGTGAGGAAGCTGTGAGGTTTCTTTTACTCTAAAGTGCCATTTTCTCTCTTAAAAACTTTTTCCATCACTTTCATTAGAGACTTTATTTCCAAGCTGGTTAGATGAACACAATGGCTTTACCTTTTCTTCCTGTGACATCTCACTCATCTAAGCTGAAAGTGGTCTCAGAGGTGTGAACTTCGTTCTTTCCTGTAGGCATTGCACGGGAACCAGAGGTTTACAAATGTATTCGTGTCACTGCTTTATAGGGTCACCACCTCCAGATTCCCAGAGTGGTGGCAGTAGCCAATTTGTAATTCCAAATCTATGTGTTTGTGGTCAAGAGAAGTCTGTTGAGGATAGAAAAGGAGAGCAACGAAATAGCCTGGTTTTGCTGTGACATGGATTGGTCTAGAAAGACAATCACCTCTTGGAGTACTGCAAAGGGTCTTTTTAATGCTTGTGATACCAGGAGGTAAAAAGAACCATTTGGAGATATTTTCAAAGGCCAGAATCTGGGATTATAATGAGATGTAATTTTACAGGCTTTATTGTGTCATGTATGTCAGAAAGAATTTGTATACTGATATTTGTGGGTAGATGGTCGTGAGTGCTGAAGTCAGGTTGAGCTTCGTTTACCAAGTTACTATATACATGTATATATGGCCTGATAGATATATATTTCAGGCCTTAAAAGGCTCAAATTCCTAGAAAATTCACCTTAGGCTTTGGAGAACAGGTTACCTTCTGAAACAAGAATTTTAAAGACAATATTTTACTAAAAGAAATTGTAAATAAATTTTTTTATGAAATTGCAAATGTAATACATTATCATTATAGAAATTTTAGAAAATATAGATGGGTAGAAATGGTCCTAGTTCCCACCACTCAGCAGTACTTCCTGTTAGCACTGTGTCATCTGTCTTTCTTGTATTGTGGGGAGTGTGGGTCTATGCTTACAAATGTATGTGTTTTTAATGTGACCATACTATGTGTTTTAGTTTGCAGTCTGATTTTTTTCCCATTAATGTATTATGTACATCTTTCCATATGGCTGAATTTTCTTTTAATATTTTTCAAAAAATGTCACATGATTATTTTACTGATCCTCCATGCTGGACATCTTTTTTAAAATTTATTTTAATTGGAGGCTAATTACTTTACAATATTGTAGTGGTTTTTGTCATACATTGATATGAATCAGCCATGGGTGTGCATGTGTTCCCCATCCTGAATCCCCTTCCCACATCCCTCCCCATCCCATCCCTCTGGGTCATCCCAATGTTCCAGCCCTGAGCACCCTGTCTCATGCATCAAACCTGGACTGACAATCTATTTCACATATGATAATATACATGTTTCAGTGCTATTCTCTCAGATCATCCCATCCTCACCTTCTCCCACAGAGTCCAAAAGACTGTTCCATACATCTGTGTTTCTTTTGCTGTCTCACATATATGGTTATCGGTAACATCTTTCTAAATTCCATATATATGCATTAGTATACTGTATTGGAGAAACAGTGGAAACAGTGTCAGACTTTATCTTTTTGGGCTCCAAAATCACTGCAGATGGTGATTGCAGCCATGAAATTAAAAGACGCTTACTCCTTGGAAGAAAAGTTATGACCAACCTAGATAGCATATTCAAAAGCAGAGACATTACTTTGCGACTAAAGTCTGTCTATGGTTTTTCCAGTAGTCATATATGGATGTGAGAGTTGGACTGTGAAGAAGGCTGAGAGCCGAAGAATTGATGCTTTTGAAGTATGGTGTTGGAGAAGACTCTTGAGAGTCCCTTGGACTGCAAGGAGATCCAACCAGTTCATTCTGAAGGAGATCAGCCCTGGGATTTCTTTGGAAGGAATGATGCTGAAGCTGAAACTCCAGTACTTTGGCCACCTCATGCGAAGAGTTGACTCATTGGAAAAGATTCTGAGCTGGGAAGGATTGGGGGCAGGAGGAGAAGGGGACAACAGAGGATGAGATGGCTGGATGACATCACATACTCGATGGACATGAGTCTGAGTGAACTCCGGGAGTTGGTGATGGACAGGGAGGCCTGGCGTGCTGCGATTCATGTGGTCCCAAAGAGTCAGACACGACTGAGCTACTGAACTGAACTGATATTGTATTGGTGTTTTTCTTTCTGACTTACTTCACTGTGTATAATAGGCTCCAGTTTCATCCACCTCGTTAGAACAGATTCAAATGTATTCTTTTTAATGGCTGAGTAATATTCCATTGTGCATATGTACCACAGCTTTCTTATCCATTTGTCTGCCAATGGACATCTAGGTTTCTTCCATGTTCTGGCTATTATAAACAGTGCTGCGATGAACATTGGGGTACATGTGTGTCTTTCAATTCTGGTTTCCTCAGTATGTATGCCCAGCAGTGGGATTGCTGGGTCACAAGGCAGTTCTATTTCCAGTTTTTTAAGGACTCTCCACACTGTTCTCCATAGTGGCTGTACTAGTTTGCATTCCCACCAACAGTGCAAGAGGGTTCCCTTTTCTCCACACCCTCTCCAGCATTTATTGCTTGTAGACTTTTGGATAGCAGCCATTCTTGCAAGGAGATCCAACCAGTCCATTCTGAAGGAGATCAGCCCTGGGATTTCTTTGGAAGGAATGATGCTGAAGCTGAAACTCCAGTACTTTGGCCACCTCATGCGAAGAGTTGACTCATTGGAAAAGATTCTGAGCTGGGAAGGATTGGGGGCAGGAGGAGAAGGGGACAACAGAGGATGAGATGGCTGGATGACATCACATACTCGATGGACATGAGTCTGAGTGAACTCCGGGAGTTGGTGATGGACAGGGAGGCCTGGCGTGCTGCGATTCATGTGGTCCCAAAGAGTCAGACACGACTGAGCTACTGAACTGAACTGATATTGTATTGGTGTTTTTCTTTCTGACTTACTTCACTGTGTATAATAGGCTCCAGTTTCATCCACCTCGTTAGAACAGATTCAAATGTATTCTTTTTAATGGCTGAGTAATATTCCATTGTGCATATGTACCACAGCTTTCTTATCCATTTGTCTGCCAATGGACATCTAGGTTTCTTCCATGTTCTGGCTATTATAAACAGTGCTGCGATGAACATTGGGGTACATGTGTGTCTTTCAATTCTGGTTTCCTCAGTATGTATGCCCAGCAGTGGGATTGCTGGGTCACAAGGCAGTTCTATTTCCAGTTTTTTAAGGAATCTCCACACTGTTCTCCATAGTGGCTGTACTAATTTGCATTCCCACCAACAGTGTAAGAGGGTTCCCTTTTCTCCACACCCTCTCCAGCATTTATTGCTTGTAGACTTTTGGATAGCAACCATTCTGACTGGTGTGAAATGGTACCTCATTGTGGTTTTGATTTGCATTTCTCTGAGAATGAGTGATGTTGAGCATCTTTCCATGTGTTTGTTAGCCATCCGTATGTCTTCTTTGGAGAAATGTCTATTTAGTTCTTTGGCCCATTTTTTGATTGGGTCATTTATTTTTCTGGAATTGAGCTGCAGGAGTTTCTTGTATATTTTTGAGATTAATTCTTTGTCCATTGCTTCATTTGCTATTATTTTCTCCCATTCTGAAGGCTGTCTTTTTACCTTGCTCATAGTTTTGTTCATTCTGCAAAAGCTTTTAAATTTAATTAGGCCCCATTTGTTTATTTTTGCTTTTATTCCCATTACTCTGGGAGGTGGGTCATAGAGTATTCTGCTGTGATATATGTCAGAGAGTGTTTTGTCTATGTTTTCCTCTGGGAGTTTTATAGTTTCTGGTCTTATGTTTAGATCTTTACTCCATTTTGAGTTTATTTTTGTGTATGGTGTTAGGAAGTGTTCTAGTTTCATTCTTTTACAAGTGATTGACCAGTTTTCCCAGTACCACTTGTTAAAGAGATTTGTCTTTTCTCCATTGTATGTTTTTGCCTCCTTTGTCAAAGATAAGGTGTCCATAGGTGCATGGATTTATCTCTGCGCTTTCTATTTTGTTCCTTTGATCTATATTTCTGTCTTTGTGCCAGTACCATACTGTCTTGATGACTGTAGCTTTGTAGTAGAGACTGAAGTCAGGCAGGTTGATTCCTTCAGTTACATTCTTTCTCAAAATTGTTTTGGCTATTTGAGATTTTGTGTATTTCCATACAAATTGTAAAATTATTTGTTCTAGTTGTATATTCTTGCCTCCTTTGTCAAAGATAAGGTGTCCATAGGTGCATGGATTTATCTCTGCGCTTTCTATTTTGTTCCTTTGATCTATATTTCTGTCTTTGTGCCAGTACCATACTGTCTTGATGACTGTAGCTTTGTAGTAGAGACTGAAGTCAGGCAGGTTGATTCCTTCAGTTACATTCTTTCTCAAAATTGTTTTGGCTATTTGAGATTTTGTGTATTTCCATACAAATTGTAAAATTATTTGTTCTAGTTCTGTGAAAAATACCATTGGTAGCTTGATAGGGATTGCATTGAATCTATAGATTGCTTTGGGTAGTATACTCATTTTCACTATATTGATTCTGCCAATCCATGGTATATTTCTCCATCTATTTGTGTCCTCTTTGATTTCTTTCACTAGTGTTTTATAGTTTTCCATATATAGGTCTTTTGTTTCTTTAGGTAGATATATTCCTAAGTATTTTATTCTTTTTGTTGCAGTAGTGAATGGAATTGTTTCCTTAATTTCTCTTTCTGTTTTATCATTGTTAGTGTATAGAAATACAAGGGATGTCTGTGTGTTAATTTTATATCTTGCAACTTTACTATATTCATTGATTAGCTCTAGTAATTTTCTGGTGGAGTTTTAGGGTTTTCTATGTAGAGGATCATGTCATCTGCAAACAGTGAGAGTTTTACTTCTTCTTTTCCAATTTGGATTCTTTTTATTTCTTTTTCTGCTCTGATTGCTGTGGCTAAAACTTCCAAAACTATGTTGAATAGTAGTGGTGAGAGTGGTTTTCTCATTATTAGTGTATAGGAATGCAAGGGATTTCTGTGTTGTTAATTTTATATCTTGCAACTTTACTATATTCATTGATTAGCTCTAGTAATTTTCTGGTGGAGTTTTAGGGTTTTCTATGTAGAGGATCATGTCATCTGCAAACAGTGAGAGTTTTACTTCTTCTTTTCCAATTTGGATTCTTTTTATTTCTTTTTCTGCTCTGATTGCTGTGGCTAAAACTTCCAAAACTATGTTGAATAGTAGTGGTGAGAGTGGGCTCTCTTGTCTTATTCCTGACTTTAGGGGAAATGCTTTCAATTTTTCACCATTGAGGAGAATGTTTGCTGAGGGTTGTCATATATAGCTTTTATTATGTTGAGGTATGTTCCTTCTGTTCCTGCTTTCTGGAGGGTTTTTATCATAAATGAATGTTGAATTTTGTCAAAGGCTTTCTCTGCATCTATTGAGATAATTATATGGTTTTTATCTTTCAATTTGTTAATGTGGTGTATTACATTGATTGATTTGCAGATATTAAAGAATCCTTGCATCCCTGGGATTTCCTGACTTTAGGGGAAATGCTTTCAATTTTTCACCATTGAGGAGAATGTTTGCTGAGGGTTGTCATATATAGCTTTTATTATGTTGAGGTATGTTCCTTCTGTTCCTGCTTTCTGGAGGGTTTTTATCATAAATGAATGTTGAATTTTGTCAAAGGCTTTCTCTGCATCTATTGAGATAATTATATGGTTTTTATCTTTCAATTTGTTAATGTGGTGTATTACATTGATTGATTTGCAGATATTAAAGAATCCTTGCATCCCTGGGATAAAGCCCACTTGGTCATGATGTACGATCTTTTTAATACATTGTTGGATTCTGTTTGCTAGAATTTTGTTAAGGATTTTTGCATCTATGTTCATCAGTGATATTGGCCTGTAGTTTTCTTTTTTTGTGGAGTCTTTGTCAGGTTTTGGTATTAGGGTGATGGTGGCCTCATAGAATGAGTTTGGAAGTTTACCTTCCTCTGCAATTTTCTGGAAGAGTTTGAGTAAGACAGGTGTTAGCTCTTCTCTAAGTTTTTGGTAGAATTCAGCTGTGAAGCCGTCTGGTCCTGAGCTTTTGTTTGCTGGAAGATTTCTGATTACAGTTTCAATTTTCATGCTTGTGATGGGTCTGTTAAGATTTTCTATTTATTCCTGGTTGTTTTGAAAGTTGTACTTTTCTAAGAATTTGTCCATTTCTTCCACGTTGTCCATTTTATTCATATATAGTTGCTGATAGTAGTCTCTTATGATCCTTTGTATTTCTGTATTGTCTGTTGTGATGTCTCCATTTTCATTTCTAATTTTGTTGATTTGATTATTCTCCCTTTGTTTTTTGATGAGTCTGGCTAATAGTTTATCAATTTTATTTATCTTCTCAAAGAACCAGCTTTTAGCTTTGTTGATTTTTGCTATGGTCTCTTTTGTTTCTTTTGCATTTATTTCTGCCCTAATTTTTAAGATTTCTTTCCTTCTATCAACCCTGGGGTTCTTCATTTCTTCCTTTTCTAGTTGCTTTAGTTGTAGAGTTAGGTTATTTATTTGACTTTTTTCTTTTTTCTTGAGGTAAGCCTGTATTGCTATAAACCTTCCCCTTAGCACTGCTTTTACAATGTCCCATAGGTTTTGGGTTGTGTTTTCATTTTCATTCATTTCTATGCTATTTTGATTTATTTTTTTATTTCTTCTGTGATTTGTTGGTTATTCAGCAGCATGTTGTTTAGCCTCCATATGTTGGAATTTTTAATAGTTTTTCTCCTGTGATTGAGATCTAATCTTACTGCATTGTGGTCTAAAAGATGCTTGGAATGATTTCAATTATTTTGAATTTACCAAGGCTAGCTTTATGGCCAAGGATGTGATCTAACCTGGAGAAGGTTCTGTGTGCACTTGAGAAAAAGTTGAAATTCATTGTTTTGGGGTGAAATCTCCTATAGATATCAATTAGGTCTAACTGGCCCATTGTATCATTTAAAATTTGTGTTTCCTTGTTAATTTTCTGTTTAGTTGATCTATCCATAGGTGTGAGTGGGGTATTAACATCTCCCAGTATTATTGTGTTATTGTTAATTTCCTTTTTCATACTTGTTAGCATTTGCCTTATATATTGCGGTGCTCCTACGTTGGATGCATATATATTTATAATTGATATATCTTCTTCTTGGATTGATCCTTTGATCATTATGTAGTGTCCTTCTTTGTCTCTTTTCACAGCCTTTATTTTAAAGTCTATTTTATATGATATGAGTATTGCTACTCCTGCTTTCTTTTGGTCTCCATTTGCATGAAGTATCTTTTTCCAGCCCTTCACTTTCAGTCTGTATGTGTCCCTAGGTTTGAGGTGGGTCTCTTGTAGACAGCATATATAGGGGTCTTGTTTTTGTATCCATTCAGCCTGTCTTTGTCTTTTGGTTGGGACATTCAACCCATTTACATTTAAGGTACTTATTGATAAGTATGATCCTGTTGCCATTTATTGTGTTATTTGGGGTTCGAGTTTATACACCCTTTCTGTGTTTCCTGTCTAGAGAAGACCCTTTAGCTTTTGTTGAAGAGCTGGTTTGGTGGTGCTGAATTCTCTCAGCTTTTGCTTGTCTGTAAAGCTTTTGATTTCTCCTTCATATTTGAATGAGATCCTTGCTGGGTACAGTAATGTGGGTTGTAGATTTTTCTCTTTCATCACTTAAGTATATCCTTCCATTCGCTTCTGGCCTGAAGAGTTTCTATTGAAAGATCAGCTGTTATCATTATGGGAATCCCCTTGTGTATTATTTGTTGTTTTTCCCTTGCTGCTTTTAATATTTTTTCTTTGTGTTTGATCTTTGTTAATTTGATTAATACGTATTTTGGGGTTTTTCGCCTTGGGTTTATCCTGTTTGGGACTCTCCAGGTTTCTTGCACCTGGGTGACTATTTCCTTCCCCATTTTAGGGAAGTTTTCAACTATTATTTCCCCAAGTATTTTGTCATGGTATTCTTTTTGTCTTCTTCTTCTGGGACTCCTATGATTCAAATGTTAGGGTGTTTAACATTGTCCCAGAGATCCCTGAGGTTGTCCTCATTTCTTTTAATTTTTTTTCTTTTTTCCTCTCTGCTTCATTTATTTCTACCATTCTATCTTCTACCTCACTTTATCTTCTATCTTCTACCTCACTTACCATTCTATCTTCTACCTCACTATCTTCTGCCTCCGTTTTTCTACTGTTGTTTCCCTCTAGAGTGGTTTTGATCTCATTTATTGCACTTTTCATTGACTCTTTTTTATTTCTTCTAGGTCCTTGTTAGACATTTCTTGCATCTTCTCAGTCCTTGTCTCCAGGCTATTTATCTGTAACTCCATTTTGTTTTCAAGATTTTGGATCATTCTTACTATCATTATTCTGAATTCTTTTTCAGATAGACTCCCTATCTCCTCTTTTGTTTGGTTTGATGGACATTTATCCTGTTCCTTTACCTGCTGAGTATTTCTCTGCCTTTTCATCTTGTTGAGACTGCTGTGTTTGGGGTGGTCTTTCTCTATTCTGGCAGTTTGTGGTTATTCTTTATTGTGGAGGTTCCTCCCTGTGGGTGGGGTTGGACGAGTGGCTTGTCAAGGTTTTCTGGTTAGGGAAGCTTGCATCGGTGTTCTGGTGGGTGGAGCTGGATTTCCTCTCTCTGGAGTGCAAAGAAGTGTCCAGTAGTGAGTTTTGAGATGTCTATGGGTTTGTGTGACTTTGGGCAGCCTGTATGTTAAAGCTCAGGGCCATGTTGCTGCATTGCTGGAGAATTTGCATGGTATGTCTTGTTCTGAAACTTGTTGGCTCTTTGGTGGTGCTTGGTTTCGGTGTAGGTATGGAGGCTTTTGGATGAGCTCTTATCGATTAATGTTCCTTGGGGTCAAGAGTTCTCTGGTGTTTTTGGATTTGGGGCTTAAGTCTCCTGCCTCTGGTTTTCAGTCTTATTTTTACAGTAGCCTCAAGACTTCTCCATCCATACAGTGCCAATGATAAAACATCTAGGTTAATGGTGAAAAGATTCTCCACAGTGAGGGACACCCAGAGAGGTTCATAGAGTTACATGAAGAAAAGAAGAGGGAGGAAGGAGATAGAGGTGACCAGGAGAAGAAAAGTGTGGCTCAAATGGAGAGAGACAGGTAGAGGCAGTAATCAGTTCCCTAAGTGTTCTCCTCCAGAGAAGGCAATGGCGCCCCACTCCAGTACTCTTGCCTGGAGAATCCCAGGGACGAGGGAGCCTGTTAGGCTGCCGTCTATGGGGTCACACAGAGTTGAACACGACTGAAGTGACTTAGCAGCAACAGCAAGTGTTCTTCTCAGCCCAGAACACACACAGATTCACAGAGTTGGGTAGAGAAGGGGGAGGGAGGAGATAGAGGTGACCTGGGGGAGAAAAAGGAGAGTCAAATGGGGAGAGAGTAATCAAGCCAGTAATCACACTCCTAAGTAAAAATGGGTACTGAAGATTGAATTCTTAAAAGTACAAAGTTGATAACAAATACCAAAAAGCAAAGGTTAAAAATCTAGAAGTTAGATTCTCAAAAATACAATATTAAAAAAAAAGTCACAAAAATTATAAAAAAAATATATAAAGTTGTTTGTTTTAAAAATAGGGTCTTTTTTTGCAAGGTAATAGTAGGTTATAAAAATGAAAATTAAAGGAGTAATAGAGGACTTAAAAATTAAAAAAAAACGTAAAAAAATTATACTAGGAAAAATATATCTAGGAATTACTTGGAGCTGTTGTGGGCAGGGTGGGGTCAGTTCAGTTTCAGATAGTTCCTTGTTTCAGCTTATACTTTTCAAGATCTATAGGCCCTTTCCAGTGTGAAAGTGAAGCTGCTCAGTTGTGTCTGACTGTTTGCAACCCCATGGACTGTAGCCTACCAGGCTCCTCTGTCCATGGGATTTTCCAGGCAATAGTACTGGAGTGTATTGCCATTTCCTTCTCCAGGGAATCTTCCCGACCCAGGGATCAAACCCTGGTCTCCCGCATTGTAGACAGGCACTTTACCATCTGAGCCACCAGGGAAGTCCAGTGTAGTCGGTGCTAACTGCAAGGTTTTAATCTGTTGCACCTGTCACTTCCAAAGTGGTTCCCTCTGTTTATTTTGGCTTCTTCTATTTGCAGGTCCCTGACACAATTCCCATCCTGACACAAGGGGGCAAAGGTGGTCACTTATTTAGGCTCACTTGTTCAGTCGTGGTGTGGGAGGGAGGAACACTGCAAACAAATATCACTGGCATGTGTAGGGCGTGCTTGCAGTCTTGGTCACACTGGGTTTGCCCCTGCTCATGACATGTGTGCTTTCCCAGTCTACACTGCTCAGGCTCCAGGTTGCTCTGCATGTGAACTGTCTAAAGCAGGCCCTGGCTTGCGTGCACTTCCCAGGTCTAAGCCGCTCAGGTTCGGGTTCTCGGGTACTCCCCAAAGGCACAGACTCGGTTGGGCCTGTGTTTCGTGCCCTTCCCAGGTCCGAGCAGCTCAGGCGACCAGGTGCTTGGCGAGCGCACTCTCCTGAGGTGGCGCGTGCATCTAATCACCTCCCTGGTCCCAGGCACTCTGTTTCCTGGGTGGCAGTGGGCATGTGTGTCTCTTCTGGGGAGCGGATCTCTGGCTGTGACCCTCCCGGCAGATGTCAACTGTCTAGAATCCCAGGAAGTCTTAGTTAGCAACCAGAAGCCTTCTCCCAGTTTGGCAGAGGATGCCATCTCTGGGCCCCTTTGTGGCTCTGGTTGCTGCCGGCCTGCTTCCCTCCTCTGGCAGGGGATGGGCCAGTCTTCAGTCAGCTAGTTCTCTGGTATTCGCTCAGTCCTTTATTCTGTGAGCAGGCCCACCAGTGCCTTAGGTTAGGGCTTTTCGAGGGATAGTTCGTTCTCTCTCTCTCTCTCTCTCTCTCTTTTTTTCCTCTCTCTCTCTCTCTGGCTATCACAAAGTTTAGGCTGCTATCTCACGTTAGCTCCCTCAGATTGCTCTCAGGCCCAGTCCTTACCCTAAGCAACGAAGCGGGAGCCTCCCTGTTCAGCCCCCACTTGCTAGTGGCTGACAGGAATGTCTGGGCTACTTCTCTGCTGGGAGTTACCATTAGGCGTGTAATCTGTGGGTTTTATTTATTTATTTTTCCCTCCTGGTTATGTTGCCCTCTGAGATTCCAAAACTCCCCGCAGACCCGCCGGTGAGAGGGTTTCCTGGTGTTTGGAAACTTCTCTTTAAAGGCTCCCTCCCTGGGACGGCTCTCTGTCCCTAACTCTTTTGTCTCTGTTTTTATCTCTTATATTTTGTCCCACCTCCTTTTGAAGACAATGGGCTGCCTTTCTGGGCGCCTGATGTTGTCTGCCCTCATTCAGAAGTTGTTTTGTGGAATTTTCTCAGCATTCAAATGTTCTTTCAATGAATTTGTGGGGAAGAAAGTGGTCTCCCCTTCCTATTCCTCTGCCATCTTAGGACCACCCCCCATGCTGGATATTTAGATTGCTTCTATTTGGTACTTTGGATTTACATCTGTTATCCTCAGACTTAATGATTAATAGCATTTATTTCTTTATCTCAAAAGTGACCAGATTTGGGCAATAAAGAATATGGTCACCCTAATCATTAAGAATAAATGTGAAAACAATCTTATAACTTAATTTTTATGCATGCCATTAATATTTCCTTAGGATACATCTTTTTAAAAATTAAGTAATATTAACTGGAGGGTAATTACAGTATTGTGGTTTCTGCTGTCCGTGGACATGGATCAGCCATGGGTGCACATGTGTCCGCCTATCCTGAAACCCCTCCCACCTGCCTCCCCACCTCATCCCTCTGGGTTGTCCCAGAGCACCAGCTTTGAGTACCCTGCTTCACTCACGTTGAAGTGAAATGAGTGAAATATATCTTTTAAAAATAGAATGTCTGACATAGAAACCTACGTGCCAACTTCACTCTGGCAAACAGAAATAAATTTGTGACTACCAGAATTTGGTGCTAAGAAGCTTCATCACCTTTTTCTTTTCAAATAATTGGAGTTTTGAAAACCTTGAACACTATCATACATGCAGATGTATAATATACATGGTTTTCTGTATGAATAGAAGTTTCTAGTATCTACTACTTCAGATAGGCGTTGAAGCCTATGTATTCCTCTCTTAGAAAATAATTAATGTACTCTGTTAATATTAGTGATCCAAGAGTAATTTTTGATTGAATTATATTTATTAAACATATTTTAGGGGCTTCCCCAGCGACTGAGTGGTAAAGAATCTGCCTGCAGTGCCAGAGACACAGGAGATGTGAATTCAATCCCTGGGTTGGGAAGATCCCCTGGAGGGAGGGCATGTAAACCCATTCTAGTATTCTTGCTGGGAAAATCCCATGGACAAAGGAGCCTGGCAGTCTGCAGTCCATGGGGTCACAAAGAGTTGGACATGAGTGAAGCGACTGAGCATGCATACATGTAGTTTGGAAATTTTTACTTTTGAAAAGTTTAATTTTTGGAAGCAGGTTGTTTCAGCTATTAAAAATGGTATCTCATCCTCCTCCATCCTCCCCAAGATAGAATGTCTATGTCAGACAGCGTATACTTGTAAGGTACTTGATGCGTGTCGACAGATACCCTTCAGAAATGTTATAAGGAGTCTGTAAGTTTGGCTGTGACTAATCTACCCACTAAGTATGTTTCTAAATATGTACTTTCTGTTGACTTTGTTCAAAGTCATTTTGATATTTCACAAGTAGGAAAATAAGCATAGATATTGTAGAGCACGAGCTGTTAGGGAGCTGAGAGAAGAAGGGAGAAAATATAGAAAACTTTGCAGGACATGGAGAATAGAGAGGTTATAACCCTACAGCTCTTTGGTGGTCAACCAGCATGGCCTTGATGTCCACCACTGTTATCACAATAATGGTAGCTCCATTTACTGAGGGATGAACACTCTGAATAAAGCCTTTACTTATTCAAAGCAATTCTGCTGAAGAGAGAACTGAAGCTCAGAGATCTGATAGTAAGTACACACAGCTGGTGAGCTGCAGAGCTGGAATTTGAACCCAGGTGTGACTACCTCTGACACCCAGTTTCCTTTCATTTGGCTGTTTACTTCTTCTTTTGGTTCTTTTATTTCCCTTACATTCTGGAATCCGACATTTTTTGCCATCAAACATTAAAGATGAAGGAGAGAGGTAGATAAAGGATGCTCAGGGTTCCCAACTCCCTCTGCTGGCAACCTTCTGTCTACAGTCCTTTCTAGGCAAACTCAGGAAACCCACTTTATTCCAAGTGCTCCTGTATTTCCTTGTGGATGGCCAGCAGACAACAACTTTTTAAATTAATTTTTTAATAGTCCAACAAAGAGGCAGGATCATTGGGAGAGAATGTGTGGAGGTCATTCTTTGGGCCCCTTCATTGAACAGCTCAGTTTTTCACTTGTTAGATAAGGACAAAGTGAGATTCTCTGTTCCTTTGAGAATCAGAATATTAGAAAATAATGATAAAGCAGACAGAACAGATGTCATAGAAATAAAAAAAATCAGATATGCCCTTGACAATTGCAAGCAAGCCATTTTTAGACTCACACTTAACAACAGGTTGAAGATTTGGAGCAGAGCATCAATTAGGTAGTGGAAATGGATTGATGTGAGGAGTAATATAACATTGACTTATTTCATTGCATTTTGATGGAATATCTCCCATGGAAAATTATCCTTCACTTACAGTCATTATCAAGTTAAATATTGTGTTAAAAAGGAACTACAGAGTTATCATGTGCAGAAAATGGGTGAAATGGGACCCTGAAATGGGGCAAAGTCGAAGGGAGGCACTAAAATGAAAGTCAGGTTATCTTGAACACAATTCCTATCCAACTTCACTCCACTGCTCAACCTGAAATAAGAATACAATACTCACAGCAGTATCCCATCTGCAGCTTGCTGTCCCAGGCTTTCCTTGTTACCTCATCAGGAAGTACCCCCGCCCTGTAGGTTAAAGCTGGAGTGACAGCATCCAGGTCAAGGGAGACTGCCTTATTTAACCCTGTGAAAATAACACACAGAGCAAGTAGGCCATGGCAAGGGCAAGCTGGACATCTTTCTATACTGGATACTGATTCTTCTCTCAGTATTGTTTTTCTTTAAACAGTGGATCTGCATTCATCTCCAGCAGTGTCACACTTAGAGGTCAGTGCTCACTCCCTTTCCCTGCCCATCTGCCTTGCTTTGTCTGGTTTAGTTGCTAGGTCATGTCTGACTTTTTGCAACCCCATGGACTGTAGCCTGCCAGGCTCCTCTGTCCATGGGATTTCCCTGGCAAGAATACTGGAGTGGGTTTCCATTTCCTTCTCCAGGGGATCTTCCTGACCCAGGGTTTGAACCTGCAGGTAGTCTCTTGCATTGCAGGCTGATTCTCTACCAACTGAGCCACCATGGAAGCCCAGTCTGGCAATTCTCTAAGTCCAGGTTTTAGTATTTGACCTATGTCCTTTTCTCTCTCTCAGCCTTGTGGACTCGATTTTTTTCTTCACTCCTCTTGTCTTACTACAAGGACAAGAGGCACTAAAATGAAAGTCAGGTTATCTTTGAACCTGTCCTGGTAATCACAGGTTTTCACACTCAGTGTCTGTCTGATGCCCATAAATGTTTCATTAACAAGATGTTTCTGACATGCTTTTTTCTCTGAGATCCAGAATCACAGATCAGTCCTTATTTTCAGAAGTCATTGTTTTTCTTTCATGAGAGACTGGAGCCCAGACCTAGGGTAGCACAGGTACATGGTGGCGTCGGGACAGGCAGGGAGCTCCGGAGACAGCAAGACTTAGTTCTAGAATGGAACAGGATCTTTTATGCCAGGCATTCATTGTTTAAAATATTTTTATTATTTAGCTGGCTGCTTTGCTTCTTAGCTGTGGTGTGTAGGCTCTTTGCTGCAGTGTGCAGGCCTCTCTGTAGTTGCAGGGTACAAGCTTAGTTGTTGTGGTAAATGGGCTTAGTGGCCTCACTGCATGTGGAATCTTAGTTCTTTGACCAGGGATTGAAGTCCCGTCCCCTGCATTGGAAGCACGGGGTCTTAACCAGTGAGTCACCAGGGAAGTCCTCATTTCAACATTTTTGATATGGTGATCACTTTACTAAGTTCCTTATCCACATCTAAACCAAGAGCAACTCCGTTTTTGTTCTCCTACCTTTATTTGAGCTGCCAGGTTTCTTCTGTTGCTTTTTACATACAATATGCCTCCAGCAGATTTGATAAACTATACTATATATTGTCATATTAATCTATGTATTTTGGTTATCTATTACTATGTAACAGACCACCCTGAAACTCAGGGCCTTAAGACAAGCATAGTTTCTTATTTCTCATAGTTTCTCTGTATTATATTGCTGAAGGAGATATTTGTCCAGGTGCAAGCACTGCAGCAAAGGGTCACAGGTTTCGGGTCCCAGCCTGTCCCAGTTTTACTCCAGGACCAGGTTGCCCTTCAGTCTTTGGCCCCTTGCGGCAAAAGATGTCATCAAAGGCTCCAAAGTGTCACTGAGAATTCTAGCCCTGCATTCTCTCCCTAGGCATTAGACTCACAAGCCTCAGAAAGGCCTGTGGTCCCTGGAGACCTGCTGCCTGAAACAAGAATAACAACTTTCCTGGTTTACTTTGCATAGAGTTGACTGTCAAGTTCTCCCACTGAATATACTGTCTGAAGAATCCAAATATGAATAGTATATCAGCTGACATTTTGTTAGTTGAAGGATCGGAGTGTAGGAGCTTTTCCTGACCTTGATAGAAATGTCTCCACTCAGCCTCATACACTTAACCCGGAGGAACTGAATGTGTAATGGAGGCCCTGTATCCTGCCTGGGTTAATGGCCCATCTTCATTCCCTTAGGCAGCTCTCTAAACTAAAAGTGTACTTTTTAATACAGTTTCCCCTTCACCCATGATCACTGGTGTGTTGCACCAGCTATAGGCGTGTGGCCGGCTCTAGAGGCCAGTATTCCAGTGAATAAGCCTCTGGACAATTGCAGGATGTTAACACCTCCCTGGGGCTGCATGGTAAAGAGAATTCTGTGTCTTCCTTATCCAGCTGTTTAGCCGACTAGAAACCCTGATGATAGCTTTCCTGCATAAGAGTAAAAAATACTGGCTAAAACCAATTACAAATATTTCAAAAGGCATTGATGAGCTGGCAGAACAGAGAGACTACAGACTAAATGAAAATGGGTATCACAGAGGTGTTGTGACCCCTTGCAGGCATTTGCTGGATTGGGTGAACTTGCATTGGTTTGTGTAGCTTTAGGAGAAAGACAGAAAAGCCCCAAATGGGAAATCCAATTAATATGTTCAAAATGGAAATCTTACTGAAGGTTCTGACTCCCCCCAACATACATTATGTTAGGATCTCAAATAGCTGTATCCTCAGAGTAAGGATGAAGTGCGAAAAAGCCCCAGGGAGTGGCAAAGGACATTGGCTGTCTTCTTTCCTAATTCTGAATGGAAGTGAAATACTCTCACATAAGAGTCTATATGCCCAAATAACCTCATAAAGCTTATGGCCTGAAATCACACTGTATGGGTGGTTTGAAAAACCTTAGGTGGAGAATTCAGTTTTAAGTTGAAGTCTAGGTTGGTTGTGTCCTAAGGATGTGGCAACAGGAAACAGATCTTTTCTGCAGGAACTTACCTGTAATCCAGGCTTCAAGAAATTCTCCCAGATAATATTCTGGGATGAGGAGGCAGGGAGGAATGAATTTACACTTTGAAAAAAAAAAAGATAAAACCACGTATGGAAACAAAGCAATGAGAGAGCCTGAAAAGTGACAGATAGCTAAAGCATATCCACAGTGATTTCAGAAATTGGCATATAAGACACAGATTATAAAATAATGAGCTTTAAGTAACAAACAAAATGACACAGAAGAAAGGACATGTGATTTTAAAGGATCAAGCAGATTTGGCAAAGAACCAAATAAAAATTTTTGAGGTGAAAGTGATTATAGTCAAAACTTCATTATTGTATTTAGCAGATTTAACAGCCAATTAGGCATAGCTGAAAAGATAAGTCAGCTTATAATTTAAGCTGAAATAAATTTAGAGAAATTATCCATAATATAGTCCTGAGAGGCAGAGAAATGGAAGCATGGGAAATTAAGAGCCATGGAGAAGAGGGTGAGAACTTCAAGAGAGTATCAGGAAAAAGGCAATATTAAAAGAGATAATAGCTGAGATGTTCCCCAAACTGATGAAATTAAATAGATTCAGAAAACTCATTTGGCCCAGGGATCAAACCCAAGTCTCCTACACTACAGGCAGATTCTTTACCATCTGAGCTACCAGGGAAGCCCCTGTTAAATCTCAAGAGGGTCAAATAAAAAAATCCACACCTCAACACCAGTGAAAATGTAACACCGAAGACAAATACAATACAAATACTGTTTGCTTTCCATTTTAACCAGCAAGGAAACCGAATGGTCAGAAGATAAATTATTCCCCTCTTATGGATTCCTTGGTGGTGCTGGTTTTGTCACGCAGTTGCATCCAACTCTTTGCGACTGCATGGACTGTAGCCTGCCAGGCTTCTCTGTCCATGGGCTTTTCCAGGCAAGAATACTGGAGTGGGTTACTATTTCCTTCTCCAGGGGATCTTCCCAACCCAGGGACTGAACCCATGTCTCCTGCACTGCAAATGGACTATTATTTAACACTGAACTACCAGGGCAGCCCCATGAATTTCCTCGATTGTGTGGTTATATTCTTAATTTCCCCAAGGACTTTTAGATGGACATTTTAGAGAGCTCTATAGGCTTCCTTTAGGATTGTTACTGTGGCATTGACTGGTTGAGGGACACAATTCAATGTGTAGGTGGACAGGAAGGAGGGGGGGGCACTTTTATTTGATCAATAATCATAAAATAAGAGGGTTATTGCCAGGTGGATCAAATCTTTTTCTAATTCTTGTCATCCTTTTCTTGTATATGCGTACTACAGTGCAAGCCATTTTACCATGTTCAGTTCAGTTCAGTCACTCAGTCGTGTCTGACTCTTTGTGACCCCATGAACCGTAGCACGCCAGGCCTCCCTGTCCATCACCAACTCCCAGAGTCTATCTAAACCCATGCCCATACCATGTTAGGAGTGCTATTTATTTTGTCAGTGTTTAATATAAATGCAAACTAAATATGTAACTGGAAGCTGAAAAGTTACTTCAGAAGGTAGAAGAAGCAGAGACATAAATCCTTCTGGACACAGGCCCAGAGCTTGGAAGCAGAGAGGTCGCTTTGCTGAGACTCCAAGGGAGAGTCTGTGGTGAGTCAGAGCTGCAAAGGCTTTCCGTTCAGCTGAAAAGAGGCAGTGGAACTCATCCTCTCAAAGAAAGGAGAGACATACAAACAAATGGAAGGTTGGGGGAGGAGGAGGCAGCCTGTTAATGCATATATACGTTACCGAACCAACCTTGTGTCTGCTCCCCTGTCTTCAGTAAAGCCAGTCTACTGACACCAGGTCGTGGTGAAGAAAGTGCAGCATTTATTACAGGGCACCAAGCAAGGAGAACAGGCAGCTCATGCTCCAAAGATCCACATTCCCAATTGGCTTTCAGGGAGGAGGATTAAAAGGCCAGTATGAGGGAGGGGGCTGCAGGGTGTGGGATCAGCTCGTGCACAATTCTCAGACTGGCTGGCATCAAGGTGAAGTTTCAAGCATCATCAACCTTCTGGTTTCAACCAGTCTAGGGTCTGTGTTCCTGTGGTCATCAGTTTTCATCTGGAAGGGATCTGCTCCCTGTAAAAACAGCTTAAGAATATGTGTCAGGCCTTTAGTTATATGTTTCAAGGAACCGTGAATTTGGAGATACTGTGGTGTGGTAGAGTTTTAGTCTAAATTGTTACCAGCACCCGCAGCCCAGGAGCTATTCTCTGTTTCTACATCTTCACATTTTGTAATCATTAATGATTCAGCCTTTTGGGACTGAAGGAGGCCTGGAGACTTTTGCTTCAAATTACAGGGACATAGGACCTTGTATACACTTTCATATACTTTTCTTTGCTTTACCCTAGCATTGGAGGCAAACAGATGATACAAAGGAAGGAGGGAAAGAGGATATTATAAGGGAAAACCCACTAGTGATAAGATATTCTTCATACTATGTGAAATACATAGTATTATTTCAGTCCAGTACATAGTTTCTAGTCCAAATCCTGCTTCTCCTTGGAAATTGCTTATCATAACCCACATTTTGACTGAGGGGGTTTGTTTGATATTTAACCTATATTTAATAAGTTTCTATTATATTCCAGGTACTATTCCAGACAGCACTGGGTATAATAGTGAAAAAAATGGACAAAAATCCCTTCCTCACAGAGGAGAACCAGAGCACAGGCCAGTGGTATATAGAGACTGTCAGTGGCTGGTACGTGCAATGGAGAAGAATGAAGTAGGGAAGAGAGATTTGAGTGAAAAGTGAAAGGAGGTATGGGGGGGCTGTTTTTAGGATGTTCAGGGAGGCCTCAGAGGCAAGGTGAAAGGAGCGAAGGACTGCAAGAGGTGGAGGAGCCCCAGTCTCTAGGAAGTAGGTGGGTTTGGTTCATGTCAGCCCACATAGCCAGTCCCTCCTTTGCCAAGAAGAAACTGCCTGATGGTCAGCCTCCAGATGTGTTGTGCTGAGGACCCCTCAAACATCCATCCCAGGGATAAACTGTGAGGCTGGAGGCTGGAAAGGCTCTGTGGAGGGCCATGGCCAGGAAAACCAGGTCTGTGAGCCGCATTCATAATTGGGTGTCAGCTCAAGTGTAAACCACGGCTGCAAGGAACTCAAATTTGCGAACCTTGAACCAGGCTGAGCCCCAAATTAATCTTTTTTTCCCCCTGATAAGCTGAGCACCGAACCAAGGATTTTTCAAAACAGCAACACCTAGTGAGCCAGTTTGAACCAGAACCAAGCCTATTCATTTTCTAAAAGTATTGAACTGGAACAATATGGGAATATTAAAGTTCTTTCAAACTAAACCAGAATTGAGCTGATCATTCACAAGTGCCAGCTCAAGATGGATAAAAAAAAATCTTGGAGACAATTCTGCTTACATTGAACGTCTGGCTTGAAAGTGTGCCCGCCTCACCACTAAATTATCCTGTCCCGTGACTTCTTTTTCAATGGTAATCTTGGGCTTAATTCATGTGCTTAACTTTTAATCTGTACACTTTGTTGCCTACTTATTCCACATTTTCTTGACATTGAGAGCCACATTTTGCATTGCCCAGCCACATTTTGCATTGCCCAGTTCCTGGTGTGTGATAGGTGTGTGGGTGTGGATGTATGTAGTGAGGAGGCAAGGTGGGCTCCTTCAAATCAAGAGTTTGAAGTTTATTTTGCAAGCCAGAGGGAACTGTGGAATGATTTTAAACACAGAGTGGTAAGCTCAGATTTGAGTTTTTGGTGGCTTACCTTGTGGGACAGTGGTGTGGAGAAGGGGGCAAAAATAGAGGCAGGGGGATGGGTTAGGAAGTGACTGCAGTCATCTTGGTGAGATGTGATAAACAGCAGTGGTGGGCCCTTAAGTCAGAAACTGTCTGCATTCAGATCTTGGCTTTATCTCCTTGCTGTGTGACCTGGGGTAGGTCACACAACTTCTCTGTGCCTCTGTCCCCTCCCCTATGGGATGTAGAGGCTAATAATGTTGACTCTGTCATGTGCTTGTATACACATTATGTGTATAGGGTAAAGCATTTAGAACAGGCTTTGACAATAGTAAACAGTTTTCATTAGTGGGGGTGGAGAACAAGTCATAAATAGGAGACATGTATGGATGGTAGTTGGAGAAGGAAATGGCAACCCACTCCAGTACTCTTGCCTGGAAAATCCCATGGACTGAGAAGCCTGGTAGGCTACAGTCCATGGGGTCGCAAAGAGTCAGACACAACTGAGCGACTTCACTCACTCACTCATGGATGGTAGAATCAACATGATTGGATATAGGGAATGCTGCTGCTAAGTCACTTCAGTCGTGTCCGACTCTGGTGACCCCATAGATGGCAGCCCACCAGGCTCCCCTGTCCCTGGGATTCTCCAGGCAAGAACACTGGAGAGGGTTGCCATTTCCTTCTCCAATGGGTATATGGAACAGTGAGAAGTTAACGATGAGTCCCAGTACTCTTACCTGGAGAATCCCATGGACAGAGAAGCCTGGTAGGCTGTAGTCCATGGGGTTGCTAGAAGTCGGACACGACTGAGTGACTTCACTTTGACTTTTCACTTTCATGCATTGGAGAATGGATATAGGGAATGCTGCTGCTAAGTCACTTCAGTCGTGTCCGACTCTGTGTGACCCCATAGATGGCAGCCCACCAGGCTCCCCTGTCCCTGGGATTCTCCAGGCAAGAACACTGGAGAGGGTTGCCATTTCCTTCTCCAATGGGTATATGGAACAGTGAGAAGTTAACGATGAGTCCCAGTACTCTTACCTGGAGAATCCCATGGACAGAGAAGCCTGGTAGGCTGTAGTCCATGGGGTTGCTAGAAGTCGGACACGACTGAGTGACTTCACTTTGACTTTTCACTTTCATGCATTGGAGAAGGAAATGGCAACCCACTCCAGTGTTCTTGCCTGGAGAATCCCGGGGATAGGGGAGCCTGGTGGGCTGCTGTCTATGGGGTCGCACAGAGTCGGACATGACTGAAGTGACTTAGCAGCAGCAAGGATGAGTCTGAGGTTTCTAGTTTGGGCATTTAAGTGGATGGTGGTCACATGCCTGCAGGGAATTGGGGAAAACAAGGAGGTTGGAAAGGCAAAATTTGAGTGTGGTGAGTGGAGGGTGCCTTTACCTCCTAGGTCTAAATGTCATCAGAGCAGTAAGGATGTAACTAGACACAGACCTGGGAGTCACTTGTGGAGATCTTGGTTGTGTCAGATTTTCCAGGGTGAGGAAGTAAAATGAGAAGACAATATTTAAGGGCAGGTTGATATTTAAGAAGTTAATTTAGGAAGAGGAGACTTCAGAACTGATACCTAAAGAGGTGGGAGGGAAACCAGGAACAATAGAGATCACAGAGGCTCAAGTCGGGGCAGGGTGTGTGGTGGTATTCCAAGTGCAGAATGATCGACAGTAACAGATACACCACACACTCCTAATCAAATAAAGACAGAAAGTGTTTCTGGTGGCAATATGGTTGCATTGGCCCCATGACTGCTGTGATTTCTCTTAAGGGAAAAGGATGACAGCGGGTTACAGAAGGCTGAGGAACTGCTGGGAGTTGGGGGAGTGCAGAGAGTATGGGTGGGCCACTGTTTGGGGAATCTTGATCCAGTTCTGGGTTTGGCCAGACTAGGGGACGTTACAGAAATGGCCCACAACTTTACCTGGCCGATGCCTCGTATCTTTCTAAAGGAGATCTTCTCTAGAGCATCCTATCTCATACCCCTCCCAGTTTTTCTGTTGAACCAAGATGGCATAAACATGTTTATTGTCTCTCTTTTCTAGTAAAACCCAAGGTCCACAAAGGCCGGCATCTTTTCTGTCTGTTCTCTTCTGTTTCCCCCTCACTAAGTCCTGCCAGGCATTGTGTTGGCATTAACTCCTGTTCCTCACTCTATTCCTCCATCACACAGGCCTCCAATGAGGGGACCCTGAGGAGAATGTCCCTCAGGCCTGAAGTCCAGGCATGATTTTCCCCGAGCAATGGAATTGTTTCCATCACTTACAAAGTCAAATTTGCATCCCATTTGAGCAGATAATAGAACATTCAGGCACATCCTTTCGTGTGAATTCATTCAGCACATCTCTAGTTTCAGCTTCTTTTTCCTCACTTTACTTTCTATTTCCCTGATTTCCTTCTTTCCTGATACTTTCTCACCCTGAGTGCATTTTTCCATGTTGCTTCAAATACTTTTTGAAACAAAGTGAGTATATTCATCAATAATGGAGAAGATGGGATGGTAACTAGAAGAGGCTGTGCAGGATGAATTTTTGAGAGTGAAGAGTGTGATGGGGAAGAGGCTGCGTCTTCAGGTAGTGGGAGGAGATATGATCCACAGCTCTAATGAGTTTCCAGGAGATTTCAGCCTTGTTGGAGACAAGTCCAAAACACTAAGAAGAGAATGATCATATACCAAAGCCATGAAGAGGATGTCACTATGAATGGTTCTGGTGAGGAGGTACAGGGCTATCAGAAAGGAGCGGTCACCATCTGTGGATGGCATATTCTGGAAGACTTCATGGAAGAGTTGGGACAAATTCAGCCTTGAAGAAGAAATAGGATCTATTGATAAATAGTGCAGATAAACCTCATGTTTGTTGAGAGAGTTGAGGATGGCAGGAACCGTTAAGCCAGGTGGCTAGACATCTGAATCAACCTGTGCCAGGAAGAGGGCACCAGCTAGGTGGGGAATGCAATGGCCTGCAGAGGTCATGACCTCTATTTGGAACCCCTCCCCCTTGAGTGGCGGGGAGGTGTCCCTGCCAAGGTCAGAACAGGACAGGACCTCTCTTGCTTGGCTGCTTGACCTACCTCTCCTGGTCAAGCTTTTTAAATCAACCTGTGCCTTCCTGCCCATTCCAGTCTGCTTGCTTGGCTGACCTCGGTGTCAGCAGAGAGGCCAGGCTGGATTAAAATTCTACTTAAATTGCACAGAGCACACCATCCTTGCCGACTCATCAGCCAGCAGTAAATGGAACTTCTTGACAAGTTTTAAATTTCCTGCCAGGGAGCAGGTGGTGAGTTCCTCTGGAGAAGCAGTCTTGGAGAAGTTTTATCAGCGTCTGGCTACAGTATGCGTTTTCTCTCTTTCCTCCTCTCGGCTTGCTCTTCCCTTACCATCCTCACCTCTCCCCTTCCCTCCCACTTTGCACCTCTTCCATCCCTACTCACTGAAAATTAATTTAGGGACCAGGCGAGGCTTTCTCTGCATAGCCTGCTGAGTTACTCATTACTGCCTTTAAGATTCAAAGAGCAAACCTCTTTTTCACGGTTCTTTTAATGAACCATTTCAGCCTCGGACTTTCAATTTTCACCTCTGCCAGACAACAGCCGTCAGGAAAGCCTAGGAAACTGGACTCACTTGCCGAGACTGTCGGCCATTGGGCAGTGGGAGCAATGTAATTATTCCCCATTAGTGTTCTGTGAAGGCACAGATGGCATCCTGATGCCATTTTGCCTGTCTTTTTCCCTTGGAGTGAAACATTCTGGTTTATGTCACTTCATTTCAGAAAAGAAGGGTTAAAGCCTGGCTCAGCATGCCTACCCATCTCTCCCACCAGACAGGTTCATGTCAGAGTCCAGGATTGTAAATTTCCTATATGGAGTCCATAATTACTTGTTATTTACCCGGGCATACGAAGATATGTGTTAGCCTCCAGCAGGAAAATCTGTGTAATCAGAACTCCCTTTGCTGCTGCAGGATACAGGAAGAAAAAAAAAAAGAAAAAGAGGAAAGAAAAAAATGGGTTACCATAAAAAAAAGCAGTATCCTGAAAAATAACCCAGTGGTCATTTTATTAGTGATTATCAGCAAAGCAATTAAAACAGAAGGGCAGATGTCATCTAGGGAGTAGACTTTTGATCTTTGCCAGGCTCAGTCATCCTCTCTAACAAACCTTTTTTGCCTTTTCTCCACTGGTCCCGTCTGTTTGAGATTAGAAGTATTTCTGACACGCTGTGCAAATATATGCAAATTTGATGTGAGTTCTCATCAACTCCACTTTGCCAGGTGTGGCCAGGCTGCCAGCCTCCTGGAATTTCGGCAGTATGGTCTGTACTCTGGTGCCAGGAGCCATTAGGGGCCCTGATGAATCGAATTAGGGCGCCCTGACAGCTCCATGGGGGCCAGAGTCATTCCTGGGCTCCTAGGGTGTGGAATAGCATAAGGGAACATCAGAGACAGGAGGAAACGGGCTGACTTCCACCGGCTTTTAAGACATCTGTTGGTTTCTGAGTTTTACTTTCATTTTTCTGCAGGCACTGTGGAAATTTGCTGTCCTGACAGGAACAATTATTTGATGATGTACTTATTCATGTATCTCTTTCAGAGCTGGTCTTACAAGCCAGTGATCACTGCTGAGATGTTCCAGAGGAGAACCCATCCTGATATGTGTGGTTGCATGGAGAGAGGCCTGAGTGTGTGTGTGTGTGTGTGTGTACATGTATATATACACACATACCCACACATTCAGAGTGTTATCATCACAAGATCAATATCTCATTCACATATAAATTCCAAGTAACCAATATTTGGCTCCTAAAATGGCCATCCTCAAGCAATTGAACATTTTCCATGGTTTTCTTGAGCTTGTCATGGGTCTTCTTCCCCTCCTTTCCTCTGAGGTCTGTCTCTTCTCTCTTCACTCACCACCCTTGCCTGTTCTCTGTAGGTTGAATGTGAGAGGAAGAGGGGCTGTAGTTATGTGCGAAAGGAAAAAAGGTGGGAAAACCAGGAGAAGAATGTTAAAAACTTATGTGACTACTACCACCTTCAAACACAACTCTTTAAAAAATTGTTTTTTAATTTTTATACAGTGTTAGAGGTTACTTTTGGTAGTTATTATAAAAATTGGCTGTAACCCACGTGCTGCACAGTATATCCTTATAGCTTATATGTAATAGTTTGTACCTCTTATTTCCTATCCTATTTTGTCCCTCCCCACTGGTAACCACTGGTTTGTTCTATAAGTCTGCTTCTTTTTATTACATTCACTAGTTTGTTGTAGTTTTTAGATCTTACATATAAGTGATATCATACCATATTTCTCTGACTTATTTCACTGAGCATAATGCCCTCTAAGTATCCATCCATGTTGCTGCAGATGGCAAAATTTCATTCATTTTATGACTGAGTAGTGAGGAGTCACGCACACACAGAGTATTCCATATGTGTCATTTTATATATATATACATATACACACACACATATATGTAAAATCCTTATATATAATCATTATATATTTATAAAACCATTTTATATATATATATATATATATATATATAAAATCACATCTTGTTCATCCATTCATCTGTTGACAGATGCTTAGGTTGCTTCCATATCTTGCCTATTGTAAATAATGCTGCTATGATCATTGGGGTGCATGTATCTTTGGGAATTAATGTGTTTTTTTTTTTCAGATGCATAGTAGTGAAATTGCTGTATCGTATGGTAGCTCTATTTTTAGTTTTTTGAGAAACTTCTGTCAGGGGAGTGTAATCTCCTCGGTTCTGTCTCGTCTCCACAAAAATTTGAAGTGACGGGCGTTAAAGGCCTCGATGTGTCACAGCTCTCAGCCTGCGTTACAGTTCTCGGGGCTCGAGCAGACTATGTTACAGCTCTTGGACAGATCAGTGTTACGGCTTGGTGTTACAGCTCAGTTTTATTTAGAAAATAACAGGAAAATACATCCCTGAGATGTGAGGGCTTGCCGACCCAAAGACGCGAAGAGAAGAGAGAGCCCGGCCCTTTGGCTCCTCTTTTTAGGTTTTTTCCCACCCCCGGGCCTGCCCTATGTAAACTGGGCTACCAGGAGTGCTGTGTGTCTCACCTGAGGTCCCCACTCCAGTCCTCAGACCTTCCTCTGTTCTATGTTCTCGGGCTTTTCCCTTCCTTGTCTTTAGCAACCGCCATTCTGAACTCCTGTTTCCTATTCTAACTACCTATCAGTTCCATACTGTTTTCCACAGTGGCTGCACCAGCTTACATTCCCATCAACAGGGCACGAGGGTTCCCTTTGGTCTACACCCTCGCCAGTATTCGTTATTTGTAGACTTTTTAGTGATAGCCATGCTGACAGGTGAAACACAGCTCTTCTTAAATCAACTCTAGTCAAGAGCAGAGGATCCTTTACTAGAATCTGAATCTTACCTTTCTTGCTCATACGTCATTATGCAAACAGTAAAAAGATGAATGTTGGGCTTTTTTAGGATGTTTATGTATTCATCATAAGTAATTAAGAGTCATAATTATTTCCCATTTGGAACAAGGCTCTAACATTCTACTGAGTATGCCATGATCTGGAGTGTATATGAATAAATTCCCATCGCTACTCATACTGAAGCTGCTCAGGTAAGAAGCAGCTCAAACAAACTATAGGGAAAGGGAAAGTCGCTCAGTCGTGTCCGACTCTTTGTGACCCCATGGACTGTAGCCTACCAGGCTTCTCAGTCCATGGGATTTTCCAGGCAAGAGTACTGGAGTGGGTTGCCATTTCCTTCTCCAGGGGATCTTCCCTACCCAGGGATCGAACCTGGGTCTCCCACATTGTAGGCAGACGCTTTACCCACTGAGCCACTAGGGGAAGACCGTGTCTACCCTAAAGACCTACTAACGGTTGTTGAGAAACAGATACCTCATAAGTGTCTGACACAGAAGGGAATGGCTTGAAGGGCTTCTTGGTATCCAGGGAATATATTAATAAAGATCCCTTTAAACCACACTCTGAGGGCTTCCCAGGTGGCTCAGTGGTAAAGAATCCACCTGCAGTGCAGGAGTCATAGGAGTCATGGGATCAATCCCTGGGTTGGAAAGATCCCCTGAAGAAGAAATGGCAACCCACTCCAGTACTTTTGCCTAGGAAGTCCTTTGGGCAGAGGAGCCTGGCGGGCTACAATCCGTGGGGTTGCAAGGAGTCAGACACGACTCAGCGACTAAGCAACAAAGCCACTCTCTGTTGAGATGCATAGCTGGTACATGGATGACAATATTCTGGGTCCCTGAAATAGACTTCAGCCTGACTTTATCATTGGAGCTGCTTCTCTTAGGCTCACTCTTCAATTGCAGGTGACAATTTTTAGCATCAGACTGATGTGTGATTCTTTAGCCACAGAGAGTTTAAAACCATAATTTGTTTCCTTTACTGTGGTATCTAAATGTGCATTTCATGTGCTTTCTGATTGGCAACAAAATGTCCCTTGGTGGAACTTTGGTTTTGGGTGTTCATTACTTGTGAAAGAAAGAGCAAGTCACTCCCAGCTGTTGGGCCTTTGGCCTCTCAGACTCCACAGGACTCTTGAAGCCCAGGGTGACAACTGCTGGTCATTCAGGAACTCAAATTCTCCTTGGGCTTGAAACTTCAAGAGATACCAGTTATCTCCACTAGCTGTGAAGTGCTCTTCCTGTGGGTGCTCTTAGAAGACCCCATTTCTGCCAACTGACTTGACACAGGTTCCCCTCAGTCTAACTTTGAGATCGTCTCACCCTTCTCAGTTTTGGCTCTGATAAGGCCATTTTGTGTGGCATATTTTTTGTGTGTTTCCAGGCAAAAACCAGCACAATATTGTAAAGTAATTAGCCTCCAAGTAAAGTAAATTAAATAAAAAAAGAATTAAACCAATGTCTTAAAAGATTAATTATTTGGTGACCCCCTCTAATAGTTATTAAGTTCTAGCACAATTTTAAATATATATGTTTATATATTTATATTAAATTCATTTGTTGAAATGTTTTTAGAAAGTTTTCTTGGTATAAAAGGTAAACAATTGCAGTGCTCCAAGGTCCCTAACGCAAACTTTTTGTACACTGCCTAGCCTGTATTTGGAGTGATATCACCTTAAATTATCTCTCCAAAGTGGTGAAATACTGTCCAGATGTTACCATGTGTTATACTGATAAATCAGTATGTAAATAGCAAACTTTATTTATATATAGACCTGAGATCTGAGCAAGTCACTAAGGAATACATTAGGCAGCAGTCAGAAAAATGTGAAAAAGTGCGGAGCTGACCAGAGCATTTTTGTATTGGGTAAGACCTTAAAAGAGATAGAAGAGGTCTTTAGCAAGAGAAAAATAAGTCCCTGACATGCTCCCTTGCAGGGTGTAGGTCTCAGTGATGATAGATAATGTTTATTGGTGCTTCTGGGCTTCCCAAGTGGTGCTAGTGGTAAAGAATATGCCTGCCAATGGAGGAGATGCAAGATATGTGAGCTTGATCCTTGGATTGAAAAGATCCCCTGGAGTAAGAAATGCCAATCCACTTTAGTAGTCTTGCCTGGAAAACCCCATGGACAGAGGAACCTGGAGGGCTACAGTCTGTGGACTGTAATGAAAAGAATAGTAGATGGCAGAGCTGGAAAGCCCTGGGGTTAGGGTTTGAACCCCAGCAGCCTACAGTGCAGTTCTGATCTGACTACCTGGAATTAGTTAGGGCGCATTGCACAGGCTAAGAGCACAGTCTCCCACACACTTGCTCTCACTTCAGACACAAGCTACAAGCTTAGAGGGTCCCCTGGCCATCTATATCTCTGACCAACTGGCTACAAGTTTGGGCATTTTCATGACCCCCTTCAGTTCAGTTCAGTTCAGTTTCTCAGTTGTGTCTGACTCTTTGCGATCCCATGAATTGCAGCATGCCAGGCCTCCCTGTCCATCACCAACTCCCACAGTTCACTCAGACTCACGTCCATCGAGTCAGTGATGTCATCCAGCCATTTCATCCTCTGTCGTCCCCTTCTCCTCCTGCCCCTAAACCCTCCCAGCATCAGAGTCTTTTCCAGTGAGTCAACTCTTCGCATGAGGTGGCCAAAGTACTGGAGTTTCAGCCTCAGCATCAGTCCTTCCAAAGAAATCCCAGGGCTGATCTCCTTCAGAATGACTGGTTGGATCTCCTTGCAGTCCAAGGGACTCTCAAGAGTCTTCTCCAACACTACAGCTCAAAAGCATCAATTCTTTGGTGCTCAACCTTCTTCACAGTCCAACTCTCGCATCCATACATGACCACAGGAAAAACCATAGCCTTGACTAGACGGACCTCAGTCGGCAAAGTAATGTCTCTGCTTTTGAATATACTATCTAGGTTGGTCATAACTTTTCTACCAAGGAGTAAGCATCTTTTAATTTCATGACCCTCTTAGAATCCATAAATTGCAGAGCAGTTCACAAAACTCAAGAAAGCACTCAGGAAAACTTATAATCTGATATAAAGGATGCAAATCAAACCAGAGTAAAGAAGAACTACATAGAGTGAGGTCCAAGAGAGTCCCCAAGGCGAGGCTTTTTGTCGCCTTCCAGCACAGTTAACCAGGAGGCTCTGATTAACTCTGAGATCCAGTGGCCTCAGCCTGTGGCAGTTTGTAAGGGGCTTTGGCTCCCAGCCAGAGATTGAGGTTGGGCCTCAGTGGCAAGACCACTGAACCCTCACCACTAGACCGGTGGTCTGTGACAAGCTGGTTCTTCAGTTTTACAGAAAAGAACGCCCACAAAGACAGAAAGTAGTGAAACAAATGAAGTATTTGTTAAGAAAAAGAGTACAGTATGTGTGGACAGACACTTGAGCAGACTCGGAGGGAGAGTCCCTGAGTCGCACCTTTGTAGTAGTTTGAGTTACCTTTATGCAGCATTTTCTTCTGGGTTTCTTTTGACCCGTCATTTCGATTTCCCTGGTTCAGAGTCTGTGTTTGGCTTATCTCAGGATCCTTCCTTGTGTGTGCATGCATCTCTTAGCCAAGATGGATTCTTCCGAAGAGGCCTGTGGGTAGCTTGGCATCATGTAACATCACTCCCGTTTGACCTCCAAGGAGCCTTACTATGTCTGCATAGTCAGGGAAGTCTTTTGACCTTGAGAATGAGAAATATGTGGTCTCTTATCTTCTCTCTGGGCAGGGCCCAGCTTTCTCTACAATTGTTCTGCTATTCTCGTCTGGAGTACCCTGGGGGTCCCATCTACCTTTTGTCTCAGCTCCACTGAGCTTTGGTGTCCAGTGTTTTTGTTGGGGTTTCATTATGTAAGCATGATTAGTTGAGTCATTGTCCACATAACTTTAATTCAGTCTCTAGCACCTTCCAGACTGATACCACTCAGCTCCAAGTCTCTAATCATGTAGTTGATTTTTCTGACTTGGCCAACTCCATCCTGAAACTACCTGGGAGCCCACCAGGAGCCTTTTTGTTAGCATAAACTCAGGTGTGGTCTGAAGGGACCCACCTGCAATAATGAAGACCCTACTGTTACTCTGGGAAATTCCAAGGGTTTTGAGGCTCTCAGGGGCAAAGTTCTTTATCATCCAACACAGTCTAACTCCAGAGGCTCATCATACACTGCTTAAGATTCTCAGGTCTTTTCTCTCCCTGGCCTGTAGATCCAGCCTCCAAACTGTGTCTCCTGGCTAAACACAGGCTTTGGCTTCTGAGATCTTTCCTGAGTCAGAGTCAGGTGGGTCAGTAGAAGGATTGCCCTCTGAAAATCAGAGCCTGAATGTTCAGTGTTCTAGCAAGTCACCTAATGAGAAGATGCAAATTTCCCCTGCGAAGACAGGAAGCCACCTGTTTGGACTGCAAATGTATCTACACATTTAATGGAATCCAGAAACCACAGGGGTCTTTCCCAGAAACCAAGGTCAGCATCTTGTCAAGTGTAGTAAAAATATCTATATGCCACTGAGGGTGATGTGTATATGTGGGACTCTCACTTCCTGCCAGTGGCTGGAATCCAGGAGATGCCCAGTTCACCATTTTATAGACATACATGTTAATGGAGGAGGATGGGGGTCACAGCAGCCTGGGACAGAGAAGTGCTCACACTGTTTGCCAGTCTGTACACCTTGAGCCAGGGGACCCAGGGCTTCTAGCATGCAGGCTTTGGGGTGTATGGATTACACATGAAATTCATAAGCGCCTCACTTTTCCAGGAGAGGGAAGGGGACATGGAGGGAGGAGCTTTCCAGAAATGCATGATCTGGCTGTGCGAAGAGGGGCCTGGAATCAGAACTGCTGGCAAGGGTCAGAGATGGGAAGCCGCAAGGAACTACTTCCCTAGTCTTCCAGGTCACCCCATCTTCTCCCAGTGTGATTGGCGCCCCTCTTACCACCCGACCTCCATCTGACAGCCCAGGAGGAGGCTGTTTTTGTCCTTGCTGTTTGAAGAGTAGGTAATAAGCAATTTAATATATGTGGCTTAGATTTACCCCTCCAAAAACCCTAGACTTTCTCTTTCTGTGAATATTTATTTCCTTATTTGGCTGTGTTGGGTCTTAGCTGCAGCACCAGGATCTCTGTGCGGCATGTGGGGTCTTTTGTCACGAGCAGGCTCAGTAGTTGTGGCAAGTAAACTTAGTTGCCCTGAGTCATGTGGGATCTTAGTTCCAGATTCTTAACCACTGGACAACCAGGGAAGTGCCTCCCACCCCAAACTTTCTGATTGTTAAAATAAGATATGAGCATTAGGGAGAAAGTGGAAAGATGTACAGAGCAGAAAAATTCCTAAATGATAACTCTTCTAGAACTCTGGAAGATGCCATGTAGAGCTCAGAGGAGAGAGGCCTGTATGTGGCTGGTGGGAAAGACTCCCAGGAGACTACTGTAGGCACAAGGTAGGGCCCCCAGGAAGGACAGGAGAGAGGTATTTCCTAAGCAGTAACTTCACATATAGGGCTTCCCTGGTGGCTCAGAGGTTAAAGCATCTGCCTCCAATGCTGGAGACCCGGGTTTGATCCCTGGGTCGGGAAGATCCTCTGGAGAAGGAAATGGCAATCCACTCCAGTATTCTTGCCTGGAGAATCCCATGGACTGAGAAGCCTAGTAGGTTACAGTCCACGGGGTCGCAAAGAGTCGGACACGACTGAGCGACTTCACCACCACCACCACCAACAACTTCACATATTAAAAATCTCTATATTCCTCAACTATAATGGAGAGGCCTCGAGGGGGCCATTGGTGTGGATCAACTAATGGGTTCACAGTTGAGTGGGTTGGTCATGCCGTGTGTACTTACAGTCCTGACAGGTTCCTTGGATTCTGACATCTTGCAGGTTAGCTGCTGTGGAGGCTTTGACTGTCCTATAGCATCAAATTCTTTTTGTTCTGGGTTTTCTTTTCTTTACTACCACAACAGATTTGATAAAATGGATAAGGAACATTGATACTGAAATATGTGAAATGGATGAGGGGCATAAATATGACAATGACTCTTCCTTAGGCAAGGATGGTTTTATCTGATCATATATTAAGTTCATTTGCTCACCAGGTGTACCCAGTGTATCAGAGTAGCTCCTGAACTCCATAAAGCATTGTTAAAAAGAGAAAATAGAGTGACGATTACATCCAGTTTGACTTTTCATGGGTTATTTGTAGAAATGCTTTAAAGAAGTCCCAAAATAAGCCTGCCTTATCTCATCATCTAAAAGTGAAATACAAAAAAATTATAAAAATTAATGAGCTCATTTTTAAGGTGCGTGTTGTAAGAATTCCCCTCATCCCATCATGAAAGCAGAGTTTATTTCAGATGTGGTATCCTGCATCCTGTGTGCATGCTCAGTCATCTCTAACTGTTTGTGGCCCCATGGACTGTTGCCCGCCAGGCTCCTCGGTCCACGGTATTATCCAGGCAAGAATACTGGAGTGGGTTGCCATTTCCGCCTCCAGGGGATCTTCCCCGTCCAGGGATTTAACCCATGTCTCCAGTGTCTCTTGCATTGGCAGGAAGATTCTTTACCACTGAGCCACCTCAGATGTGGCAGCATATTTTAATGTATGTTCAGTCCCTAAGCCAAACCTGATTATTATAACATTTTGGGATTGTCAGCAAATCAGATTTTTCTTACATAATTAATCTATAGCAAATTAAACTGTGTGCATCACTTGGTAAATGGAAATAAGTATAAAGTTGATTACACGTTATGAATATTATTAAATCCAGTTAAAGATATAATTTATAATGCGTTCTTTAACACTATACTGATCTGAATAGATATTTTAAACTTAAAATCAGTTCTGTGTGATATTCTATACAAAAAGGATGAAATGGTTTTTAAAATTCTGGAGACAATTGGTAAGATTCCACATTACTGTAAGCAGAATTCACAAGTCACAATAGGAAGTGCTGAAGGAGTGCTCTGATAAGGTTGTTGACCAACCAGAGCAGTGTTATATGTAGGGACTGATGGTGATTAATTTCTCCAGCAGTGTTCATGCTAGGATCAGAGGCCATTTGCAAATAATTGCAAACAATTATTTAGTGCTTTCTATGTGCCAGGGATCATTAACTAATCATTTCTTAGTATTAGCTGTTTAATCCTCCCAAACACTTTATGAGGCAGGTACCATTACTAATATCATTCCCATTTTAAAGATGAGGAAACTGAGATAGAGCAGTCCAAGCAAACGTGACTCAAATCCAAGCTGTCTGCATCCAGACTCCATACACTGAAACATTGCACTATATGCTTAGTACAAAGCACATGAACTCATGATTGATGTCTCATGGCGTGTGGCTTATCGTTTTTCCTTATCTTCAACCTTTAGCCGTCACAATTCCAACCCTCTGTGCTGGACCAGGTGTAAGAAGCTAGTCCTGCATCAGCCAGGGTGCCATCTTTCCTCTCCTGAGGGAATTAAGCTGTAACTTGGCTCGTTGTCTGTCGAGGGCTAAGTGGGCAACTCAGGGGTAATTATATATTTGTTCATTCTTGCCTCTGTGGTTTTGCACAAGTAAGCTTTGCAGGAGCTGCTGAGCTGAAGGAAACCTAAAGTATACAGGTTAAGATAAATAGTGAACTCGTCTGGTCGAGGCTATGGTTTTTCCAGTGGTCATGTATGGATGTGAGAGTTTGACTGTGAAGAAGGCTGAGCACCGAAGAATTGCTGCTTTTGAACTGTGGTGTTGGAGAAGACTCTGGAGAGTCCCTTGGACTGCAAGGAGATCCAACCAGTCCGTTCTAAAGGAGATTAGTCCTGGGATTTCTTTGGAAGGAGTGATGCTGAAGCTGAACTTCAGTACTTTGGCCACCTCATACGAAGAGTTGACTTATTGGAAAAGACTCTGATGCTGGGAGGGATTGGGGGCAGGAAGAGAAGGGGACAACAGAGGATGAGATGGCTGGATGGCATCACTGACTTGATGGACATGAGTTTGAGTGAACTCTGGGAGTTGGTGATGGACAGGGAGGCCTCGTGTGCTGCAATTCATGGGGTCGCAGAGTCAGACACAACTGAGCAACTGAACTAAACTGAACTCTTTGTTGGGAAAATAGACCGAGGTTAACTGGGGCTTGCACACTCCCGCAGCCCAGCAGTGGAGAAGTTGAAGACAGTGGAAGAGATATTCCAGGGTACCCAAAAGGAGGAGGGTGGGGCATGACCCCCCCTTTCCTGGCTTTCTCTAATGGCCTCTCAACCCCCTCGTCCTCTGCACATGAATGTGTTCTGCCTGCCCTTGGTGGTTATGTGCCGGGGTCCAGCCCCAGTGGATCCAGGATGATTCGAAGGTAGAGACGAAGTTGGCGAGAAAAGCACTTACTTAGAAATATAAGATTAGATTAGGAAATAATAGTATAGTAGGAAAATTTAGATGGAGAAAAGAAGGCTGAATAACTTGGTTTATGTGGAATAACAATCACCACCTACGTAGGCCACAGGCGTCTTTCCGTTCTCCTGAAGGAGAGGAGGCACTGAGGCCTCCCCGGTCTGATCTTAGAATCCCAGGCAAAATTAGTAGGCTTGGTGAGTACCCACTCCCCAGATGGAAATTCAGCCAGAAGGGGAAAGAAAGAACGACACGGGGGGAATCAGCCTTTCCAGAAACTGATCCTCCTTTCTTTATTTTCAGGTTTGCTTATATACCTTTTTTTTACACATAGAGATGAATACAGAGTCATGTGGGGGTCAGCAGTTCTGACCTTTATCAAAATCAGGTGCTTTACATAAAAAAAGGTCTTAGGGGTTTTACATCATCTTCTGACCATGAGGCCTGCTGACACTTTATGACCTTCTCTTTCTGACAACCAAAAAACTATTTTTTCCAAGGGTGTTTTTTCTTAAACCAGGCACCACCCTCCAGATAAAGTTACATTCCTATAGGGTGAGGGTGTAGTGAGTTACAATCAAGAAAGGAATTTATCTAACCCAAGGTTAACATGATTAATCTTAAAGGTTAATACTTATTTCTCTTATATGCTAGTTATATTCATTATAAGGGCAGGGATTATGAAGATTTAGCAACAAAACATCAGCCCAACAAGTGAAATTCTTTCACCAATGTTCCCCTTAAGATCTATTTAGTCTTAAGATAGTGATAAAGTTACATTTTTACATAGCAAGGACACAGCGATCTATAACAAAGTACAGTGATCTATAACAAAGGAGAAAAATTCATTAACTCAAAAAGTCTAGTATTGCTAACATCAAAAACTACTATATTTCTTTTTCTATATTCCAAATACATTGATTAATATATTCCCAGGTACCTAAGGATGTGGAGGCCTGGCGGCAATCATTGACTCAACAATTAGAAAAGCCCCATGCTAACCAAGACCTTCAAAATACCCCAAACTCTGTGTGCTGTTTATGGTTGAGAGGCAGCAAACAATCATGTGGCAGGAGTATGGATAACCCTATCACACAAGCTAGCTTGCCAGCAGAGAGGTTTGACCCGAGACACCCCTATCACACCCAGGGCAGGGAATTAAAAGCAATTATTGGCACAACAAATGAAAAACACTTCACCAATACAATTCCTAATCAACCCACTATACTAATAAATTCTAACTTCCCCAAAGAATCTGCCTTTAGTAAGTCTAAAACATCTCGTGTCTCTTGCTGTTGGGAGGCTGTAAAGAATCACATTTGGCTGGACGAACCTATACAGGCAGGTTAGATAACCTTCAGAGGAGTTTGTAAGCTGAAACACTCTTGTCACGCCTAGGAATTTGATCAACTGGAGCTGCAAGTTAACTCCTTCTCCGAGAGAAATGGTTATGGGGGAGAGCCCCCCGTAAAGTCAGAGGTGTAGGTGAGAGCATAAAACAGACTCTGGTTTGGGAGTAGATGCTCGGGAACAGGGGGTTTCCTGAGACTTGATCACGCCTTGGCGTATGCAAAGCCTCCTTCCTCATGACCTTTGCCATGGGCGGAGTTCCTCACGCTGGCCCCCGGCAGTTATGGTTTGTCTGTGGAACAGCCTCAGACAGAGCAGAGGCTGAAGTCTCCAGTTAAGGAGTCAGGCTGGAATCTCAGCTCTGGTCTTTATCAGCTGTGTGACCTTGGGTAAGTAACCTGACCTCTAGCCTTTGTGACCGCCAGGACTAACAATAGTTTTCACCTAACAGAGTTTCTGTAAAGCCTGAGTGAAGTTATGATTATAAAGTAACTACTAGTGCCTGGCCCCAAGTAACTGCAAACAGCATCATCATATACTAATGTACACTGCGCTGAAGTGCTTGCTGTCTCTCCATAACATACATACACACACATATACATACATGTATGATGCATGCACAAATTTCTTCTTTTTTATTTCTCTGGATGCCTAGGAAACTCAGACTTGCCAACTGACATTTTCATTATTCATTGCTATGTAACAAACCACCTCAAATCACAATGGCTTAAAACAACCAGCGTTTTGTTCTCTCTCATGATGCTTGGGGTTGACTGGGCTCAGCTGGGCAGTTCCTCTGCTCCATGTGCTGGGGCTGCACTCATCAGGGGGTCCAGTGGGGCTTGTTCTGTCCAAGATGGCTCAGTGACCTGTCTGCACCTGTATGTGGGCTCCATGTGGCGTGTAGCTGGGTTCCAAGAAGCAATATCCCATGAGTGAGAGTTGCTAAAGTCCCAAGTGGAAGCTGCAAGAGTCCTCATGGCTCAGTCTCAGAAGTCAGGCAGTTCTTTTTTTTTTTTTTTAATTATACATTTTTGGCTGCTCTCAGTCTTTGTTGGTGTGTGTGGGCTTTCTCTGGTTGTGATGAGTGGGGGCTATTCTTCATTGTGGTGCTCAGGGTTTTCATTGTGGCAGCTTTTGTTGCAGCTCTCAGGCCCTTGAGCCCGCAGGTTTCAGTAGTCTGGTGCATGGACTCACTTGCTCCCCTGAATGTGGAGTCTTCTTGGACCAGGGATCGAATTTGAGTCCCCTGCATTGACAGGCAGATTCATAACCACCAGGGAAGTCTCAGAAGTCAGACAGTTCTGGCTGAAAGTCACTGAAAGCCCTAGATGCAAAGGGACCAGCTCTTTGTACCTCTCTCCTTGGTGGAGGTTTTCTCACTGCATGTCTAGAGAAAGGGACAGAGCACGTGGGTGCAAACATCCCCACATGAAGCTGAATTTGCCTATATCCCTGTCTGAGGTGTGGATACCCACCTGGCTTCTTCCCTCTCGCTCTGCCCTCCTCTGCCTCTCACAGGCCCCCACAGCATTTGCCTCTGTCTCATAGCACCTCTGTTCAGACCCTTGCAGGCATGGTAATAGGGAATCTTCTCTATACTGAGAAGAGACCAAGATCTCATTAATGTCACTGAAACTTAGAAAATCTTTGTTTATCGACCATAACTGGCAGTCAAGATTAATGACTCGACTAGAAAAAACAAAAATCCCATTTTGTTGACAAAAAAAAAAAACAAACAAATTTTTCTTTCTCTTAGAGTTCTTGCTGTAACAATTTTCATACTCCAGCTTTATCAGCCATGGCTCTCGGTTCCCCTAACCCCACAGGGCATTACAGCTGCCTCTGGCTACCTGGAAGAGGGTTCTTTCAAGGAAATGCAGAGTGAAAAGTAGAGTGCCCTGAAAACATCATCCATAAATAGTAGCTATGATTGTGGTGGTGATTATCCCACATCAAGATCATGCATTCACTTCTTGGTGGCTGGGACTAGCTGAGGTTACTCTGGATAGTAACCTGGACCTTTGGCAAGCTGCCAGTGGGAGACTGTTCTGCTTGGGTATTCACTGTACCCCCAAGGCCCCTTCCAGCCTGCTGTTTCTTCTTCTCTGATGTCAGCTGGCCACAGTGACTGCCTGTGGGCAGTGAATGGGCAAGAGGGAACTGCTAACCTGTCCACACTTAACAGAGCTCTTCATTTACTTTTTATTGGCTGGCCATCTCTCTAACTTGAATGTAACTTCCCCAGGGCTAGGACTGTCACTACTGAATCCCCAGCAGCTAAAACGGTGCCTGAAACATAGTGTACACTCAGTAAACATTTATTGAATATTGATTGAATTTTGACTCCCTCCCTGATCATCCCCAGGCATCTGTCGTGTGCTCCATTGTTTCTATTTCCTGGGGCCAGATCAGCCCACAGGGGCTCACTCCTGTGTCCACCTTTTGCTCACCAGGCTTTTGCAGGGAGTGAAGTTCTCAGTGTCATTGTCATTGGCCGCTCTTAGAGGGCTTCTGAGTGAGGGTGTGTCTTGCTGATGTAGAGGTGGGGAGGTGGGGCCTCAAAGGAAGGGGGCATGTTCTCTGGCTAACAAAGCATCTCGGCAGATGGCCTGTCTCAGGAATAAGGGCTCTACTCAGACTTTGTTAGCAGGAGGATGCCAGCAGTGGTTCAGAATTTGGAATACTGCCTCAGGCTGCTAGAGAAGGCCTTGGGTCTCCAACAGGGAGCAAGAAACCACCTAGAAATGATAGAAGGTGTTTGACAGGATGGGGGTATGGATGACTGACATTTCCTGTTCTGAATATTGCCCCACCAGGAGTATAGAACATAGATCGTCAGTTCTGGGGTCTCATCCAAGGCCAAGTAGACTGGAAGTTCCCCCAGTTTTGTATTTTGCCACTTCTCTGGTGACCTTCAGACCAAGGGGTCTCTCATTAGTACCTCCAATGACTTCCTAGAAAAACTGAGTGTGAATGGGGGTGATTTGCTGTTTATCTCACATGTGCTCTATTCCCCTTTATCCACTGGCTGGTGGTGGGCCAACGGGATGTGACCTTCAGCGCTCCACGGGGGAGCTTAGTGCAGCATCAGATCCAGGTACACACGCAGTGAATGTTTGTCTAATGAAAAAGCGAATGAGAAAAATTCAAGGGAGGGAGGAAGGAAGGAGAATTACTTCATGCAGATGACGTCAGTGCTATCTTTGAAGTCTCTACATTTTTAAATAGCAAAAATTAAACTCAAATGCCCATCTGTAGGGGCCTGGTTAGTTCACTACATAATGAGATACAATGGATCAACTTTAAAATGCAGATGTTCTCTATATACTAATAAGACATTTCCAAGATAATATAAAAAGCCAAGTCACTTTGGTGTGTGTGTAGCAACCTACTTTTGTGAAAACAAAAGGATAGAAAAATACGATGATCTATGTTCATGTGTCATCTAAAGAAAAAAAAAAACCTTTGAAAGAATGCATAAGACCTTCTTTAGTAAAAATAGTTAACCTTTTGGGGTAGGAGGAGGCTGGTGTGGGGAAGAGATGAGACAGGAAAGGAAATTTTTTCATTATATTTATATATATTTGTTTACCTTTTATAATTTTTGTAGCTGGCAAATGCATCACTCTTTCCACAAAATGTCTTTTAAGTCCCAGAAGTCAGGGAGCATCCTGGGTTGAATTTCCTTTATCTAGTGCATGTGACTGGAGCACTCCCTCAATCATGACAGAATTGATTTCATAATAGAATCTGATCCTTCTCATTCTAGCCAAATCTATCTCATCTGAATTGTTGCCCTCCAGTTATAAGAAAGGGAAAATGGCTTGGCTTGAAATAAATGCTTAGATATTGATACATCTTTTTACATCGCAATTGGGGTGAATTATGTTATTGATCTCTAAATTTGTGGGCAGTTTTTACCTCAACAAACATTCAGCTTTACCAGTAAATATTTTTAAATATCAAAAAATTTGGTAAGTTTCAGGTATGGATACTACTGGCCACAATTTCTGCAAAGAAGGCCAGTCAGAAACCAACCTGTGTCCACACCTTTTCTGTCTCTCTCTCCTTTATGTCTCTTTTTTGGAACAAGTTCAACATCTTTTATGGGTAAACTACAGATAAAAAACCTCAGAGACATATGTGGATATGTGGAAAACATATTATGTCTACAGGAGAATTTTTAGGGGGTTATGTTTGTGGAGGAATAGTAAATTATTGCACTATAAACATATTGGTGTAAGTGCTTGTAGTCTTAACTTTAATACCAATTGGTAATTTCCTAACTCATTACAACCAGATTTTAACATATTAACTCAGCAAAGAATTGATCAATGTCTTCCCTGAGAAAATATGTTACAACCTAGCACATTCCCATCTATTATAATATTCTTGGTCAATAAACATAATTTTTATTGTAATTATGGAGAGCTGGCTTCCCTTCTCATGTCGAGCATGGTAAACGCAGAAGTGTGAGATTGTGCAGGATCAAGGTACCATCTGTAATAGCACATTCAGCTGGATTTATGTCCCGCTCCAATTAGGAAACAATCAAGCTCAAATTAATTTAGCTCACAGCTACTAATGAGCAACAGCAAAAGCAGCTCACTATAAAAATTGTTATTGAATTTTATTTCCTTCAACTTGATGTACCTTAGTGCCCTGGGAGGAAATGCCAGCTTGAGGTCTGTGGTAAGGGACCTTGAGGTTGTCTCATCCGCTCTGTCCCTGGTTTTGGTGACAGCTCCATCCCCTGGCGGACCAACATCTAACGAGTTGTTAGAGCTCCATAGGGATGGAGCTCCTCAGCCAGCTTATCCTTCATGGCTGCCTTCTGAGTGAATTCTGTGCTCTAGGCCTGTCCGATATAATTCCAGCCACATCTGTAACTTAAAATCTTTCAGGAGCCGTGTTTAAAAAAGTGAAATTAATTTTTAAGTTTTTTATTTGACTCCATATATGCAAAATATTATTTCAGTGTGTAAAAGAATTGTAAAAAGATTAGTAAGCTAGTCATATTCTTTTTTTTGTACTATTTAACAAGAGATGTGTATCTCCTATGTACAGCATTTCTCAATTCAGTCGAATCTCAGTTCAAATGAGCACTGGCCCTGGGTGACTTGCGGCTGCCGTGTTGGACAGAACAGGTCTGGACTGAATTCCTTCTACTATAATAAGGTCTTAACTTCCCTCTTTGGGGTTTGCAGGCTGTGGGTAGGTGGGCATTGGCTTTGGGGGCTTAGTGGCAATAAAGAACATGTAAAACCACAAACATGAAAAGGCACTACATTTTCATTTCCCCTGTTAGTCTTGCCTGCCATTGGCATATTTACAGTCTCTGTGAATTGGCTTACAGCTCCTGCCACCATCCACCTTCCACACTAATAAAGGCAGAATAGATCTTCATAAATAACCCGTTTCCTCATTATCAGAGCTTGGCTTCACCAATTATGGCCTCATAAAAAGGATTTTTTCCACATTATTATTATTTGTTGCCATGAAAAAATGCACATTTTTTGGAAACCTAACTCTAGTGCAATTGCTTTGATGTCAAACAGAGCACAAAGCATATTGCCAAATATCTATTTGGGGAGTAAGGAAACCATTGAGTATTTTATCTCACTGAAGAAAGCACAGACCGAAATTTAGGAGAATATTTTAATTGTTTAATACAATAAAAGTTTAATAGGAATTCCAAGGTGTAAGGCAAGGACATTGTTTGTCACTGAGCTTGATGACTGCAAACTGGGATGTGGTGTAGTATAAGCCTGGGGCTCTGGTGTTTCCATCGTGTAGAGACCTTACCCTCTAATGAAATAGGGAGGGAGGAGAAGGGCCACCAATGTAGCTGCTCTGATGGACATTTATAGCCATGGATTAGGCTCCCTGCCAGCATAGGAGGCCCTCTGATGCCGCTCTGACAGGCATCAATCTGGCACAATCTCATCACTGCTGTTTCCACTCTCTTTCCTCTTGAACTGAACAGGTAGCATGTGGAGAGCTTAGGAGTTTAACTTCCATCTTGATGACAGTGGGAGCCATTGACACATTTTTAGCAGGGCATGGATGGCCAGGCCTACTGGACCGAGGCTTTTAGTAGCCACCCTCACCTCATGTGAATATCTGTGCCAGTATCTGATGGTGGGGGCAGGGGTGCAGAGGACAAGGCCAGAGATAGGGACTTGTATCAGCTAAGAATTACATTCCATGACAAGGAAAAGCAAGTTGAGAGAACAGTGGCTGAAACAGAATGGGGCATTCTCTTTCTCTCATCCAACCAGAAGCTTGGAATGGGCCAGGGCTGGCAGAGTCCACAGTGTTATTAGCATCTGTCCTCCACTGTCCTTGGTACAATGAGCTTTGTCCTCAAGTCACAGGATGGCTTTACCTTTCGAGCAGGAATGAAGGGGAAAGGTGAAGTTCAAAGGGCACAGAAATGCTGCCAAGTCTCTTTCCTGGTCAGCCACCCAGTGACCTCTGGTGGCTCCTCATTGCCTGGGTTGTATCCCATGGGCAATATTGCATGGGCATCACTAGTTGTAAAGGAGTCAGGAACACCGCCCCCCTTGCAAATTGGGGTGCTGTTAATAAAGAAGAAATGAATGGACATTGGGTGGTAACTGGCCTTAACATTCTGACTTTACAGCATCTTCTTGAGGTCCGTTTTATCTTCCTCATAGCATTTAACTGCCTCTGGAATTACCTTCTTATGTATTTACTCATTGTTGGCTGTGTCCACCACTAGAATGCATGATGTGTGAAGAAAGAGGCCTTGTGACACCACAGAGGTGCTCTCCTGCACCTCCATGCCTCCAGATCAAGAATAAAACCCTAAGCTAAATTCCCCAGGCAGTATTCAGAAGCATGTCCCAAGGGCCAAGGCCTTTCTAACATTTTGCACACAAGTGATGTCACCAAGCTGGTAGCCTCATCACCATCTCTGGGACCTTTATCTTTTCTTTACTTTATTAAACAAATTAGCCAGTGTGACACTGGATACCAATTAGCAGTTTGTAGAGCAATTATTTTAAAAATTGGCAGAATTCCATTGTTTTGTTCCTTAATTCTTAATTTACATTTTTAATGTGCTGTGTCTTCACTCATATGATGGGATTTCCTCTTTTGTATGTGTCTCTGATGAAAGAAAGAGTTTGTCCCTCCCTCAAGTAATTACGAAAACTGAAGAGTTACTTAAATTCTTTAGTCATTTTACAGTTTGAGCTGAGAATATTTATGGCCCTTTCCTCTCCTTTCATTTGTGCCAAGTTAGTAGTTGTTGGTGTAAATGGGGCTCAAAATGTGAAGTGGGATCTGATACTTCTAGAACCTTCTCTGCGGTCCAGCATGCAATGGGAGAGTCTCTGTCCCATTGGAGGCCATCCTTAGCCTTCTGATCAGCCCTGCACTGTGATGTAAATGATCAACACGTATGTCCCCACCTCTCAGAAACTCTGCCCATTGTCCCAGCTCCCATGTTAACCAGTGCTTCTGCAAACATAATTCTTCCTCTATAATGAGGTCAGTCATTTAATTGTCCACTGAATGTTCTAGAGAGGAACAACTTTGCCCTCTCTATATCCATCTCCCAGGAGCCCACTGAGAGGGTGGTAGACATCCATAAGTGAACCTGAAGAACTGAGTTATAATAAAAGCAACATCCAAGTACACTCTGTATGATAGTCATTGTTCTTGTGTGTATGTTAGTTGCTTAGTCATGTCCAGCTCTTTGTGACCCCATGGACTGTAGTCATTCTTCTTAGTTGCTTTGATATACTAACACACTGACTCTTTACAACTACCCCCTAAAGCAGGTACTGTCACCCTGATTTAATGGATGAAGGACTAAGCCAGAGAGAGGTATTGGGCAGCCTATCTAAGATCACACCAGCAATATCTGGAGAGTAAGACTTGGCCGCAGTCAGGTGTCACCAGGACCTGCACCCTGCACTGTGCTGCCTTCTGCTGTCAATGGAAGCCACCACTTATTATTTGGCATTAGGGACAGGAAACAGAGCTTTCCATTGTCTGATTGAGGGGCCTCCACGTGGGGAAACCAGCCCACTCTGCCTCAATTCCAACAGTCACCTACGAATAGAAATAATAGCAAATAGGTGGGAGAGGAATTGATATGGACCTTCCTTAGCACCAAAGGACTGCCTGGTATGTGCTAAATCAGAATGTTGAGGTCGGGGGAAGGCCCCTCACATTTCCTGGAGGCCTGTGTCTGTGACTACGTGCAGCCCTGGGGAAAGGCGATCCAGCCTCCATAAGGGACAGGGACCTCTGAAGAGCACGTGATAAGGCTAGCGGGTAGAAGTCTCTCCTCTGCCACCCATACCCACAGGCAAGTCCCTCTGAGCTGTCATTACTGTGCATGACGCACGTGCCCTTTAGGTTCCTGGAGACAGAGTAGCGGGGTGTTATCACCTGGAGTTTCACAGACCAGAAATTTTTTTAAAAAGAGAAAGGGCTGACATAAGTTCACCCGTTTATTTTGCGAAGGTGATTTTAAAAGGGACAGAGGGAAAGAAAAAGACCAACTCTTGCCACCCTCATTTGAGAGGAGCATTTTAACTCCCTAAAATATAAATGGACTTGGAGAAAAAGTCCATTCAGTTGAGTTCAGATGGTTCACATAAAGAAAAACTCATATTGTCCTTGTTCTGTTCAATCCAGTTTGCACCTATGCAAATTCTATCAGCTATCATTGAGGGCCAGTTTTGGGGAACAAGTAAGGTAGGAAAGGGGGCTTCCCCAATGGCTCAGTGGGTAAAGAATCCACCTGCAATGCAGGAGACAGAGGAGATGCGGTTCAATCCCTGGGTTGAGAGATCCCCTGGAGGAGGAAATGGCAACTCACTCCAATATCCTTGCCTGAGAAAACCCCTCTGACAGAGAAGCCTACTGGACGACAGTCCACGGGGTTGCAAAGAGTACGACACAACTAAGCACACGCGTATGCGTGTGCGTGCACACACACACGAAAGGAGAAGCCCAGTTCTAGCCATGCTGCCCACCACTTGTGTGACCTTAGTCGATTTATCAATATTTAGCACCTTTGATCTTTAGTTTTCCCCTCTGTGAATTGGGGGCAGCTTTCCAGAGGTTTCATGAAACTTAAATGAGCCCTGTCAAGTATCTATTACCTAGGGGAGGAGTTCAGACCTTATTCAGAGATCTTAGAGCCGTGATTCTCAGAGTGACCCTGACAGGCAGCACTAGCATCCCTGGGAACTTTTGAGAGATTCAGATTGTCGTTCCCACTCTAATCTGCTGCATCAGGAACAGTGGAGGTGAAGCCCATCAGTTTGGATCTTAAACTGCCCTCCTGATCATCGTGATGCCAGCTTAATTTGAGAACCAGCGCTGTAGAGAAGGCAGCCCTCTTTGTGAGGGTAGCTGGGCTCTGGCCTAGCTCCCAGAGCATCTGGGAAGAAGGGAGGGGGCCTTGGGTTTTCTTGTCCCACTCAAGCTGCTTTACCCTTGTCCATCCATCCCTCCTGGTCCCTGCTGTGTTCACCGTGGGTCACCTACGTGCCTGTCCTTGTTAGATTCTCACGGGTAAGCTCAGGACACTGGTGGCCACCTTCTAGCCCAGCAGTGGGGCATCGCTCTGCAGAGTGGGAGCCCCTCCCCGGATCTGGCTGCCTCTGACTTCCATCTGCCAAGAGCTGGGCAAGCTCCATCCTGTGCTTTGTTGTTGGCTGGCACCTCTCAGTGGGTGTGGCTCTCAGTTCCTCCACTGGATGAAGCACGTGGATGGCCGCTGTGTCTGCACACTCCCTCTGCTCCAGTCTGGTGCCGCAGCATGCTGCCCTCAGAAGCTTTGTCCCCAGGTACCGCTTTAACTGGGTCATGCTCAGTCAATGGGAAGGCTCAGAATGGCCTCTTCACAAGGCACCCACAGAATAAATCCCAAGTCTTTAGCTTGGAACACAAGACCTCCAAAATCTAATGACAGTGATCGGATTTCTTTCAAAATAAATGTTAAAGCTATAGAAAGCACGGAGGATAGTATAATGTGTACTCAAAAGTGCCACATGTTCATATGTGCTCAGGCGCTTAGTCACGTCTGATTCTCTGTGGCCCCATGGAATGTAGCCTGCCAGGGTCCTCTGTCCATGGACTCTTCCAGGCAAGAATACTGGAGCAGGCTGTCATTTCCTGTTCCAGGAGATCTTCCCGGCCCAGGGATCGAAACTGCATCTTCTATGTCTTCTGCTTTGGCAGGAGGATTCTTTATCATTAGTGCCACCTGGGAAGCACGTTAATATATCACATTAAAAACTGTTGGGTTTTTTTGGTGAATAAATTATTTATAGATTAAAGCCTCCTTTCCCCTTATTCCTTCAAACCAGCTTTAGGAATTTGCTTCTGATCTCACTTTTGTACAACTTACACTTGAGCTTGACTGGACCTCTGGGAATTCATAGTAGAAGCTGGGGCTCCCCTGCCCACCTGCATTTGTGTATAGGGGACCCTAGCTGGAATGCCCAGTCTTGTCAACCTCCCATAAGCTGTCCCATCCAGTTCTTGCTAAAACCCTACTTGTCTTTCAAGTGCAGTCCAATGACACACTTCCTATGAATTCCCCAGATTTTCCCTCCCTCACCTCTCACACTTCTCCAGCCCTCCCCACTTTCACCCTTGGCTGGGGATAACTTCTAAATCCCTGTGTTTAAAGCACAGTTAATTCAGAGCACTGTGTTGAAGGCACAACTTGGCGATCAACTAAATCTGGCACCTTTGACAGACTCAGTCTCCTTATCTGCAAAATGGAGATTCAGTGTAAAATGTTCATTCATTGTCTCAGGGGCAACCGGATGGGGAGAGGCTGCTGGGGCTTTGTGGAGGAAGAAGGGGTGTGAGGTTAATGCTGCCAAAAAGCAGACATCTAGCATCTCACAGCTTCTGGCTTGGAAATGGTCTATTCAAAGATATGGCCAATGGTCTTAGAGGAAAACTGCGCAAATATAAACCAAATAGGTCTATGATCCAAGATCCCAAAAGTTCTGAAAACTGGAAATTTACCATAACTTATTTGGCAGTAAAACTTGGGCCAACTTGATATGAGGCTATTTATGGTATTTATCAAACGTGAAAATTCATGCCTTTTGCTGTATAAATGTGTGTGTGTGTGTGTGTGTGAGAGAGAGAGAGAGAGAGATTACAAGATTCTTTCCCAGAACCTGCAGGGGGTGCTTCGTGACTCAGAATAAATGCACTGTATCACTTTTCTAAAATCTGGGCAATTCTGAATTCCTAACCACATCTGGCCCCCAGAAGACTTTTAGACTCGTACAGACCCCAGAAGTTGGAGAAGGAAATGGCAACCCACTCCAGTGTTCTTGCCTGGAGAATGCCAGGGACGGGGGAGCCTGGTGGGCTGCCATCTATAGGTCACACAGAGTCGGACACGACTGAAGTGACTTAACAGCAGCAGCAGCAGACCCCAGCAGGGGGCATCCTCCCCCTGTCCCCCCTCCTGTCCCCAGCAAGTTCCCAGTCCTATAGGCTCCCAGGAAAATAGTTTTCTTCCACGTGGGAATCTTTGATGTGTACATAGGGTCTAGCTCAACCTGCAGCCAAAGCCCAGAGCGATCCTGTACTCATTGCAGAAATGGATGTTTTTGATATTAGAAACATAGCATGGACTAACAAGAAAGGGGGCTCACACTGCCTGCGGGATGTTCTGGACCTTATTGGATGGCTGTACCACCCTGTAGTGGAGAAGGCAATGGCAACCCACTCCAGTACTCTTGCCTGGCAAATCCCGTGGACGGAGGAGCCTGGTAGGCTGCAGTCCATGGGGTCACTAGGAGTTGGGCACAACTGAACAACTTCACTTTCACACATTGGAGAAGGAAATGGCAACCCACTCCAGTGTTGTTGCCTGGAGAATCCCAGGGCCGGGGGCGCCTGGTGTCTCTGGGGTCACAGAGAGTCGGACACGACTGAAGCGACTTAGCAGTAGCACCACCCTGTAGGGGTTAATACTCCAGGCTGCTCACCCCACTCAGCACCCAAACACTCTGGGCTTTCTCTCTTGCCTCCCCGTACAGTGGTGTGTAAGGAGAATGTTCCATTTTCTCAGGGCCCTACTAGGTCCTAAAGTCCTAAACTAATGGTGCTCAGGAATTAATGGGTGGCATAGGCTCTCAGTTTTATTTCTCTAAAGGCCATTTACACTTTAGCAGGGTGTCTTGTGCTTCAACCCAGAGGGGTGACTAATTGAGGGTTTTCAAATAACCTGCTAGACAATTAGGGGAGGTATTTGGGGCAGAGGAGTTGTTCTGATTACTGAGTGTTGCTTAATGAACTTCCCCCAAACCAAGTAATAGCTTAAGGCAACCGTTTTATTTGGCTCACAGTTTTGTAGGTCGGGGGAGCTCTCAGCTAAGTGTTTCCTCTCTGATCTGCAGAACTTAGCTGAGGTGGCTGGAACATCAACTTCCATCTTATTCTGTCCATCAAAGTGGTCACCAGGCCTGCTCAGATTCGAGTGAGGAGGAACATACAGCCTCCTTCTGATGGCATGTGGTGTGAGAGAGCATGGCAGGGGAGGCCTCGGACCACTTTTGGAAAAATACCCAAGTGGAGGAATCTGGAATTCCAGTCCTAAGAGTTATGATGGAAGAAACTCGTAGTGCAGGGAAGCCAAAAGAAGATTGTTCCTCTTTACATATATATCGGCAGAGGAAAAGGCAGTGTTGTTAGGAAGATCAAGGAGTTCCATGACCCCACACCTCACCTGTATCCTATCCACACTCATCCCCCACACTTTTCCTTACACCCCCATTTCCCGCACTTCGGGTACCCCCATCCATCACAGTTCTTTCTTGTACCTCCATCCTCAAAGTAGTGAAAATTCCTCTACCATGTAGAAAATTCCTTTTCCTCTGTAAAATATGCAAGTTGGAATTCAGTGCTAAGGGCTGGGAAAGCTAATAGCAGGGGCTTCCGGAAAGTTCATTGTGAGAATAGGAATGCAGCGTGAGCCCCAAGGCCTGGAGAACTGAGGAAGCAGTGGAGGGTGGTCAGGTCATAGAAGGCCCACCCTCCCTGTGTCACGGGGGCCTGGAGGAGTCCCGCTGGCCTGACTCCTACCCGCTCCTCAGTGTCTCCTCCTCTGGCCACTGTTCCCACTGGACTTGTGCAGTGGACATCTCCCACATGGGCAGAAACCTACAAGGAGCTTTTTGATTTCAGCATGTGTTAAAACAGCTCTGTCTGGCCACCTGGGCCACGCATCCATGCACGTGTTGAATTGAAGGCAGTCTTGCCGCCACCGCTGGGAAGCTGCCAAACGCCAGCTGAGAGCTGTCTGTCCTGGCTGGCCTGTGACTGGGCCCCGCACCCTTTCACTCTACAGTGTGGTGTGAAATCGAAATTGGGTTGGGCTGGATTCAGGAAAAGAATCGCGGTAAACTCCAGGTCTCACTTAACCAGCAGTGCTGCCTTGCAGGCAGCCGGCTCCCAGCCCACCCTATGGTTATCTCCTTGGTGGCATCCCTGGGGTGACCACCCAGCTGTGTGCCCTGACTCTCCCCGTGTTCTGGACCCCTCCTTTCCCTCTGAACTGCAGTCAACTCAGGAAACACAGTCTTCTTCTTTAAGGAGCCTGACCCTGAATTGAGATAATAGACCTTTTGGAAAATTAAAATTGTATCCTATATTTACAGGGCCAAAGAAACATGTTTTGGGTGTTCCATGGTTTTGTCTTATCCACACTGCTATCTTCTTCACCAACCTTCTACATGGTTGAAAAGCTAAGGAAAAGGATTCACTGGAGTTAGTTGTGCAGACTGAAAACCTACGGACGGGGAAGGGAACAGGAGTGTGGGTAACCCCCGAAGATGACAAGGCAGCGGTAGGCAGGGTGATTTGGGGTGGGGTGTGGGCAAAGGGCTTGAACTTTTAATCACATGGATTGCCACAGCCTTCTGTGAGGGAGGCACAGGCAGCAGCTAGACAGGGATTTTCAAAAACAGTATGATTTTGTTTCATACTCTGGGTTTTGGTGTCTTCATCACCAAAACAGATATTAGGAATATATTCCTTAGAGGGTGGATTGGGAGATTCAGCGTGACAATATATGCAAAGCACCAAGAACAGTGCCTGGAACAAAGGAAATCATAAATGTTCACTGTTACTGCTACTATTTTTTTGTCTTTTTAAAATTTATTTTTAATTGGAGGATAATTTACATTGTTGTGTTGGTTTATACCATACATCAACGTGAGTCAGCATAGATATACACATGTCCTCTCCCTCTTGAATCTCCCTCCCACCTCCCTCCCCATCCCACTCCTCTAGGTTGTCCCTGTTGCTACTACTTGATAGAAGAAAAGATGGCACAGTGAAATGAACGAGAGGGAACGCAGTAGAAGGGAAAGTTTACTAGGCCAGCTACACAGGGGACTCTTGGATCCTAATCCCAAATCCACCAGTTAGCTATCATATGACTTGGCAAACTCTTTAACCAAACTTGAGCGTCGGTTTCCCCACCCCACCCCCACCCTGCAAACCAAGAAGACTGCAGATTCTGATCTGCAGGTTTAGGGCAAGACCTGGGATCTTGGGTTTCTCGTAAGTTCCCAGGGGACGCAGATGAGGCTGGTCTAGAACCACACTCTGCATGACCTGGGACAGTGATGTTCTGTGATGACTAGAGTCACCCAGGACAGAGGGCCCACACAGGAGAGAGGGAACGGTAGTTTTCTTGGTCAGAGTCTTGAGGATTACCGGAAGCTTTCCCTAGAGATTTCATGTTCATCGAGGCATCTGAGGATGAAGAGCTATCAGCATCAATAGTAGGTATGGAGGATGGTTGATCAGACTCCTTACGTTTTTTCCCCATCAGCATTAAAGAGACATTTGGTTGGGAGTAGGTGTGTGGAGAAAACTAGACCTTGACAGCCACAGTTCTCAAACTTGAGTGAGCATCAGAATCTCCCCAAGGGCTTGTGAAATGCAGATTGCTGGGCCCTAATTGCTAAATCATCAAGCCTAGATTGAGGCCCAAGAATTTGCCTTTATGACAACTTTCCAGAGAATTCTGAGAACCATCGGTTTTATAGCAAGAGGCTACCCTAGGACACACAGGCTAGGAGGAGCTAGCTGTGGTGGGGGTGATAACTGGGCACATGGAGGGGGGCAGAGAAATTCAGAGAAATATGGTTGGAGGGTGTGCTGGAAGGGGTTTTGTTAAGACTGGACCTGAGACTTGAGACTTGGCCAGCTTGGTTGCAGTGGACAAGATGATGAGAACTGACCGCTGAATTGTAAGTTGTTTATCAACCTTTGGATTCCTAGCACCTAGCACAATGGAGACAAAGTCATCCCACCTGAAATTGCTTTCCTTCCTTCCCTCCATTCTTTCTGAAGCATACTGCCTTCCAGGAGCCTAGCTATGAAAATGAACTGGTCAGCCCCACCAGGCCTCAATGGACTCTCACATGTTGAAAGTCTGTTGGCAGTTCACAGGCTCTGGAGCTTGGGCAGAACCTCCATCTTTAGAGGCATTGAGATGGATTGGTTTCCAGGGATGCAGCAGCCCCGCACCCCCCGCCAACTAAGAGGGAGGCATCGTATATAAATATCAAATGAAAGGGAGGGAGGCTCTGGCTGACATTTTGGCTGACCCTGGATCCTCTGAGAAGAAAAACCACTAGGGCTTGAATTAATGTTAATTCAGTGGAATATTTTCATAAAGTGGTCCTTGGAGCAGTAAGATGGTGTGTTTCATATTTTCTTCTGCCTCTGGTAAGCCACGCTGATGGAGGGTCACTGGGGCTGCAGTAGGAGGATTCCCACTAATTGCATTATAAGGGATGTTTGCCCATTAGCTCAGATGGAATTGTCTCCTAACAGAGTCCTTGGGGAGAGTGCTATTCCAAGTGGGGGATGGGAGGAAGGGAATGAAAAAGTAATTTAGATTTACAAATAGCATTTCCTTAGGCCATGGACGAAAATGAGTTCCATTTGTCCAGCAGGGGGCAGCAGTGCACAAACAGTAATTCTGATCATGCAAATCCGGACCTAGGGGTTATCTCTGAAAATAGTTTAGCAGTGAGGATGGCTGAGACTGCTTCTAGATGATTTTCAGAGCTGACAAAGCTAGGCCTGTCACACCCATCCTTTCCCCCACAAGCAAACCTTTGATTTTTCACAGTATGCTGGGAAGTCAATAAATGTTTAGGTCTACTGGGTTTTAATTCTGGAAATTTTCTTTTCATCTTTTGGCTGCTTTGTGTAATTTAGAATTTTTGCAGCCTGACTGAAAATTGTAAGTAAAATAGGATTAAGAAGTCAGCTTTATTAATATAATAGTTCAGTTAATAGACATTTAAAAATTGCAGTGCAACCCATCTCCTTCTAGGGGTTGAAATTTTATTAGAGCTCTAATTACTATGTGATATTTGTTTTAAAGTTGAGGAAATGAGACTGACAAATGGGAGAAAACAAATCTCAAGGAATAGGCAGTTTCTCCTGATTTAGAGATATTAGTCATCCATTCATAAAACAAAGAATGTGGTTCTACTATATATTTTTAATATTTTCCCTTATATTTGTCAAGTTTGTAAATAGCTTTAATGATAGATGGCTTTGCCTGCTTTGCTGGGCTGGAAAATTCTGCATTCCAGCATACTTCTCCTTCGGGAAGCTTCTCACATCTTGCAAAATATTTCTCTCCACTACCCTCTGCTGTTACCACCCCACCCCCCTACCTCCAAGGTTAATTTAATCCTGTTGTTCTTAAATGAAACACCCTAAATCATCTTCCTCCCCTTCCCTGTCTTCCTTCTGTTTAAACCCTTCAAGGATGTAATAGTCTGGAAAATATTTCAATCATCATGTCTCCTTTTCAGCGGCCAATTCCATTCTGCATGCTCTCTGTGGCTTGTGCTGAAGTGCAGTTTTTCACAGCATTGTTTTTAGTTTAAATAACATGCAGTGCACAATTGCTAAAGGTCTTCTGGAACATTTCACTTGGGGTCTTGCCATTAAATAATATTTTGATGGAACATGAACCCAACTTTCCATAAGAGGAAATGCTATTGGCTCCCAGCCCTAATTGGCTATAAATTTAGCTAAAGGTCCATCTGCCTTGGGAGTTAGACCATCTTCTCTAAGCTCAGAGTAGTGCCCTGGATTAGATGTTTAATGGATAGACTTGGTGAATAAATATGTATTTGTAAGTGCATCGTTTAGAAAATTGTCAAGTGAAAGGAATTTAAGTCTGCTAAGCCAGCAAATGTTTGTTCTCCTATGCTATCTTGCTACATGTCAGCTTTTCAATTTAGCAGCTCTGTGACCTTGCATATATTATGTAACCTTGCTGAATCTCAGTTTCCTCCATTGCAAAATAGAGAATGTGAGGACCAGATAGAGATATGCAGTATTTAGCAGAACATAGTCGGTCCCCAAGGCATAGCACTGGCTTTTTGGTTTTGTTGTTCAGGGTGTTGCTACTACTCCTGTCATGATGCAGCTTGATTCCCATGCCTAGGTGTCTTTCAAAGTCCACATTGCCTGTACATTCTCATTTCTCAACAAACATGACTCAGAGAAGAGTTCTCTGACCACCCCCCAACCCTGCCACCCGCTATCAAACTCATTCAGATCCCCCTGTGAGTCACTGTTGTTGTTACATGTATCCTTCAAAGCATTCATCCCAACTACAGTTAGACAGTGGGTTGTACATATATTTATACATAAATTTTTGGTGATATGCCAGTCTTAGGTTGGATGACAGGTATCTAGGCGTTCAGTAAAAGTCTTACAAGTTGCATTTATGAGATATTTTTGTTTGTACCAAATATATATTTTTTCTTTTAATTATTTTTACTGAAATATAGTTGCTTTACAATGTTGTGTTAGTTCAGGTGTACAACAAGGTGGTTTAGTTAAATGCAAAGATATATTTTTCAGATTCTTTTTCATTGTAGGTTATTGCAAAATACTTTGACTATTGTTCCTTGTGCTTTATAGTAGTCCTTTGTTGTTTATCTGTTTTACATGTAGTAGTGTGTATCTGTTAATCTCAAACTCCTGATTTATTCCTCCCCTCCTTGCTAAGTCACTTCAGTCGTGTCCGACTCTGTGCGACCCCATAGACGGCAGCCCACCAGGCTCCCCCGTCCCTGGGGTTCCCCAGGCAAGAACACTGGAGTGGGTTGCCATTTCCTTCTCCAATGCATGAAAGCGAAAGGTGAAAGTGAAGTCGCTCAGTCAGGTCTGACCCAGCGACCCCGTGGACTGAAGCCTACCAGGCTCCTCCATCCATGGGATTTTCCAGGCAAGAGTACTGGAGTGGGGTGCCATTGCCTTCTCCGATTCCTCCCCTCAGAAAACAATATATTTTAAAAGATAAAAGGAAAAAAAAACACACAGATTTTTGTAATTGTTTTCTGTCTCTATCCTCATTTAGAACATGAGCTTAAAGACGCCAGAGGCCAATTCAGTCTCAGTTATCCCTAAAGTAGCAGTGCCTAGAATCTGATCCTAGCACTAAGTGATTGCATGAATGGGTGACTGGATGAATGAATGACTTAATCCTTTATTCTAGTCAGCTGGGTGCTTCACTTTCTCATGAGTGTGTCATGCTCAGCCTTTTTCCTGTATCACTACTGTCAGATCAAATGCTCTTTCTAAATCCTATCCATCCTTCAAGTCTCTAAGAAGTTAAAATCACTTCTTCTCTTCTCATGTCAAGTATATCTGCATATCCCAGGCTAGACTAGGAGCATCTTGCAGGCAGGAATCAGAGCTTTCCCTCTCAGGGGAGCCTAGACCAACAAACAAAGAAACAGACACACAGAGAGGGATGCAATATCTATATGAAGACTGTGAAACAGTAATTTTTTTTATTAAAGTATAGTTTATTTACAAGGTTGTATTAATTTTTACTCTATAGCAAAGTAATTTGGTTACATACACAGACACCTTGTATATCTATATACCCCTTTTTATATTCTCCTCCATTATAGGATATTGAATATAGTTCCTGTGCTATACAGTAGGACTTTGTTGCTTAGCCATCGTGTATATAAAAGCTTACATTTGCTAAGCCCGACTTCTCACTCCACCCCTGCCCCAGCCCTCTCCACCTTGGCAATCGTCAGTTTGGTCTCTTTGGCATGATTCTGTTTCATAGATGGGCTCGTTTGTGTCAGGTTCTCGTTTTCACGTGCAGGTGATATCATGTGGTGTTTGTCTCTGACTGACTTCACTTAGTATGATAATCTCTGACCCCATCCATATTGCTGCTGCTGCTGCTGCTAAGTCGCTTCAGTCGTGTCCGACTCTGTGCGACCCCATAGACGGCATCCCACCAGGCTCCCCCGTCCCTGCGATTCTCCGGGCAAGAACACTGAAGTGGGTTGCCATTTCCTTCTCCAGTGCATGAAAGTGAAAGGTGAAAGTGAAGTTGCTCAGTTGTGTCCGACTCTTGGCAACCCCATGGACTGCAGCCCACCAGGCTCTTCCATCCATGGGATTTTCCAGGCCAGAGTACTGGAGTGGGGTGCCATTGCCTTCTCCGATCCATATTGCTGCAAGTGGCATTATTTCTTATTTTTATGACTGGGTAATATGTGAAAGTTGGACTGTGAAGAAAGCTAAGCACCGAAGAATTGATGCTTTTGAAGTGTGGTGTTGGAGAAGACTCTAGCGAGTCCCTTGGACTGCAAGGAGATCCAACCAGTCCATTCTAAAGGAGATCAGTCCTGGGTGTTCTTTGGAAGGACTCATGCTAAAGCTGAAACTCTAATACTTTGGCCACCTCATGCAAAGAGTTGACTCATTGGAAAAGAACTTATGCAGGGAGGGATTGGGGGCATGAGGAGAAGGGGACAGCAGAGGATGAGATGGCTGGATGGCATCACTGACTCGACAGAAGTGAGTTTGAGTGAACTCCAGGAGTTGGTGATGGATAGGGAGGCCTGGCGTGCTGCAATTTAAGGGGTTGCAAAGAGTCGGACATGACTGAGCGACTGAACTGAACATGTCTTGACTACTGTGAATAGTGTTGCTATGAACACAGAGGTGCCTGTATCTTTTGAATTATAGTTTTATTTGGATATACACCCGGGAATAGGATTGCTGTATCATATGACAACTCTAGTTTTTTGAGAAACCTCCATACTGTTTTCCATAGTGGCTGTACCAATTTATATTCCCACAAGCAGTGTAGGGGGATCCCCTTTTCTTTGCAAACTCTCCAGCATTTGTTATTTGTAGACTTTTAAGGATGATCATTCTGACCAGAGTGAGATGATACCTCATTGTAGTTTTAACTTACATCTCTCTAATAATTAGTGATGTTGAACATCTTTTCATGTGTGGTTGGCCATCTGTATGTCTTCTTTGGAGATATGTATACTTAGGTCTTCTTCCCATTTTTTGATTGGATTGTTTGTTGTTGAGTCGTGTGAGCTGTTTGTATATTTTAGAAATTAAGCCCATGTCAGTCACATCGTTTGCAGATATTTTCTACCAGTCTGTAGGTTGTCTTTTCATTTTGTTGATGGTTTCCTTTGCTGTACAAAAGGTGTACATTTGATTGGGTCCCATTTGTTTAATTTTGCTTTATTCTATTTTCTTGGGAGACTGACATAAAAAGAATTAGTACAGTTTTTGTCAGAGAATGGTTTGCCTATGTTCTTTTCTAGGAGTTTTATGGTATCATGTCTTATAGTCAAGGCTTTAAGCCATTTTGAATTTATTTTTGTGTATGATGTGAGGGTGTGTACTAACTTCATTGGTTTACATGCGGCTGTCCAACTTTCCCAGCATCATTTGCAGAAGAGACTTTTTTTTCCATTGTATATTCTTGGATTCTTTGTCAGATTAATTGACTGTAGGGTGTGAGTTTATTTCTGGGCTCTCTATTCTATCCCATTGATTCATATGTCTCTTTTTGTGCCAGTACCATGCTCTTTTGATTACTTTAGACTTTTGGTATCCGACAGTGACATCTTTGATTCAGTGCAAGGCCTTCATCTTTGCTCAGAGCATGTCCCACATGGAGCCTGTACTGGTTAGACTTTCAGTGGAGGTTTATTCTGTTGATTAAGGCCGTGTGTCTACCAAGCTTTGCTCTCCCATACATATAGAAGGAAGTTTCCTTAAGCATCCCAGTGTCTATGTTACTATTTAACATGACTAAAAACTACAAAACCAAATCCCCACCTGGAGACTTCATTTCACTCTAATGGCAGACAGTTTCCTTGATTAAGAGCTTCACAATGACTTTCTAAGGTACTTGCCCTGAGAATCTCATTAACAAACGGCCCAGAACATGACTACATTTTAGTTAACTCACCTTGATGCCAAGAGATCAGGCTGTGTCTTTTTGTGATGCTCACAAACAACCTGTTTAACAGTCCATTTTACATTTTTAAGGAGGAATTAGGTCAAGATGAACTACAAGAGTTTCTGGAAATCAGCCTTCCCCTATTTCTGCAACTAAGATATTTTCTCCACTCCCATCTCCTGGCTTCTCCAGGAGCTGGTGGGGTTACTAACAGATTCTCTGAAGTTTTTCCTGGAATATTTCTCCACATGCCAAATGCAATTTTGCTGATTCAGTACTCAATCTTATTGCCATAGATTGTGGCTTCCTTCTATCTCCAGTCTTAATGAGGACTTCAGTTGTTTTCTGGCGTACTAGCTTTACACGTCTAGTTTACAGACTCATTGGCTGTTGCTGCTACTGCTGCTAAGTCGCTTCAGTCGTGTCCAACTCTGTGCGATCCCATAGACGGAAGCCCACCAGGCTCCCCTGTCCCTGGGATTCTCCAGGCAAGAACACTGGAGTGGGTTGCCATTTCCTTCTCCAATGTGTGGAAGTAAAAAGTGAAAGTGAAGTCGCTCAGTCGTGTCTGACTCTTAGTGACCCCATGGACTGCAGCCCACCAGGCTCCTCCATCCATGGGATTTTCCAGGCTAGTAGGGATAAAAACCCAGTTGGAATTTTGATACTCTGTTTTGTGTTATCTATTCATTTTGTCACACTTTTCAGTCATCAGTGAGTCTGTTCCTTTGTTCTCTTTGCTCTCAGTATCACTTTTAAAACCTTTTGTTGTCTTCTTTATTGCTCATGCTGCTGCTGTTGCTAAGTCGCTTCAGTCGTGTCCGACTCTGTGCGACCCCACAGATGGCAGCCCATGAGGCCCTCCTGTCCCTGGGATTCTCCAGGCAAGAACACTGGAGTGGGTTGCCATTTCCCTCTCCAATGCATGAAAGTGAAAAGTGAAAGTGAAGATGCTCAGTCGTATCTGACTCTTAGCAACCCCATGGACTGTAGCCTACCAGGCTCCTCCGTCCATGGGATTTTCCAGGCAAGAATGCTGGAGTGGGGTGCCACTGCCATAAACCTCAATAAATTTGCGATCTTTCTCTGGATGCAATGAATCCCACATGCCTTTGACCTATTTTAAAAAACTCATCCTGACTTGCATGTCTCTCCTTCTATCCTTTGATTTTACCCTTTAAACCCCTGAACTGAAAGGAGAGGCCTTGCAGAGCATTGTTTCTCCCTTTAGAGGTTTCCCCTCTCCCGCCTTTTCTTCCTTTCTGGCTCAGGAGTGGCTGTGTGGTCAGAATTATATTTTATAAGCAGGAAATTCTAATTACGCACAGTGGCAGCTGGAGCAACCGTCATCCTGGTCTCCAGAAGCAGCTGCTAAGAGGGTGATGATTGTATAAGCAAACATGATATTAATATGCTCTCCAGGTGGGCTCGTGCGGGCAACAGAAGAAATGAGGATGATCCTGTTTCCCCTGAAGGAGAAATACAGAAGGTGGCTTTCAAGAGCAGAGAAGCAGAGGAGGGAGGCAATAGCAGGTGCATGCCATGCTTTTGCTCCAAGCATCCGTTCCTCCTCGTGGCCATGGATGGCAGGGTGTTCCCACTGGGCTTCCTTGCCAGCCTTCTTGAGGGCTGCTTGTAGCTGCTGGCAATGGCCAATCACTCTTCCCAGGAAGTGGAGTCAGGGAGGTTACTCAGATCTCCATTTGCAAGAGTCTCACCTGTTGCCCAGTGGGACTGTCAGAAGCGTGTGGATTTGAATTCTATTACCATAGTGATGCCTTGAGGTCTCCAAACTTCATTCAGATCCTTTCTCACATACTAGAGGTACCTTCTTCTTGTCTGCATTTTTCTGTCCTAGGTTCTGTGTATTCTATTTTTAAGTCCCATCAGGTCAGATGCTTCTCTGGGCTTAGTTATAGCCAGAAGGAGGGTTACTCAGAGTTGTAAATCTGACTGATCCCAAGACCTATGGCCCCCAATATAAGAATCCTCCTCCTGTTCCCCATCTCAGGCACTTTTTTTGTCTCTACCTTTATTCCTACCCTTGTCTTCCCAGACCAAGATATCTATTTTCAACAGAAAGGTGCTCCTTCATTTCTGTATCAAGAACCACATCCATGGATGCATATTTTTGTATTATTTCTTCTTTATTGACCCTAAAATATGTTGAGTAAGGAGGCAAGGTGAAAATAAATGTCAAAAAATGTTAGAAAATTCCCGTTTTTTCAATCCCTGGTAAGATAATTGGTGGATGAGTTGATCATCAGTGGATGAAACTATTAGAGGTTGATGGATATCTTTACATGGTACCTGTATTATATTTGATTGCATTTGGTGATTATGTTCTGAGGTCTTAGGCCTTTATTGTTGCCGTGACATATGTAGAATGTCTTACATTCTGAATTTGTCGGCATGCCTCTTTGTGGTGTCATCTTTTTTGTTCCTCCATTCCCTATATTTCTAGTCAGTGCAGCTTGATTAAATTCAGCACATTCTGATTAAATACAGAATGCCAGCTTTCCCCACAGAAGCAGAGACTATTGAGGAAGAGAGAGCAGGTAGGAAAGTGGAATGAATAGAGAGAAGAGGGCTGGGGGAAGTGGGGTTAAAAAAAGCAGCGGCCATAGCCTGTACTATCACAACTCACCAAATACAGGCTTCCACAGGGGGGTGAGGGTGGCTGCCCTGAATCTCCCCTCTGCCGCCTCAGGGCTCTGTTGTTGCTGTTCAATCACTGAATCTTGTCTGATTCTTTACAACCCTGTGGACTGCAGCACTCCAGGCTTCCCTGTCCTTCATTCTCTTCCAGAATTTGCTCAAACTCACGTCCAGTTGAGTCAGTGATGCTATCCAAACATCTCATTCTCTTCTGCCCTATTCTCCTTTTGCCTTCTATCTTTCCCAGCATCAGGGTCTTTTCCAATGAGTCAGCTCTTCACATCAGGTGGCCAAAGTATTGGAGCTTCAGCATCAGTCTTCTAATGAATATTCAGAGTTGATTTCCTTTACAGTTGACTAATTAGATCTGCTTGCTGTGCAAAGGACTCTCAAGAATCTTCTCCTGCACCACAGTTCAAAAGCATCAGTTCTTTGGCTCTCAGCCTTCTTTATGGTTCAACTCTCATATCCATACATGACCACTGGAAAAACCATACCTTTGACTAGATGAGGACTTTGGTCGGCAAAGTGTTGTGTTTGCTTTTTAATGTGCTACCTGGGTTTGTCATAACTTTCCTTCTAAGTAGCAAGCATCTTTTAATTTCATGGCTCCATTCACTGTCTGTGGTGATTTTGTATTCCAAGAAAATAAAGTCTGTCTCGGTTTCCACTTCTTTCCCTTGTGTTAGGACTGGATGCCATGATCTTGTTTTTTGATTGTGGAGTTTTAAGTCAACTTTTTCACTTTCCTCTTTCACCTTCATCCAGAGGCTCTAGTTCTCTTCACTTTCTGCCTCAGGGCTTAGGGTGCCGTGGGCATGCTTCTGTGTTACCTTTTAACCCTTTAGGACAGTATACAGTATGTGCATCTGTAGGCACTTGCCTGTAGGCTCATAAGATTAGCAGTTACCCTTTTGGTTTCTTATTCCGCAGCCTTCAAACTTACCTGTAACAGCTCCTGCATCTCTGTACTGCTGCTTTGTCAGGCCTCGTGCATGTAGATGGATCTGTGTGAGTTGGTGAGGGAGATGAAAAGACTTCTGGGTATCCTCCTGAAAGCCCACCAGATTATTCAACCCGGTTGCCTCATTCAGAATTCACCTCACAGCACACAACAAGCTAAATCATGGAACAATAACGCTGTAGCCTGGCCATTAATGAACATGAAAGCAACACATCACCAGGTGAAGTACTGAGAAAGACATCCACTGAAGAGAGTTTAATCTTACCTTGGCAAAAGATTAAGGGCAAAAGCACAAAAAGATTATATTAATTTTGAGAAAAGAAACTGGGTAAGTAGGTAACATGCCATGGTGAATATAGGGGAACGTCCAATCAGTGCATCCACGATCCAGCAGTTTTGGAAGATGGCAGACCGCAGTGTTTGGATACTGACAGCCAGCACTGTACATGGGAGGTACCTTCCTTTTGAAAGAAACACCTGGACTCTGTGTTGAACCTGTGGTTTGCATAGTTTGAGTTGCCTCCACTTTCTTTCAAAGTACTTTGAAAAGACTGGACATATTTATGACAAATGCAGGTGTATTTGTCCTTTTGGACTGATACAAGGCATTAGATTATCAGCTATTGCAGCTGTAAAGGAGCCAGCAAATGAGGAAGCCACAGAAGAACTTTATGTGTTTTTAAAGATAATTTATTTCAGTTCACAGTTCAAGCAGAATATCATATCTGAAGCGGACTCATGGGTTACCTGGTTTAACTCCTTCACTCATAGATGAAAAATGAGTCCTACAGAAGAATAGAGACTTGCCTGAGATAATAATAACATTAGGAGTAATTAAGAGAATTTAGAGCTTGAATTGATGGTTTCTGATTCATGTGTCAGTGATCATTCCATTATTATACCAAGCTACATTTCCATCCAGAATATTTTTATAATGCTGACTAAGCTGGCTTGTTTTGCTGAATTTTTCCAACATTTATCCTAGATTTCACCAAGTATAATTTTTAGAAATGCAGCTTTGTTAAAGCATTGAAAGATCTACTGTAGCAATTTCTTCTGGTTTACATGGAGGAAGAGCGCTGGCTACACATTCAGTTTCAATAAACTCAGTGGGTATAGTATATTGCCATCAGTATTGTTATAGGAATGCTTTTGGCTACAAAAAACAGAAAACCAAAGTTTCTTGAAGAAATATAGTTTCATTTTTCTAATATAACAGAGAGTCTTGATGTAGGAAGCTTTGGCTTTGTTTCAATGGTTCAGTGATGTTAGGAACTGATGTCTGAGTCTCTTGGCCTTTTCCTCATGGTTGCAAGATGACTGCTGCAATTCCAGCCATCATGTTTGCATTTGATGCAGCAAGAAAGAGGAAGAGGTGGAGCCAACTTCATCTTCCTTGTTACTAGGGGAGAAAACACTTTCCCAGGAATGCCCAAGAAGTCTTCTGCTGGAATCTCAGTCTAGAATTGGGCCATGATGCAAGCAAGCTGTAAAAATGGAGAACACGATGGCCTTAGCTGACTTAGACCAATCATGATCCATTGCCTAGAGCTGGGCACATAATCAGAGCTTTCTAATACTACAAGAAATGGAAATAGCTGTAAATAGTTCATATCACCCTAAAACTCTCAAGGTCCCTCACATGTGTATATTTTCAGAGTACAAGCTTGATGTGAGGGCAGTGTTTTGTTTTTGTTTTTGTTTTTTTATGTCTGATTCTGTAATAGTTTTACACCTTTAGTGGAAGATTACTTTTGTACCAAAGTCTTTTCTGAGGATAACAAAGCATTCCATTGCCAGACATTTATAGAGCTCAATCTGAGGAACAATAAATGTCTAAAAAACTTTGTACCTGATGTGTAGTTCAACTTCTAAACCTAGACTAAAGGAGAAATTTTATGAAGAGTTCACCACATGTAAATACTAGACAGGTTGTTACATTTCATGATATAAAAGACATAATTCTTAAATGACTGTGTCTAGAATTCTGTTAGGTCAAATGACAGTAACCTATCAATGACACTTGACAGTTTTCAGAACTCAACAGGTACTTGAGCACAGCTACAGTTGGGTCCTGAACAGCATGGATTCAAACTGCATGGATCAACTGATATGTAGATTTTTTATTGCATGGAGGGTGGGCGCCCCTAACCATCATGTTGTTCAAGGTCAGCTGTGTGGGCCTGGCTCTCTTCTAGGCACCTCAATCAACATCAGTTAAAAAACAAGAAAAAATTTCTGGACAGGTGAAAGGATAAATTGTGGTGTATACATGCAGTGGAATACTATTCAGCCTTTAAAAAAGAGAGAAATTCTACTGTATGTGCAACAAACATGGATGAAGGTTGAGGACTTTCTACTATGTGAAACTGGCCACAGAAAAGCAAATACTGCATGATTTCATGAGATACTTACAACAGTCAGAGAATCAAAAAGTGGAATAGTTGGTGGTTTTAGGAACTGGGGAAATGGGCAGTTACTAATCAACAGGCATGATGTTTCAGTGAAGCAAAGATGAATTAGTCTAGTGATCCACTATACATCACTGTCCCTGTGGTTCCCAGTAATGGCTTGTACATATAAACATTTAGTAAGCAGGGAGATCTCATATCAACTGTTCTTATCACAGTGAAATAAAATTTAAAGAGAAACTGAAGAAAAGAATTTTGCCCTTGTGGAGTTTGCATTTAGGGGTGAAAGTCTTGGGAAATATATTAGGGTTCTCCAGCTCTTGCCTGGAAAAATCCCATGGACAGAGGAGCCTGGTGAGCTGCAGTCCATGGGGTCACACAGAGTCAGACACGACTGAGAACTTCACTTTCACTTTTCACTTTCATGCATTGGAGAAGGAAATGGCAACCCACTCCAGTGTTCTTGCCTGGAGAATCCCAGGGACGGGGGAGCCTGATGGGCTGCCGTCTATGGGGTCGCACAGAGTCGAACACAACTGAAGGGACTTAGCAGCAGCAGCAGCAGCAGCTGCAGGGCAATAGAACCAATAATGTGTACACACACACACATCTATTTCAAGGCTCAGGTGATTGTGGGGTATAAAATCTGCAGGTACCTGGCAGGCTGGATACCTTGGCTGGGTTTTTAATGTGACAGCTCAAGTCTGAAGGGACCCGGAAGCAGAATTCCCTCTCAGACTGAAGGACTTCAGTTTGCTTGTTCTTAAAGCTTTCAACTGATTGCACGAGGCCCACCCAACATTATAGGGGGGAATCTGCTTTACTTGAAGTTTACTTATGGAAATGTTAGTCTCATTTTTAATTGAAGTATAGTTGATTTACAATATGGTGTTAGTTTCAGGTATACAACAAAGTGATTCAGTTATATGTAACTACTTTTTCCAGATCATTTTCCATTATAGGTTGTTATATTAAATATAGTTCCTTGTGTTATGAAGTAAATCCTTATTCCTTATCTATTTTATATATAAAATAAGTTTGTACCTATTAATACCATTTTCCTAACTTACCTGCCTTCTCTCTTTCCCTTTTGTTAACTTTAAGTTTGTTTTCTATATGAGTCTGTTTCTGTTCTGTATATAAATGCATTTATGCTATTTCTTGAATTCCACAAATAAATGATATCATATATTTGTCTTTCTCTTCCTGACTTACTTCATTAGTGTGACCATCTCTAGGTCCACCCACTGCCAATGGCAATATTTTTCATGGCTGAGTAATATTCCATTGTGCATATACACATCTTCTTATATCAGTCAGTGGGCACTTGGGTTGTTTCCATGTCTTGGCTATTGTAAATAATGCTGCTATGAATGTGAATCTCATTTTTAAAATGTGTTCGCAGCAACATGTGGATTGGTTTTGACCAAATATCTGAGTACTGTGGCCTAAGTGGACACACAAAATTGGCCATCAGAGAGAACCAGACAATAAACATAATCAATAGGTAAGGTTTGTAATAGCTTAGAAGACAGTTATAAATAATAAAACAAGATAAGTTACAAGCTAAAATAAAGGAGTCATGGCCTTTAGAAGAATGTCAGAATGTATGTAGAAAGATTTTCAGAAGTCTTGAAGGAGCATTTCCTGCATGTCAGGTGCCTTGCAAAGGAGAGAAATGGGGAGAAACACAGAACCTGCCCTCAAGGAGTCCTTCCCCAATAGGTGACATGAATAAACAAGAAGACGCTCACAGAGCTGAAGGGTGGGTCCCGGAGGAGCCCACGGGATACAGGGACAGGCACAGATGTCCTCCCTGACTCAGTTGTCCCTCTAGGGTGAGCCCAGCATGAGGCCCAGAGAGCTGGGCTGATGTTGCTCAAGTTTAGAGACCTGGAACATGAGTCCACGTTACCAGGCATATCTTTTTTTAAAAAAATTTTATTTTAATGAATTTTTTTACATTGATTTTTTTTTTTTTTTGGCTGTGCCTCACAGTGTGTGGGATCTGAGTTCCCCAAACAGGGATTAAACCCATGTCCCCTGCAATGGAAGCACAAAGTCCTAATCACTGGACCACCAGGTAAGTCCCCACCTGGTTTAAATTGCTGTGTTGTTTTCTGATAAAAACCTGGCAGGCATTGACATAAACTCTATCTGATACCCCTGAGCAGATTCTTGAGGCAGGGAGGGTGAGTCCCTTAGGCTGTGTGAATAAAAGTGGCATTTGGAAAGAAGGAGAGTCACCAGCTGGTGACATCAGAAGCCTCGCTGCTGGCAGTGCATTGGCCTTGGAGAATGCTGGCTTGATGGAGCCAGCAGGCAGTCATTGCCAGAGCAAATAGCATCCTATCCTGCAGCGTGAGGAAGCCTTTGGAGATGGTTTCATTCAGGCTGGTGGAGGACAGCCTTTCCCTTGTGGCTGAGGGTTCTAACACTGCTCGCTGTCCTCAGCCCCTGGAAGAGAGAGGATCAAAATGCACGCTAAATAGAACCTCTCTAGGTGGACACATGAGGACCTAGTCACAGCAGTGGTTTCCAGGGAAGAAAACTGGGGGTTGGCTGGGGACCCTAACTTTTATACCTTAGGGATTTTGCACAGGGAACATGTGTTACCTTAAAATATTTTATTACACAAGCTGACACTGGAGACCTCCTGAAGACAGAGTTCTGTGAAGGCCATGTGCTTGGGTTTAGTGTCAGACAGTAGTTTCGGGTCATCTATTAGCTGGGCGACCTCACTTATCTGCTCCAAGCTGCAGTTTTTTCATTAGGAATATGTGACACCTATGAATTTGTGGTGAGGAATGAATGAGGGGCTTTACGAAGACTCTAGAAACTGGAAGTTGGTCTTGTCTGTTAGTCTCCTGAGTATGCTGGAGGCAGCCACTGACATGCAGCTCTGGGTCCCTGGCTTTCTGCACTGACATCTAAATGACATCTTGTGTGCCCTGGTTTTCACAACAACCCCGTACCTCACCAATAACAATCAGTTTGTATTTGCTCTGCTTAAAAAGTAGAGGAAGGATACAGGTTAATAAGAAAGGAGACAGATTAAAATGCTGTCCTGAGGCTTGAAGGGGGCTGGAAAACTTAACTTTGCAGCATAACTCATTTTTCAAAGTATTGTATGTGCATTTTCACCCTAGACTTATGATTTCTTAATAATAAGCTAAAAAATAAAAATTACTTTTAGTGCATATGTATCTCATCTCCCCCATAAGTACTGGGCTTCTTTTTGAGAAAGAACTTATTTCATACAACTTTGTACCAGTCAAACGATCCCTGTGTGATTACTCTCAAGCACTTTTAGTACAGTGTGTATTAGTTATCTATAGCTCTGTAACAAATTACCCCAAAACTTAGTGCCTTAACATTCAGTTTCTGTGGGTCAGAATTTGTGAGGGGCTGCTTGGTTGGGTGGATTTTGGCTCAGGTATCTCATGAGATTGCAGTTGTATTTCACTGGGGCTACAATCAAACGAAAATTTGTCTGGGGCTGGATGGTCCACTGCCAGGGGGCTCACTCACATAGCTGGCATTGGTGCCAGTTCTCAATGTCTATGCTATTCTTATGGGCTTCTCCATCAGTTCAGTTCAGTCACTCAGTCATATCCGACTCTTTGCAACCCCGTGAATCGCAGCACGCCAGGCCTCCCTGTCCATCATCAACTCCCGGAGTTCACTCGAACTCATGTCCATCGAGTCGGTGATGCCATCCAGCCATCTCATCCTCTGTTCTCCCCTTCTCCTCCTGCCCTCAATCCCTCCCAGCATCAGAGTCTTTCCCAATGAGTCAACTCTTCGCATGAGGTGGCCAAAGTGCTGGAACTTCAGCTTTAGCATCATTTCTTCCAAAGAACACCCAGGGCTGATCTCCTTCAGAATGGACTGGTTGGATCTCCTTGCAGTCCAAGGGACTCTCAAGAGTCTTCTCCAACACCACAGTTCAAAAGCATCAATTCTTTGGTGCTCAGCTTTCTTCACAGTCCAACTCTCGCATCCATACATGACCACTGGAAAAACCATAGCCTTGACTAGACGGACCTTGGTCTATCTACTGTCCTCAGAGCATGGTGACTGTCCTCATCAAAGTCATTTCTGGCCTCTCAAGACTCATTTCCTTAGAGTGCCTGGGTCTCCCCAGAGTACGTACCCAGGAGATCACAGTGAAAACTACACTTTTTATGATCTGGCTTCCAAAGTCACACATGAGAATTTCTGAGCACTTTGCTGGTCACCCAGTCCCCTGATGATCCACTACGGGAGGAGACAAAATAAGGAGGTACCCTGGAAACCATCCTGAAGGCGGACTGTGACACAGGTGTTCTGTAGCACGTGGTGGTACTTAGCGGGTACCTGATAATTTGCTCATTGCACAGTGGAAGCCTGTACATTGTGCACACAATATATAAATGGTAAAAGCCAAAGGTTGGTTTTACTGTTTGGGGAGAGTGTACTCTTGCTCAGTGTCTCAAACCTGAGTGGCATTACAGTCACCTGGAGGACTTAATAAACCTGGGGCATCCCTAAGGATCCAGATCCAGTAGCTCTGCAATGAGGAGAGACAGTTTGCATTCTAACATGTTCACAGGTGATTGTGATGCTCCCCATCCAGGGTCACACTTTGACAAGCACTGATCTAATTTGTCTAGAGATGCTAGTAACTCTTTAAGAAAAGCAGCTAGAAAGCAAATACATCCTTGCTCTCTTAGAGCTAAATACCAAACGGTGAAATTCATTATGTATATAATTTTTTTTAATGTTCATATAGACTTTTATTTATTTTTAAAATTAATTTATTTTAATTGGAGGCTAATTACTTTACAATATTGTAGTGGTTTTTGCCATACATTGACATGAATCAGACATGGGTTTACATGTGTTCCCCATCCTGAACCTCCTTCCCACCTCCCTCCCCATCCCATCCCTCAGGGTTATCCCAGTGTACCAGCTCTGAACACCCTGTCTCATGCATCGAATCTGGACTGGTGATCTTACATATGACAATATACACATATGATAATATACATATGATATTTCACATATGATAATATGATATGATTTTGTGTCATATTATGAAATCATAATACATATAATATATATTTCATATATGATAATATACATGTTTCAATGCTGGCATATCATCTTAACTTGAGGCTTGCTGAGTTAATGTCAGTATACAAATCAGAAAGATGATGGTATATGGGCAGCTCTAAGCAGTGGTGAGCTGGCAAATTCTCCACAAAAAAGAAGCAGCTTGATGTGTAACTTGCCAGTTTCTGTAGTGTAAATGCTCCTATCATGGCTGATTATCACCTGAATGTTTCACAACTGACTCTCCCTCGCTGGGGCACATCAACTCCAGCCCATCCCTGGTGCTAAGCCGGTAGTCCCCAACCTTTTTGGCACCAGAGATTGGTTTTGTGGAAGACAATTTTTCCACAGACTGGAGAGTAGGAGATGGTTTTAGGATGATTCAACTATATTACATTTATTGTGTACTTTATTCTATTGTTATTACATCAGGCATTAGATGTAATAATAATAGATTATTACACACTGGATTAACAGATTATTACAGATTAAGGTAATAATAGATTATTACATAAGATTAATAATAATCTGTTTTTAATATATTATCTATTTAGTAGATTTTACGCTCCAACACATCAGTGGCTCTAAGCCAGTGGTCCCCAGCCTTTTTGGCACCAGAGATCAGTTTTGTGGAAGACAGTATTTCCACAGACCGGGAAGTGGGGGAAGTTTTCAAAGATGATTCAAGCACTCTACACTTACTGTGCACTTTATTTCTATTATTTTCATATCGGCTCCACCTCAGGTCATCAGACATTAGATCCTGGAGGTGGGGACTGCTGCTGTAAGCAAGGTCTTTCCTCTGTCTTCTGTTTCTGAGAAACCTGTGGTCCAGGTGGGCTGGGAATGGCCAGAGGATTTTGACAGCCAGTCCTTTGTATGCTAAGGCTGTCAATGCCACGCCTGCTGTTCGTCCTCCTTAGCCTGAGGTTTTTGAGGTAGCTAGAGTGACAGGATGTAATTGTATGGACAGCTCTATGTGCAAAGATGAATGCAAAATGCAATTCTTCAGTCTTCCCCTCTGCATACTGCCCCCGACTTGTACAGTCAATTCTAATGACTGCTCCAGTCCTCCTGCTCTCATCAAGCTCAGCCTCACAGAAACTCCTCATCAGAGCCCTTTCTGGCCTCCCAAGACTCGTTTCCTCAGGGTGGGTGACAGGAGTCGCTTTAGTGAAATTCATGTTTTCAGCTGCCAGGATATCTGTTAAGCGTTATTCATATAATGTCTGAGGGTCTACACACATTGCATAGAAAATTTATTTGGCACTTTATCCTCTGGGGGGCTAGTGACAATTATTTACCACACTGTACTGTTGTTTAGATCTAAAATTGCTATTTACTGTGTACGTTTATTGAGGCTACAGAATTTCTTGTATGTTTGCTACAACACCTACCATAGTGCCTTGGGTAAAATACATGTTTAATTAACGTTGTGAAGTGAAAGTGTTAGTCACTCAGGTGTGTCTGACTCTTTGTGACCCCATGAGCTGTAGCCCGCCAGTCTCCTCTGTCCATGGAATTCTCCAGGCAAGAATAACTGGAGTGGTAGCCATTCCCTTCTCCAGGGAATAAACATTTAATGAGTTCTAATTTGGAATTCTCTTCACTGCAGCAAACATTGTCATCCTAACAGAGAGTTTCAAGGGCCATAATCCCAATGAGGAAGTCATTTGGAAATTTCATTTACCATGAAAGATAAGTGAAATAAGATATTTTGGCAGGAAGTCCTTTGAGGGTATCCCATAATGCATTTTGTTGTTATTGTTTTGTTATATAAATGGCAGATTCTAAAAAAAGAGAACTCATGCCAATCCAGTGCAATAAAAAAGGCATAACTTTTGAGGTAGGCATATTAAACGTGACCCCTATAGGAGCACCATCTTGAATAGCCTTAGTAACTATCTTATTCTGGGTGGTTTTCTTAGCCTCTTTGAGCCTCAGTTGCCTGATCTATAAAATGAGACTAACAGTAGCCACTTGGCAGGTCTTTTGTGAGGAAGTAATGAGATAACCTGTGAAAAGTGCTAGGGCAGAGCCTCATAGGCAGCAGACACATGTTAACTGCCCCCCCCCACCACTCCCTTATTTGGAGGAACCCACATACCTGTTCCAGGTGTACCAAAGATCCCATGACTCTGAATCTCTTAAATTCTCATTTTTAATGGCATATGCTTTTCTCTTTGCCATGAGCTTCTAAATTTTTGCAGTTTTGTAAGGCAGAATTAATGACACAAATAAAAGTCCTTTCCTACACAGTGTGACTGGCAGGTCTTAATGAGTTGGGGGTTGGGTGGGGATGGAAGCATCCTGAATGTTAGCATTTCTGAAAATGTTTAAGGACAAAAAAGTTATTTCTTCAGGCCTAACTTGATTAATAAGATGATAGATCTGAAATTGTATGCAGGTGGATTTCACGGTTTTCTGTCTGCTTCCTGAGGCTCCTGGGTTCCCAGTTATTTTAATAGCACAGCAGGAATTAAGCAGTAATGATCAGTCATAAATCCCAGGTTTGGAAAGGAAAATCTGGAAAGGTAGGGGCAGATCTGAAAACAGGAAATAAACATTTAGCATGTGGCTCAGCAAGTTGCCATACAATTAATGTATTTCTTGGTTCAAGTTAGCTGTGAAAGGTAAAGCAGGGAAATAGGTCCTCTTCAATTGATCAGAAGCACATTTATTAAGCACCAACTATATGTCAGGCTCCAGAAGGGATGCAGGAAAGGGTATAAAAAAGAAAAAAGGGGAAGGGGATAGAAAAAAGGGGATTTAAAAAGATCTGATTTTCATACCCAAGAACTAGAGTAGATTGAAAGGCTGTACATGTTTGTAATTTAGTTGACCTCCTTTGTTATATTTGAAAATAGGCTTCCAACTCAGGGTTTCCACACTTGGAACATTAAGTAATGGGTAAACTCCTGAGGTTTTGAAATACTGCATTTCTTTATAGCCACTTGGGAAAAGAGCCTGCCCAAGGTTGGGACCTGAGACCTGAGCTTTATGTGGCATGTAATTTTTAAGAGTGAGATATGGCTTTTTACATTTTTTATAGAAAACTGCAAACCCAGTGCTTTCCCAGGGTTTGGAGTCATAACAGGCGAATGCATGGTGAGGAATTTGGGGCTTAATTTATAGTGCTATTTATTTTTTAAAACAGGCATGACTTTCCCTGTGCAGAAAACCATCAGATGCATGGTTTGGGACGTTGAGCTGGGAATCATATCCTTGGTTTCATTCAGTGAATACTCAGGCATCTTACAGAGCACTGACTTTGTACCAGGCACTGTGCTGGGTGCTGAGGATAAATGAGAGCAACATGTAGGCACTCAGATGAGGGCTTTGGAATTACATTTGAGGCAGCAAACAGCTGTTTCCAACAGGGCCTTGGGAAAAGTTAGAGGATAAGATTGACACAGGGCCTTAAAGGGGGAAAATTATTGGCTGTAAAGCATGAGGGAGCAGTGTTCCAATACAGGCAATGCATTGCATGATGTATTCAGAAGGCAACAAGAACTATAGTTGGAAAAGACTAGGGCAGTGGTTCTCAAATGTACTGTGCACTCCGGTCACCTGGGGATCTTGTTACAGGAGGTCTAGGGTGACACCTGAGATCAGGCTTTTCCAATAAGTTTCTGCCTGTTGCTCAAGATACTGACTTGAGCCCACACTTTGTTCAGGAAGGTGGTGAGTGTGGAACATAGGGGTAAAAATGGGGGTGGGATGGAGGAAGGGATGAATGGTGAGGGCAGGGACCTGTCACTGCGGGCTGATTCCTGCACCCCGGTATGTTTCTGCTTTCCCCGCCTTCAAACTAGTTCGAGCATCTCTGCCACTCCCAACCTCCACTTAGCTCCCAGTGCTGCCTGCAACCCTCAGCCAGCTCCCTTTCCCAGTCCCAACGGCAGTGATACTAAATATTTACTACTCTCCTCTCATCTCCCACCCACCACCTGTCATCATGGCCTCAGCAGAGTCCTGGCTTGTAATTCATAGAGGAAAGAGAGGTTATCAGATGGAATTTTTCTTAAGGTTGGCCTTTCTCCCCACCCAGAGCCCACCTGCCTCTTCTGCTTTTCCTTTCCCCCTCAACTGCTGGGCGAGGATGTTGCTCCCTCCGCCCAAGGCTGAGCCCTCCTCACTGGTGGAAGACATCCCCTCTTCCCAGTGGCCTCCCGCAGGCCCTCCGTCCATCCATCATTCCCTTTGCCATGTATCTCCCACCTCTTCCTTCCCAGCTTTGTTTCTTCTACTGTAAACATGTTGGGGCTCTCCTTTCTCACCTCCACCCCTACTGAGAACATGGCCTTGATCCTGAACCCCTTCTAGCTTCTGTCTGATCTCCCACCCTCCCCTCCCTGCCTGGTTTCTTCAAACAGCAAGTCAGCACTTGCTGTTTCTCTTTCTTTACTCTTCATCTATTCTCTGCAAATTGCCGCCACCTGGGTTGGCTTTCCCCTCTCCACTGACATGGCCTGTCTGAAGTTAACCCCATCCAGGGATTCGGTCCTGGTCCTGTTTGTTCTTCACAGCATGTTACAGTGTTGTAACAGTGTTGCTGACTGGTGCCTTGAAGCGGCATCTCCCTGGGGGCTCTCTAGATCCCATCTCCTGGGTTCATTTTGAGTCTCTCAGCTGCATTTATTGGAGAAGGCAATGGCAACCCACTCCAGTGCTCTTGCCTGGAAAGTCCCATGGATGGAAGAGCCTGGTGGGCTGCAGTCCATGGGGTCATGAGGAGTCTGACGCAACTGAACGACTTCGATTTCACTTTTCACTTTCCACTTTCATGCATTGGAGAAGGAAATGGCAGCCCACTCTAGTGTTCTTGCCAGGAGAATCCCAAGGATGGGGGAGCCTGGTGGGCTGCCATCTATGGGGTCGCACAGAGTCAGACATGACTGAAGCGACTTAGCAGCAGCAGCTGCATTTATTGGTTCCTCTTCCTGTGCTCTGTCTTTACCAGTTAACATTTCCCAGTGTCCTGGTGGCAGCGTTATTCTCTTCTAAGCCTGAACATCCTTCACTGGCTTATCACCCACCCCTGGGATTTGAACAGCTTTCTATGCTGTTGACAGAAATCCGGCCCTTCAGCCCCATCTCTATATTGGTTGTATCTTTATATGTGTCTCACATTTAAAACACTGATTCTTCCTAAATAAGGTCCTACTGATCTCAAGTGGCCTCAGCCTGCAGTGGCTTGGAGCAGGACTTGGGTTCCCAGCCAGAGACTGAGGCTGGGTCAGGGCAGTGAGAGCACCAGATCCTAGCCACTAGACCACCTGGTCAATGACAAGGCCCTGACCCTTTGTCTTTGCATGAAAGTATTTCCACAAAGACCGAAGGTAGTGAAGCAAGTAAAGTATTTATTAAGAGGAAAGTGGGCGGACTCAGGGAGAAAGAGTCACTGAGGCACACCCTTGTGGCAGTTCGAATGACTTTTGTGGGGTATTTCTTCTGCGTTTCCTTTGGGCAATCATTTTGTTTTGCCTGGTTCTCAGTCCATACTTGGAATCAGGATTCTCCATGTGTGTGCATGCATCTCTTAGCAAAGGTGAATTGTGCCTAAAAGGCTTATGGTTAGGACACATCCCTTAACATAGCTCCCCTTTGGCCTCCAAGGAGGAGGCCACATGTGTGGTTGGAGAGATCTCCTGCTTTCAGGAAAAGAAATATGTGGTCTGAGCAGGGCCCAGCCTCCTCCCTTAATTGCCTTCCTAGCCTCATCTTGGAGTTTTGATCCATAGAGAATGAATCTCTAATCACTTTGCCCTGGATAGTGGGGCATTTACCTCCTGCCTCACTACTCTGTAGCACAGGGAACTATCTATATTCAGTACTTTGTATCAACAGTAACCTTTAATGAAAAAGAATGTGTAATATATATGTACAACAATATGTAATATAAACTAAATCACTTTACTGTATACCAGAAACTAACACAACATTGTAAATCAACTATACTGCAATAAAAAAGGGGAAAAATGGATAAATTGCAGTTATTAAACAGTTATCCAAATCTATACCCATAGACCTGATACATTTTTAAAAATGGATTCTTTCTCTTCTCTCCTAAAACTGCTTTTCCTGCAGAGTTTCACTCTAGATAAATCATACCTCTCCACTCCCCTTTTCTCAACCCTAGACTTGAGAGTCATGCCTGTCTCATCTCCTTGCCTCCTGTGTCATCAGCGATTGTCTTGTCCTCTGCCCTCCTCAGCTGCTACCTTAGTATATGAAATACCTTCCTTCCACTACCCAGATCACTGCCTTTGCCTCCACCTGACTACTCTGCACACACCTGAGAATTTCAACCCCTACTGCATATCCAAATCCCTTGGAGAACTTTGAATAATTCTGGTGCCCAGTCACCCCCTCAAACCAATTACATTAGAAGGTTATGCGGTGGGACCCAGGTCAAGAGACATGGCTTTCGTCTCTCCTCCCTCAAATCTATCCTCCACACTGCCATTGAAGTATGTTCTTTCAAACTCAAATTGGATTATGTTTGGTCCTTTGCTCACAAATCCTTCAATGATGTTCCATTCCTTTGGAAAAATTCTTTGGTGTGCTCTGCAAGTGTTCTGGGGGCATATTATAAGGAGACCTTTCATGATTGCGTGCATGCATGCTAAGTCACTTCAGTCATGTGTAACTCTTTATGGCTGTATGGACAGTAGCCCACCAGTCTCCTCTGTCCATGGGATTCTCCAGACAAGAATACTGGAGTGGGTTGCCGTGCTCTCCTCCAGGGGATCATCCTGACTCAGGGACCGAACCCGAGTCTCTTATGTCTCCTGCATTGGCAGGCAGATTCTTTACCTCTAGTGCCATCTGGGAAGCCTCTTCCATGATTGGCCCTGCGTAATTCTCCAGACCCATCTTGTGTGGGTCCATAAAAGGCCCTTTACCCAGGCCATTCTGATCCACCTCCCCAGGTATTTCTGAGGCGCTCTGAGTGTACACAGATGTGGTCCTCTGTCCAGAGTGCAAGCTGTCTCCCACTCTATCCCACCCCTACCCCACCTGGCCAACTTTTCTCTTTGTGCTTTGATAACCCTATTCAGGTGTCATCACTTACACAGAGTCTTCTGGGATCCCCTGCCCAAGCTAGGAAAAATGTTCCTTTCCGAACCTCCAAACACCTGGCTTTCTCTACACCACCACCTTTCTCTGTCCCCACCAAGGGAGCCCCTTGATGGCAGGGACAATGTCCCATTTACATGGCACCAAAACCCAGCACATGGTAGGCACTCAGTGTGTGGAAAATGAATTCATTCATCCATCTTTAACTTCCTAACAAGCTTATGCAGTAAAACAGAAAAACAGAATTGAAAGCTCATTGCATTGTTCTGGCAAAAGACTTAAATCCAAAGTTTGTGTTGTTTGGACATTTCTCATCATTACACAGAAACATGAACATAACACAAGTGAAAAGTCTCCCTAATGAAGAAGCAGCATCACTCCATAAAGTCCTGGCAGAGTGTGTGTGGCCCCAGAATGTGGTCCTGTGCTCTGACCCTGCCGTTATTGAATGAATCCTGCTACAAGAAGTGCCCATGATCTCTCCAATCCAGAGATGAGGTTAAGATGAAGCTCATTTTTAAAAGGTGAGTTTAGCCCATAGGATAGTAAACACAGACACAAAGAAGCTTCGCTAGCTCAGAACATGGAGTTTGAAAACAGGCCAAATGTTGAGAGTGGGTGACTATAAGTGGATTCCTCATTTCACTAAAGATCTATCTGCCACGGCAGCAGTTCCCAACCTTTTTGGCACCAGAAACCGGTTTCACAGAAAACAATTTTTCCACTGACCAGGCGCAGAGGAGGGGGGATGGTTTGGGGATAATTCAAACATATTACATTTTTTGTGCACTTTATCTCTATTATTATTACATTGTGATGTACAATGAAATAATTATACAATTCACCATAATGCAGACTCTGACAGGAGGGTGAACAGTAATGTGAGTGATGGGGAGAGGCTGAAAATACAGATGAAGATTCAATTGCTGGCCTGGGCACTCACCTCCTGCTGTGTGACCTGGCTCCTAACAAGCCACCCACCAGTAGCAGTCCCTAGACTGTGTGCTACGAGGACCCCTGTGCTATGGTATTCTTACAAATGGATGCTTCCCTTAGCACTGAAAATTAGCATCCAGCTTACAAAAGTTCAGGCCTGCAAAACTGCTCAGATGCACATGTCTCACAAAAGAGATCTGGCCAGACCCTGCATCCCCCTGCTGTGAACAAGGGTGTGAGAATCACCAGGAGTGCTCAGAAGGCAAGCAGGGTCCCAGGCTCATCAGAGAAAAGTCAGAGCCTGGACCCTCTTCCGACTCTGATCTGTGCCAGGATACAGTGATGGTGACCACTGTCTAGCTGTGATCAACCACCACCCTCCAGTTGTGCTTCTCAACTCTTCTGCTTGGTAGAATCCTATCTGTGGGACTTTCAAAAATCCTGACACTCAGGTCTTACCCCAGGCCAGGTAGATGAGTGTCTCTGGGTGGGGAACTTTGACATTGGTAACTTCAAAAGCTCCCAGGGGCTTCTAAACGTAGCCTAGGGGGTTGAGGATCACCCTGGCTGATTGGATTGGATTGTTTAGTTGCTAAGTCCTGTCTCTTTGCGACTCCATTGGCTGTAGCCCGCCAGGCTCCTCTATGAGATTTCCCAGGCAAGAATACTGAAGAGGGGTGCCATTTCCTTCTCTAGGGGATTTTCCCAATCCAGGGACTGAATCCACATCTCCTGCATTGAATATGGACTATTATTTAACTCTGAGCCACCAGAGAAGCCGCTTCTGGCTTACTGGTTCTTAAACGTGGCTGTACATTGAAAGCACCTAGGGGGCTTCAACAAGTACCCTGGGCCCGACTTCCACTTTCAGAGATTCTGCTGTAATTGGTATGGGATGCAGCCTGGTGTCCACATAAGGATTTATAAAAGCTCCCTAGCAATTCTGACATCAAGTGTCAGATCCCTGACTGCAGCTCATCCTCCCACAGTTCCAAAAACCCTTTTTAATTTGACAGAAAAACTCATTGCCATGAGAAGATGGGAAACTCGACCTGTCGTGAAGCTTTTTATCCTCCCAGCTGACCCAAAGTAAATGGAGCAGGAATCCCCACCACCACCCCCTGCCCCAGGATGAAAGTGATCTCTCTGTGCTGGAGAGAAAGGAGCAAATTTAAAAAGTTTACAAATTAAATTTCTAGACAATGAGGGCCCAGCCACTTTTGCCACCAAATGAACAGCCCCAAGTTCTCCAGCTGCCTGAGTGACCCTCAATTGGCCCTAAAGGTGGCCATACCTTACCTGGAAATATGCAAAGTGGCATTACACATAATAAATGGATACGACTAATGGGCTCAATTACTGTAAATTTCTGGGTCATCAATAATGGCATTTCCCTCCCTTCTTGCAGTCTGTGTTCAAATTTTTTTCCTCTCTATGCTACCCTATTGACAGATGTCAAAGCTGAATTAGTGTCTGTCACGGGTAGGTCGGCTACAGATGCCCTCCTCCACCTCATCGCCTCTCTGTGGCTTGTGTCAAGTTGGTAGCTATCCACATCATTTTGGAAAAAGGCATCTTGCATTGTCCAAAAAGGCGCAGGTGGTACCACTCCCCATCCAGTCTTACAAATTTAAGGCTTCAGCAGGTAAATTCTCCAACAACTACATCATTCACTGATGGGGATTCTCATATGAAACTTTTTTTTTTTTAATGAAAATACTCAGATCAAGTTTTCTTGGATCTTGAACATAGGATAGGGGTTCTCAACTTTGGCTACACATTGGAATTGTTTGGGGAGCCCTAAAAACTATTGATGCTTGTGATTGTTCCTTCACTTCAGTTCAGTCACTCAGTGATATCTGACTCAGGGACCACATAGACTGTGGCATGCCAGGCTTCCCAACTCCTGGAGCTTGTTCAGACTTACGTCCATCAAATCAGTGATGCCATCCAACTATCTCATCCTCTCTCGTCCCCTTCTCCTCCCACCTTCAATCTTTCCCAGCATCAGAGTCTTCAAATGAGTCAGTTCTTCGCATCAAGTGGCTGAAGTTTTGGAGCTTCAGCTTCAGCATCAGCACTTCCAATGAATATTCAGGACTGATTTCTTTTAGGATGGACTGGTTGGATCTCCTTGCAGTCCAAGGGACTCTCAAGAGTTTTATCCACACCACAATTCAAATGTATCTGTTCTTCAGCACTCAGCTTTTTTGTAGTCCAACTCACATCCACACATGACTACTGGAAAAACCATAGATTTGACCTAACGGACCTTTGTCAGCAAAGTAATGTCTCTGCTTTTTAATATGCTGTCTAGGTTGGTCAGATTAGCAGCAGCAGCAGGTTGGTCATAGCTTTTCTTCCAAGGGGCAAAAGCCTTTTAATTTCGTGGTTCTAGAACATCACCATCTGCAGTGATTTTGAAGCCCAAGAAAATAAAGTCTCTCACTGTTTCCATTGTTTCCCCATCTATTTGCCATGAAGTGATGGGACCAGATGCCATGATCTTTGTTTTTTGAATATTGGTTTTAAACGAGCTTTTTCACTCTCTTCTTTCACTTTCATCAAAAGGCTCTTTAGTTCCTCTACACTTTCTGCCATATGGGTGGTGTCTCTGCATATCTGAGGTTATTGATATTTCTCCCGGCAGTCTTGATCCCAGCTTGTCCTTCGTCTAGCCTGCATTTCACATGCTGTACCCTGCATATAAGTTAAGTAAGCAAGGTGACAATACACAGCCTTGATGTACTCCTTTCCCAATTTGGAACCAGTCCATTGTTCCATATTTAGTTTCCTTCTGGTGGGGGCAATGGGATATTTCAGAATCTTCCCAGATTCCAGTGTTCAGACAGGGTTGCTACCACTGATATTTGTCAATAAGACATATTGAGAGAAGAAAGGTTAAAGGATACCCATAGAGAAACATCGGAGAAGGCAATGGCACCCCACTCCAGTACTCTTGCCTGGAAAATCCATGGACAGAGGAGCCTCATGGGCTGCAGTCCATAGGGTCGCTATGAGTCGGACTCGACTGAGTGACTTCACTTTCACTTTTCACTTTCATGCATTGGAGAAGGAAATGGCAACCCACTCCAGTGTTCTTGCCTGGAGAATCCCAGGGACGGGGGAGCCTGGTGGGCTGCCGTCTGTGGGGTCGCACAGAGTCGGACATGACTGAAGTGACTTAGCAGCAGCAGCAGCATAGAGAAATATCTCCCAAGTCACAGTCTTCTTAAGGACTCTCCTTGTGAATCAATAGAGGCATTTGTCCCATTTAGAGTCTTTATGAGCACATTCAATTGGATGAGTTTCCTAGGAGACCAGAGGTAAAGTTAGATCATAGAAAAATCTCCAAACCCGGAGTGTTTCTTTCAGTGATCTTTTATTTGTCATTAAGAGAAAGCTGTGTCCGAAAGTTCTCACCACCATTCCCCATAGCTCATCATTTTTTTTTTTGCAGTGCTGTTAGCGTACCATGGATGGAGGAGAAAAAACTCAGTACTATGCTGAGGCTGAGCCTGAGGAGTGGATGATACACAGGATTACCGTGTGGTGTGAGATCCTAAAGGAGCTTAGGATAAATGTTTCCTCCCCATATACTCTGCTACCCTCCCAGGTAGACACTCCCTGATCATTTGTATGCTTTTTTTCCCCTCCATCAGCATTCCCTCAAATCCCCTTTCCTTTCTGTGAACATCTTCTTGTTCTGTATTTTGTATCTTCTAAGTCTTGCCAACGGGACTGACTGCAACCCACTCAGCATCCATCTCCATCTTCTTTGCTGCTGGCAGAACCCAGAATTTCCTCAGGCCTCTGGCCCAGCAGCAGGTGGTAATGTGTGATTAGTTCAAACAGTGATTATCTACTCTGGCTGCTCATTAAAATCTCCCGAGGAATTCTTCAAACAATGCTGACACTTGGGTTACACTCCCAGACATTCTGATTTAATTGATCTGGAGTGGGTCTTAAAAACTCCCATATGATTAAAATGTGCATCCAAGATTGAGGTTTGTTATTCTAAGGATCCTCTGGAGATCTAATATAATCATAGTATTTCAGTTCTTGCTAGTGGTTTATTTACATTCAGGCAAACCGTCCATTTTGGCCAATGAAACATATGAGAACTCAGGGATGGGGGTGGGAGAGACTTAGAAAAAGTTCTCCTCTTCCTTTAAGAAGGGCAGGTCTCCTTTCTCCTTCCTAGTGTTTGGAGTTGCTGGGTGAGGATAATAGATGCCTGGAGCCATACAACTGTCTAACTGAGTATCCACACCCTGAGCATGTTATTATTTTTCAGATGCTAAGTCATGTCCAACTCTTTGTGACCTCGTGGACTGCAGCATGCCAGGCTTCCCTGTCCTTCACCATCTCCCGGAGTTTGCTCAAACTCAAGTCCATTGAGTCGGTGATGCCATCCAACCATCTCATACTCTGTCATCCTCTTCTCCTCCTGCCTTCAGTCTTTCTGAGCATCAGGGTCTTTTCCAATGAGTTGTCTGTTCGAAGCAGGTAGCCAAAATATTTCTGTGATAATTACAAAGTACAGTGTTACAAGGAATCTAGGTCTTTAAATTTATTTATTTATTTTGGCTGTGCTGAGTCTTTGTTGCTGCCTGAGCTTTTCTCTAATTGCGGTGAAAGTGGGGGTGGGGGCTACCTCTAGTTGCAGCATGTGAGCTTCTCACTGCAGTGGCTTCTCATGTTGTGGAGCTTGGGCTCTAGGGCATGCGGGCTTCAGCAGTTGTGATGTGTAGGCTTAGTTGCGCCTTGGCATGTGGGATCTTCTAGACCAGGGATCAAACCTGTGTCTCCTGCATTGGCAGGTGGAGTCTTTACCACTTAACCACAAGGTCTTAACAATGTCATGGAGCTGCTAAATCTGTCAATCGAGAAGGCCCTGTTGTCTAGGCTTCTTGCTTTGCAAGACTACATGTCCCACCCAGCCTTCTAGCAGGCCTAGGCCAGCAGCAGACCATGATCCCAGACCCCAGGTGTCCAGAGAGGCCTTTGAGATGATGCTTTGCCCAACACGCACAGCACCTCTGTGAGTGTGAAACACTGCCAGCTCTGATGAAGCCACCCACCCAGCTCTGAGGAATCTCAAAATGACCTTGCTGGACAGGCTTCCTGGAGAAGGCATGTCTATTGTTGAGTACTTAGTGCCGTGAATGCTGACCATGGAAGTCTGGCTGGAGTCAGGCTAATTCAGGCTTGAGTCCTCATTACTGACTGTGTGATTGGTGTCAGTCACACTGTGTGCCTTGGTTTTACCATCTGTGCAGTGGGATTAGCATCCACCTGGAAAAGTTGTTGCTGTGATTCTTTTAATGGATTTAACATAGCATCTTGCATATTTTAAGTTTTTGGTCTTTGTAAGTGACAGTTTTGACTATTTCTTGATAGATTCCCTCTCTTTATGATGCAGTGAGCAAGAGGTGAAGTAATTAAAGAGTGAGAAGACAGACGGTTGGTTTCTATAGTGGAGAAAGACTGGAGTTTTTCCTGTAGTTTTCTCCTCCTGGAATCTATCAAAATAATTTGAGTGATTTGCCAAGTCAGCACCAGTGCCAGGGCCAATGTAACTGAGCCCAGGTTCCAGCTCAGCCAGCTGCTGACTCGACGGGTGCACTGCTGCCTACTTGCTGCTGGTATGCCAAAGCCGTGGCCAAGCCGTGGTGTACACTTTCCCAGAGGCTGCACCCCACTGGGGATGGTAACTCTGGTGGGAGAGGGGCCTGGGGGAATGGCCTGTCAGGGACAGGGTCCTCCAGCTTTGGGGACTTAGCTCTGAAATCCAATGTGGCCTCAGTTCAGAGTGCTGAGCACCCTGGAGCCAGTCCTCCTCTGGGACTAGTTCTCCATACCTAGACGGAGCCTTGGGCTTCAGAGCAGGACTGGGCATGTGGGTATCAGACTGTTGTCTCCAGCTGGTTCTAAGGGGCTTCACTGAGACTCTCTGGGAGCCTGCCTGCCCTGTCTCCATGCACCCCCCTCTCCCTAGCATTTTCTTCCTTCTCCTGGAAGGAAGGAGTTCCATCTACATGCCCTACTCCCTTCTCCTGGCTTCTCCTTGACTCAGTGAGGCTCTTGAACATTCTCTTCTCCAGCATCATCCAGGCTCTGACAGCCCTACTCCATCTATGTCCCTTCTGGGGTTGTGTCTTCTCCCAGAAGCCTGCTTCTGGCACATCCATGAGCACCTCACTTGCTTCTCAAACTCTAAAAATGTTGCCCCACCCCCACTGCCCACTGGCATCCCTGGGACCTAATCCTCTGTATTTAGGCTTCATCTCTGCTCCTCTGTAGTTTCTCCACCTTCACATCCTTCCCTTCCCCAAGAATGCTGTCTGTTTGTTTTCATCATTTCCTTTTAAAAATTATTTATTTATTTATTTGGCTGTGCAGCATGCAGGATCTTTGTTGCAGCACGTGGGATCTAGTTCCTGGACCGGGGTAGAACCCAGGCCCCCTGCATTGGGAGCCTCAAGTCCTAGCCACAGAACCACCAGGGAACTCCCTGTTTTCATCATTCTTTTTTTTTTCTGTGTGTGTGTGTGTCTGCATTTTTTAAATTGGAATATAATTGCTTTACAATATTGTGTTGGTTTCTACTGTACAACATCGTGAATCAGCCATGTGTATACATATATCCCTTCCTGTAGCATTGAAATATACACACTACCATGTGCAAAACAGCCAGCGGAAGCTGTGGCTGCACCGCACCGGAAACTCAGCCTGTGCCCTGAGATGACCCAGACGGGTGGGGTGGGGTAATTCCTGGTTCTTAAACTGAACGAACACCTGATTGCCTGCCGTGCAGCCTGGAACAGCTCCAGGCTTCATGACCGCTGTCTTGCCCAAAGGGAGGCTCTTTATTTCTTTCTTACCTTCCCTCTAATGTCTCTACTTCTGGCCCATACTTATGCTTTTTCTTTTTTTAAATTAAGTTGAAGGAGAGCTGATTTACAATGCTGTGTTAGCTTCCAGTGTACAGTACAGTGATTTAGTTATATATATATATATATATTTCTATATTCTTTCTAAGAGTCTTTCCCTTTATAGGTTATTATTAAATATTGAATATAGTTCCTTGTGCTATATAGTAGGTCCTTGTTGGTTATCTGTTTTACATATAATAGTGTGCAGTGCTAGTCCCAGACTCCCAATTTATTCCTCCAGCACCCCACCCATCAGCTTTGGTAACCATAAGTTTGTTTTCTATGACTGTTGGGTCTATTTCTGTTTCATAAATAAGTTGTATCTTTTTTTCATTTTAGTTCTAATATTTTTTCATCCTGTCTTTGTGGGAATTTTGTAGAATCACTTTACCAACTACCCTTTCTTCTCACAATTTTGAGGTCATTTCTCACTAATTCTTTTCTCACTAATGTTCAGGTTTCTTCTATCTTAAAGAAAAAAGAAAGAAAAGACATCCTTCCTCCACTAGTGTTCCTGTGCTGCTCTAACTGGGAGTCTTTGCTCCTCCATGCAAAGAGTCGTCCAGACTCATGTCTCCTCTTCCACACGCCTCCTCCTTTCCCTCCATAGTAGTATGGCTTTGCCTTTCCATGATTCTGAAATTGCCCTCCCCAAAGGCTCAGTGAACCCTTGGGTTTAAAGCCAGAATCTTCCTTATGTCTATTTCAGGCAGTAGTCTATTCAGGGTTCCTGCTGTAGAAGGGAGAGTGAAAACAAGTAACAAGTTCACTTGTTTGCTTGCTCCCAAGGTTCCTTATATGGTTCCTTATATGGAGTGAGGATAAGGGTGGGTAGAGGGGTTGGGCCAGAGGGGTGGCTTAGGTGGTCTCCCCACCCCTTTGGTGATATTGTGTTCAGGGGACATGCAACATACCCAGCTTTTGCTCTCAATATCTTGCTTTTTCTCCTGGCTCCTCAGAAGTGGCAGTTGGGTTTTTTCAGTCTTTTTGTCTCTTCTTGTCCATAATTTGCCCCAACTGGGGATGCATTCTCACACAGTTATTTTTAGTCCCTTATAGTTTCTTTCTTCTTTTTTTTTTTTTTGCTCAGTTAGACATTTGTCCAGGTGCAGGCATTGTAGCAAAGGGTCCCAGGTCCCAGCCTATCTCTTAGCAGACCTTTTACTCAGTAGATACTGTGTGCTTTGTGAGTGACAGCTGTAAAATACTTGCTGAATGAATTTTGCCCACATAGTCTTAAGTAGGTACTTTAAATTCCCACTATCCCACCTGCCCCATTCCATTTTCTACATTCCCCTTTATTTTCTCAGTTAAAAACGATTAAACAAAGGCTGTCTTCCTAGTGTCCAAACCTGAGCTAACTTCTGAATTGACATCTTGCACAGACAATTGGAATCTACCCTATGACTAAGCAGAAGAGGTCCCTTTGGAGTACCTGTTATTCGAGTCACATCTTGGTATTTAAATTCAGGATGGCTTACCATCACTCTGTCATGAAAACTTGTTACATTCTGGTTGTGGTCAGGTTAAAAAGATTAAAAAAAAAAAAAAACTCTATAACCCAAGCGCTTTCTGCAGTTTGTGAGAAGAGAAAATCAGGAGTTTAAAAAAAAATCCATCTTACATTCCTAGAATAAAGATCTTTGGGAAGAAAAACTGTAGAGAAAGAGAAGCAGATAGACTGAATGGGTAATTAAAGTCAGCCAGTTGGGCATCTTTAATTGAAGTTTCACTACCCTTGTCCTTGGATGTAAATGACTATAAATGCAGCTAGGACCTGAGGAATGGGCTCTCAATCCATGGATACAGGGGTTGCGGGGCATCTACAAGAGCATGGCTGGGGTTGGAGTGTAGGCAGCACCTAAACAATGGCAACAGAGGCCTGGTTTTCAATCAACTTTCAGTTTCTTTTTGAAAAGATGAAACTAACCCTATAAAGAGCAGAGCATTTGATGCAAGTCAGTATAATTAAGTGCTAAATCATGGCACAGATGTTAAATGCCAGCAGAGCCCACATGGGAAGATCTATGAGTCCTGGAACAGCCTGCAAACTCCTAGGGAGGATGAAGGATTGGAGCCAAGTCTTGAGGGCTGGAAAGTTCCTATGGCTCAGGGCTGGACAAGTTGAGGGATGGTGGGCAGGTATGTTAGGATCATAAACCCTAAATTCTCCCCCAGCTTCTCCCCAGCCAGAACTCAGTCTACAGATCCTTGGGAGGAGCTCATGTATGTTTCTGACCTTCAGCTTTCCTGGCTGCCCTGGTGTCCTTCCTCTCCTCCCCTGCCTTCCACAGTGCCCAGTATGAGCTACTCTGGTGACCTCAGATCTTTCAACCCAGATGGACTCATATGGGTGGACCTTTCTGCTGTTTCCTCCAGTTGTCTCCAAGCCATGCCAGCCACCTACTTCAGCAGTTCTTTCTTTGTACCTCCTGGTGATGAGAAGTCCCTTTTCTGTGGGGCTCTAACACAGGTCCCCAGGAGGGCTGGATATATAAAGGAGAATCAACACCAGCTTCTGGATTTGCTCTTCCTTCTGATTCCCAGCCTGACTCTCCAGATCAAACTGGGACACTACAGTGGCCTCATAGGTTTGTTATTTTCCCCTGAGAACTCTTATTAGTCACAGCTCTTTGGGTTGGAAAAGAGAGAGAGGCTCATTCTGAGCCAGATTTGAAATAGAAGTTCATGTATGGCTGATCCAAAGATCCCTGGTGTCTGTAGGAGGCTGCTTTCTACCAGACACAGTTCTCTCAGGCTGTTTGCTCAAGTGGTATCAAGGATGGCCACCACTAGCAGCAAGTTTGGACTCTGCCAGCTAGCCATCCTCCTAAATGGTCTTTTCCCCATAGTCTTGGGGATGAAACCATAGAAATGATTGTTTGTATTTCTTGAGTGATATATCCAGCCTTGAATCATTTGGGTTAAAGAAATGAGATCTCATCATTGACCAGGACTGTGTGACATGCCCAGTGGGGATGGACTCTGGTCAAGGGGTTTCCATAAATGCAAGATGTGGGTTCTATCACCAGAAGAAAGACTGTTGCTCAGCCCCAAACTGGCATCCACTGTGGAAGTGAAATGGTAGCCTTTTCTCCCACCAGTCCAAGAGATGGCTGTTAGCCCCAGTCATTGGTCCTGTACTGCCCACATGTAAGGCTATAGCTCCACCTCTTACATTTCCTCTTCAGAGATGCTCAGAGGTTGGTCTAAGGGTTCTGATAAGAAGTACACTTTAGTTGAGGCACAGAGACAGATTATTTGGGGAAATTTGGAAAATGAAGTTATTTTCCCAGGTTTGGAGGAGCTTCAAAAGCCTCCCGGAGAAGGCAATGGCAATCCACTCTAGCACTCTTGCCTGGAAAATCCCATGGATGGAGGAGCCTGGTAGGCTGCAGCCCATGGGGTTGCAAAGAGTCGGACACGACTGAGCAACTTCCCTTTCACATTTCACTGTCATGCATTGGAGAAGGAAATGGCAACCCACTCCAGTGTTCTTGCCTGGAGAATCCCAGGGATGGGGAAGCCTGGTGGGCTACCGTCTATGGGGTCGCACAGAGTCGGACACGACTGAAGAGACTTAGCAGCAGCAGCAAAAGCCTCCGTCCCTTCCTGTTTCCTCTGTCCCCAACTCTGGTCAGCAGTGGCTGACCATGGAAGCTTCTGTGATCACTGCTGGTTTCTCATTTTGTTGAGTGATACCTTGGATTCCCAAATAAAAAAAGCAATCAAGAAGGTTTCAGGGTGATGTAGGGAGAGAGGGAAGGAGAGAGGGCCAGGCATTTCCAAGCAGAACATTTGTACAAGGAGAGTGCCAATCTCCTAGCAAGGTTGGCAGACAGGGCCTCCGGAGGCAGAATGACAAGAAGGTAATCAGAACCACTTGCCACTTTCCATTGAAGTGGACATGGGAGCCAAAATGGAAGCAGAGCCTGGATGTTAAATTGTTCTTGGCTCTTCCTTTGAATTTCAAGGTCCATCCCCCTGGGTTCCTCTCCTCTGATGGACTGATTGACAGACTCAGTGGGCAAGCAGAGGATTCCATATCCCAGCATCTGAGCTGTGTTAGGGGATTCTCTGAAGCTAATTGAATGCGAATGTCAGCTGCCACTGATAGAGGGAACAGGGGAAGAAAAGAACTAACTTTAATGAGGAAATGTTCAGGAGCCGAGAGAAAAACCAAAGGGTAACTGAAACCTCTTGAATTTCAATCCAACATCTTTGGAGCCCCAGCAAAAGCCAGTGAAACAGACCAGGTTTTCATTATTTTTCAAAGTACATTGCTTTTCTGTAATCAAGAAATTCAAAACTAGAGAACTATAAAAATTTAATTGGCAGAATGTGGGTATTTTACATGTTGATATTTCATCATGAAAGATGTATGCCAATGCCATTTTTCAAAGTCATCATAAATGGCTATCTCATATTCCAAGATAAGGATATGCCATCTTGCTTTCAACATTTCTCTCTCACGTCATTTCAGTGGTTTCAAATGTCTTCCTACAAGGTCCTAGCCCAGGTTGTTACAGTAGTGGAGAGCTCTGTTTATTCATTCTTGCCATTATCGAATATTATTTTTTCTCAGAACAATGATATTTTATTTTAAAATTTATTTATTTATTTTACTTTACAATATTGTATTGGTTTTGCCATACATTGACTTGAATCCGCCATGAGTGTACATGTGTTCCCCATCTTGAACCCCACTCCCACCTCCCTTCCCATCCCATCCTTCTGGGTCATCCCAGTGCTCCAGCCCCGAGCACCCTGTATCATGCATCAAACCTGGACTGGTGATTCGTTTCACATGTGATATTTTACATGTTTCAATGCCCTTCTCCTATATCATCTTACCCTCTCCCTCTCCCACAGATCCAAAAGACTGTTCAATACATCTGTGTCTCTTTTGCTGTCTCACATACAGGGTTATCATTGCCTTCTTTCTAAATTCCATATGTATGCATTAGTATACTGTATTGGTGTTTTCCTTTCTGGCTTACTTCACTCTGTATAATCGGCTCCAGTTTCATCCACCTCATTAGAAGTGATTCAAATGTATTCTTCTTAATGGCTGAGTAATATTCCATTGTGCATATGTACCACAGCTTTCTTATCCATTCCTCTGCTGATGGACATCTAGGTTGCTTCCATGTCCTGGCTATTATAAACAGTGCTGCGATGAACATTGGGGTACACGTGTCTCTTTCGATTCTGGTTTCCTCAGTGTGTATGTCCAGTAGTGGGATTGTTGGGTCATATGGCAGTTCTATTTCCAGTTTTTAAGGACTCTCCACACTGTTCTCCATAGGGGCTGTACTAGTTTGCATTCCCACCAACAGTGTAAGAGGGTTCCCTTTTCTCCACACCCTCTCCAGCATTTATTGCTTGTAGACTTTTGGATCGCAGCCATTCTGACTGGTGTGAAATGGTACCTCATTGTGGTTTTGATTTGCATTTCTCTGAGAATGAGTGATGTTGATCATCTTTTCATGTGTTTGTTAGCCATCTGTATGCCTTCTTTGGAGAAATGTCTTTTTAGTTCTTTGGCCCATTTTTTGACTGGGTCATTTGTTCTTCTGAAATTGAGCAGCAGGAGTTGCTTGTATATTTTTGAGATTAATTCTTTGTCCATTGCTTCATTTGCTATTGTTTTCTCCCATTCTGAAGGCTGTCTTTTCACCTTGCTTATAGTTTCCTTTGTTGTGCAGATGTTAAGTTTAATTAGATACCATTTGTTTATTTTTGCTTTTATTTCCAATATTCTAGAGGTGGGCCATAGAGGATCTTGCTGTGATTTATGTTGGAGAGTGTTTTGCCTATGTTTTCCTCTAGGAGTTTTATAGTTTCTGGTCTTACTTTTAGATCTTTAATCTATTTTGAGTTTATTTTTGTGTATGGTGTTAGAAAGTGTTCTAGTTTCATTCTTTTACAAGTGGTTGACCAGTTTTCCTAGCACCACTTGTTAAAGAGACTGTCTTTAATCCATTGTATATTCTTGCCTCCTTTGTCAAAGATAAGGTGTCCATAGGTGCATGGATTTATCTCTGGGCTTTCTATTTTGTTCCTTTGATCTATATTTCTGTCTTTGTGCCAGTACCATACTGTTTTGATGACTGTGGCTTTGTAGTAGAGACTGAAGTCAGGCAGGTTGATTCCTCCAGTTCCATTCTTCTTTCTCAAGATTGCTTTGGCTATTCGAGATTTTTGTACTTCCATACAAATTGTGAAGTTATTGTTCTAGTTCTGTGAAAAATACCGTTGGTAGCTTGATAGGGATTGCATTGAATCTATAGATTGCTTTGGGTAGTATACTCTTTTTTACTATATAGATTCTTCCAAACCTTGAACATTGTATATTTCTCCATCTATTTGTGTCTTTGATTTCTTTCACCAGTGTTTTATAGTTTTCTATATATAGATCTTTAGTTTCTTTAGGTAGGTATATTCCTAAGTATTTTATTCTTTTTGTTGCAATGGTGAATGGAATTTTTCCCTTAATTTCTCTTTCTATTTTCTCATTATTAGTGTATGGGAATGCAAGGGATTTCTGTGTGTTGATTTTATATCCTGCAACTTTACTATATTCATTGATTAGCTCTAGTAATTTTCTAGTGGAGTCTTTAGGGTTTTCTATGTAGAGGATCATTTCATCTGCAAACACTGAGAGTTTTACTTCTTTTTTTCCAATTTGGATTCCTTTTATTTCTTTTTCTGCTCTGATTGCTGTAGCCAAAACTTCCAAAACTGTTGAATAGTAGTGGTGAGAGTGGGCACCCTTGTCTTGTTCCTGACTTTAGAGGAAATGCTTTCATTTTTTCACCATTGAGGATAATGTTTGCTGAGGGTTTGTCACATATGAGTGAGTGAGTGAATGAAGTCACTCAGTTGTGTCCGACTCTTTGCGACCCCATGGACTGTAGCCTACCAAGCTCCTCTGTCCATGGGGTTTTCCAGGCAATAGTACTGGAATGGATTGCCATTTCCTTCTCCAATATAGCTTTTATTATTTTGAGGTATGTTCCTTCTATTCTTGCTTTCTGGAGAATTTTTATCATAAATGGATGTTAAATTTTGTCAAAAGCTTTCTCTGCATCTATTGAGATAATCATATGCATTTTATTTTTCAATTTGTTAATGTGGTGTATTATGTTGATTGATTTGTGGATATTGAAGAATCCCTGCATCCCTGGGATAAAGCCCACTTGGTCATGATGTATGATCTTTTTAATGTGAAAGTGGGCACCCTTGTCTTGTTCCTGACTTTAGAGGAAATGCTTTCAGTTTTTCACCATTGAGGATAATGTTTGCCGTGGGTTTGTCAAATATAGCTTTTATTATGTTGAGGTGTGTTCCTTCTATTCCTGCTTTCTGGAGAGTTTTTAATCATAAATGGATGTTGAATTTTATCAAAGGCTTTCTCTGAATCTATTGAGGTAGTCTTATAGCTTTTATTTTTCAATTTGTTAATGTGGTGTATTACATTGGTTGATTTGTGGATATTGAAGAATCCTTGCATCCCTGGGATGAAGCCCACTTGGTCATGGTGTATGATCTTTTTAATGTGTTGTTGGATCCTGTTTGCTAGAATTTTGTTAAGGACTTTTGCATCTATGTTCATCAGTGATATTGGCCTGTAGTTTTCTTTTTTGGTGGCATCTTTGTCAGGTTTTGGTATTAGGATGATGGTGGCCTCATAGAATGAGTTTGGAAGTTTACCTTCCTCTGCAATTTTCTGGAAGAGTTTGAGTAGGATAGGTGTTAGCTCTTCTCTAAATTTTTGGTAGAATTCAGCTGTGAAGCCGTCTGGACCTGGGCTTTTGTTTGCTGGAAGATTTCTGATTACAGTTTCAATTTCTGTGCTTGTGATGGGTCTGTTAAAATTTTCTATTTCTTCCTGGTTCAATTTTGGAAAGTTGTACTTTTCTAAGAATTTCTCCATTTCTTCCAAGTTGTCCATTTTATTGGCGTATAATTGCTGATAGTAGTCTCTTCTGATCCTTTGTATTTCTGTGTTGTGTGTTGTGATCTCTCCATTTGCATTTCTAATTTTATTGATTTGATTTTTCTCTCTTTGTTTCTTGATGAGTCTGGCTAATGGTTTGTCAATTTCATTTATCCTTTCAAAGAACTAGCTTTTGACTTTGTTGATTTTTGCTATGGTCTCTTTTGTTTCTTTTGCATTTATTTCTGCCCTAATTTTTATGATTTCTTTCCTTCTACTAACTCTGGGGTTCTTCATTTCTTCCTTTTCAGTTGCTTTAGGTGTAGAGTTAAGTTATTTATTTTGGCTTTTTTCTTGTTTCTTGAGGTATGCCTGTATTGCTATGAACTTTCCTCTTAGCACTGCTTTTATAGTGTCCCACAGGTTTTGGGTTGTTGTGTTTTCGTTATCATTTGTTTCTATGCATATTTTGATTTCTCTTTTGATTTCTTCTGTGATTTGTTGATTATTCAGAAGTGTGTTGTTCAGCCTCCATTACTAACTCTGGGGTTCTTCATTTCTTCCTTTTCTAGTTGCTTTAGGTGTAGAATTATGTTATTTATTTGACTTTTTTTCTTATTTCTTGAGGTATGCCTGTATTGCTATGAATTTTCCCCTTAGCACTGCTTTTACAGTGTCCCATAGGTTTTGGGTTGTTGTGTTTTCATTTTCATTTGTTTCTATGCATATTTTGATTTCTTCTGTGATTTGTTGGTTATTCACCAGCGTGTTGTTCAGCCTCCATATGTTGGAATTTTTAATAGTTTTTCTCCTGTAATTGAGATCTATTCTTACTGCCTTGTGTTCAGAAAAGATGCTTGGAATGATTTCAATTTTTTTTTTTTTTTGAATTTACCTAGGCTAGATTTATGGCCCAGGATGTGATCTATCCTGGAGAAGGTTCTGTTTGCACTTGAGAAAAAGGTGAAATTCATTGTTTTGGGGTGAAATGTCCTATAGATATCAATTAGGTCTAACTGGTCTATTGTATCATTTAAAGTTTGTGTTTCCTTGTTAATTTTCTGTTTAGTTGATCTATCCATAGGTGTGAGTGGGGTATTAAAATCTCCCACTATTATTGTGTTGTTGTTAATTTCCCTTTTCATAGTTGTTAGCATTTGTCTTACATATTGTGGTGCTCTTATGTTGGGTGCATATATATTTATAATTGTTATATCTTCTTCTTGGATTGATCCTTTGATCATTATGTAGTGTCCATCTTTGTCTCTTTTCACAGCCTTTGTTTTAAAGTCTATTTTATCTGATATGAATATTGCTACTCCTGCTTTCTTTTGGTCTCTTTGCATGGAATATCTTTTTCCAAGCCCTTTACTTTCAGTCTGTATGTGTCCCCTGTTTTGACATGGGTCTCTTGTAGACAACATATATTGGGGTCTTGTTTTTGTATCCATTCAGCCAGTCTTTATCTTTTGGTTGGGGCATTCAACTCATTATGTTAAGGTAATTATTGATAAGTGTCAGACTTTATTTTTTTTTGGCTCCGATATCACTGAAGATGGTGATTGCAGCCATGAAATTAAAAGATGCTTACTACTTGGAAGAAAAGTTATGAGCAACCTAGATGGCATATTCAAAAGCAGAAACATTACTTTGCCGACTAAAGTCCATCTAGTCAAGGCTATGGTTTTTCCAGTAGTCATGTATGGATGTAAGAGTTGGACTGTGAAGAAGGCTGAGTGCCAAATAATTGATGCTTTTGAACTGTGGTGTTGGAGAAGACTCTTGAGAGTCCCTTGGACTGCAAGGAGATCCAACCAGTCCATTCTGAAGGAGATCAACCCTGGGATTTCTTTGGAAGAAATGATGCTAAAACTGAAGCTCCAGTACTTTGGCCACCTCATGCGAAGAGTTGACTCATTGGAAAAGACTTTGATGCTGGGAGGGGTTAGGGGCAGGAGAAGAAGGGGATGGCAGAGGATGAGATGGCTGGATGGCATCACTGACTCAATGGATGCGAGTCTGAGTGAACTCAGGAGTTGGTGATGGACAGGGAGGCCTGGCGTGCTGTGATTCATGGGGTTGCAAAGAGTTGGACACAACTGAGCGACTGAACTCAACTGAACTGATGATTCTATTGGCATTTACTTTATTGTTTTGGGTTCGAGTTTATACACCCTTTTTGTGTTTCCTGTCTAGGGAATATCCTTTAGCAATTGTTGGAGAGCTGGTTTGGTGGTGCTGAATTCTCTCAGCTTTTGTTTGTCTGTAAAGCTTTTGATTTCCCCTTCATATTTGAATGAGATCCTTGCTGGGTACAGTGATCTGGGCTGTAGGTTATTTTCTTTCATCACTTTAAGTATGTCTTGCCATTCCCTCCTGGCCTGAAGAGTTTCTATTGAACGATCAGCTGTTATCCTTATGGGAATCCCCTTGCATGTTATTTGATGTTTTTCCCTTGCTGCTTTTCATATTTGTTCTTTGTGTTTGATCTTTGTTAATTTGATTAATATGTTCTTGGGGTGCTTTGCCTTGGGTTTATCCTGTTTGGGACCCTCTGTGTTTCTTGGACTTGGGTGATTATTTCCTTCCTCACTTTAGGGAAGTTTTCAACTATTATCTCCTCAAATATTTTCTCATGGTCTTTCTTTTTGTCTTCTTCTTCTGGGACTCCTATGATTTGAATGTTGGGGCATTTAATATTGTCCTGGAGGTCTCTGATGTTGTCTTCATTTATTTTAATTCGTTTTTCTTTTTTCCTCTCTGATTCATTTATTTCCACCATTCTATCTTCTACTTCATTAATCCTATCTTCTGTCTCTGTTATTCTACTATTTGTTGCCTCCAGAGTGTTTTTGGTCTCATTTATTGCATTGTTCATTATATATTGACTCTTTTTTATTTATTCTAGGTCCTTGTTAAACCTTTCTTGCATCTTCTCAATCCTGCCTCCAGGCTATTTATCTGTGATTCCATTTTGATTTCAAGATTTTGGATCATTTTCACTATCACTATTTGGAATTCTTTATCAGGTAGATTCCCTATCTCTTCCTCTTTTGTTTGGTTCTGTGGGCATTTATCTTGTTCCTTTACCTGCTGGGTATTCCTCTGTCTCTTCATCTTGTTTACATTGCTGAGTTTGGGGTGGCCTTTCTGTATTCTGGCAGTTTGTGGAGTTCTCTCTTTTTTTAAAAAATTTTTATTTATTTAAATTTTTTTATTTTTACTTTATTTTACTTTACATTACTGTATTGGTTTTGCCATACATTGACATGAATCCATCTCGGGTGTACATGAGTTCCCAATCCTGAACCCCCTTCCCACCTCCCACCCCATATCAACTCTCTGGATCATCCCCATGCACCAGTCCCAAGCATCTTGTATCCTGTATCGAACATAGACTGGCGATTCATTTCTTACATGATAGTATACATGTCTCAGTGCCATTCTCCCAAATCATCCCACCTTCTCCCTCTCCCTCAGAGTCCAAAAGTCCATTCTATTCATCTGTGTCTCTTTTGCTGTCTCACATACAGGTTATCATTACCATGTTTCTAAATTCCGTATATATGTGTTAGTATACTGTATTGGTGTTTTTCTTTCTGGCTTACTTCACTCTGTATAATCGGCTCCAGTTTCATCCATCTCATTAGAACTGATTCAAATGTATTCTTTTTAATGGCTGAGTAATACTCCATTGTGTATATGTACCACAGCTTTCTTATCCATTCATCTGCTGATGGACATCTAGGTTGTTTCCATGTCCTGGCTATTATAAACAGTGCTGCGATGAACATTGGGGTACATGTGTCTCTTTCAATTCTGGTTTCCTCAGTGTGTATGCCCAGCAGTGGGATTGCTGGGTCATATGGCAGTTCTATGTGCAATTTTTAAAGGAATCTTGTGGAGTTCTCTTTATTGTGGAGTTTCCTCGCTGTGGGTGGGTTGTACAGGTGGCTTGTAAAGGTTTCCTGGTTAGGGAAGCTTGTGTTGATGTTCTGGTGGGTGGAGATGGATTTCTTCTCTCTGGGGTGCAATGGTGTGTCCAGTAATGAATTATGAGATGTCAGTGGGTGTAGAGTAACTTTGGGCAGCCTGTATATTGAAGCTCAGGGCTGTGTTCCTGTGTTGCTGGAGAATTTGCATGGTATGTCTTGCTCTGGAACTTGTTGGCCCTTGGGTGGTGCTTGGTTTCAGTGTAGGTATGGAGGCGTTTGATGAGCTCCTGTCAATTAATGTTCCCTGGAGTCAGGATTTCTCTGGTATTCTCAGGATTTGGACTTAAGCCTCCTGCTTCTGGTTTTCAGTCTTATCTTTTCAGTAGTCTCAAGACTTCTCCATCTATACAGCACCATTGATAAAACATCTAGGTTAAAGATGAAAAGTTTCTCCACAGTGAGGGACACCCAGAGAGGTTCACAGAGTTACATGGAGAAGAGAAGAGGGAGGAGGGAGTTAGAGGTGACCTGAATGAGATGAGGTGGAATCAAAAGAGGAGAGGGCAAGCTAGCTAGTAATCACTTCCTTATGTGTGCTCCACAGTCTGGACTGCTCAGAGAGTTCACGGAGTTATACAGAGAAGAGAGGAGGGAGGAAGGAGACAGAGGTGGCCAGGAGGATAAAGGGGGGAATCAAAAGGAGAGAGACAGATCCAGCCAGTAATCAGTTCCTTAAGTGTTCTCCACCGTCTGGAACACACAGAGAGTCACAGAGTTGAGTAGAGAAGAGAAGAGGGAGGGAGGAGACAGAGGCGACCTGGTGGAGAAAAAGGAGAGTCCAAAGGGGGAGATAGCAGTTAAGCCAGTAATCTCACTCCCTAGTAAAAATGGGTACTGAAGATTGGGTTTTTAAAGGTACAAAATTGATAACAAATACCAAAAAGCAAAGATTAAAAATCTAGAGTAGAGGCTGGATTTTCTATGAGATGAGGTGGAATCAAAAGAGGAGAGAGCAAGCTAGCCAGTAATCACTTCCTTATTTGCGCTCCACAGTCTGGACTGCTCAGAGATGTTCACGGAGTTATGCAGAGAAGAGAAGAGGGAGGAAGGAGACAGAGGTGGCCAGGAGGATAAAAGGGAGGAATGAAAGGAAAGAGACAGGTCCAGCCAGTAGTCAGTTCCCTAAGTGTTCTCCACCGTCTGTAACACACAGAGATTCACAGAGTTGAGTTGAGAAGAGAAGGGGGAGGGAGGAGACAGAGGCAACTTGGTGGAGAAAAAGGAGAGTCCAAAGGAGGAGAGAGCAGTCAAGCCAGTAATCTTGCTCCCAAGTAAAAATGGGTACTGAAGATTGGGTTTTTAAAGGTACAAAATTGATAACAAATACCAAAAAGCAAAGATTAAAAATCTAGAGTAGAAGTTGGATTTTCAAAAGTACAATATTAAAGAAAAGAAGAAGAAGAAAAAAAACAAAGTCACAAAAATTGTTAAATATATATATATATGAAGTTTGCTTTAAAAAATAGGGTCTTTTTATTTTAAAAAGTAATAGTAGGTTACAAAAATGAAAATTAAAGGAGTAATAGAGGACTTAAAATTTTTTTTAAAGTTAAAAAAAAACCAAAATGATCGTAAAAATAGTAAAAATATATCTAGGACTTTCTCTGGTGGTGGTGTGGGCAGTGTGGAGTCAGTTCATTTTCGGATAGTTCCTTGGTCTGGCTTATATTTCTCAAGATCTACAGGCCCCTCCTATGTAGTCGGTACTAACTACAGGGTTTTAATCTATTGCACCTGTCACTTCCAAGGCGGTTCCCTCTGATTTAGCTTCTTCTGTTTGCTGGTCTCTTCAGTGTCTGATTTCCGCCCTGACACAATGAGGGCAGTGGTGGACACTTTTTTTAGGCTCACTTGTTCAGTCGCGCTGTGGGGAGGGTGGGATGCTGCAAGCAAATAACACTGGCGTGTGCTCTCAGTGTCTCAGCCACACTGGGCCTGCCCCCCGCATGGCACGTGCGCACTCCCTGCCCACACAGCTCAGGCTCTAGTTGCTCCACCAGGAACCATCCGAGGCCGGCCTTGGGCTGCATGCACCTCCCAGGTCTAAGCTGCTCAGGTTCAGGCACTCCTGTAGTCCTCAGAGGTGCAGACTCGGTTGGGCCTGCGTTTTGTGCCCTTCTCAGGTCCGAGCAGCTCAGGTGATGAGGTGTTTGGCAAGCGCGGTCACTGCGACTTATCGCCTCTCCCATCCCTGCTGCTCGGTTTTCTGGGTGTACAACTGGTGCACCTTCTCAGGCGGATGTTGACCATCCAGAACCCCAAGAAGTCTTAGTTAGCAAAGGAGCCTGCTTGCAGTTTGGTAGATAATGTCTCTCTGGGGCTGCGATTGCCCCCTTCCAGCCCTTCCGGCTCTGGCTGCCTGTTACCAGAGGGGAGTGGTCTGTAGCCAGTTAATTCTGCTCCGTCCTTTGTTCTGTGCAGGTCTTGGCGGTGTCTTAGGTTAGAGCTTTTCGTATGGTAGCTATCCCACAGTCTGGTTTGCCAAGTTAGTTCGCTCTGATTACACTCAGGGCATTCAGTCCCAATCCTTACTCTAAGCAATGCAGCCCACGCCTCCCTGCCCAGCCCCCGCTTGCTAGTGGCAGATGCAGGCATCTGCGCTGCTTCTCCGCTGGGGGAGTTACTGCTGGGCTTGTAATCTTTGGTTTTTAATTAATTATTTATTTTTTCCTCCCTGTTATGTTGCCCTCTGCACTTCCAAGGCTTGCCACAGACTCGGCAGTGAGAGTGTTTCCTGGTGTTCGGAAACTTCTTTCTTTTAAGACTCTCTTCCCGGGATGGAGCTCCATCCCTACCTCTTTTGTCTCTTTTCTTGTCTTTTATATTTTTTCCTACTTCTTTTCAAAGACAATGGGCTGCTTATCTTGGTACCTGATGTCCTCTGTCGGCATTCAGAAGTTGTTTTGTGGAATATACTCAGCGTTTAAATTTTTTTTTGATGAATTTGTGGGGGAGAAAGTGGTCTCCTGTTCAATTCCTCTGCCATCTTAGGATTGCCTCCAAGACTGATTTTTTAAAATGTAATTGAACAACAAAAAAACAGTTTTTTAAAAGCAAAACACAAACAACAACAACAAAAAACTGCTTCCAGCACAATTGGTAGGCTTTTTTAGCAATATAAACAGAACTGAAAAAATGAAACATGAAAACTAAAAATATATCAGAAAAAGAATTACTGATTTTCAAACTTTAGATCAAGAGATAGACACAAAGAAAAGATATCATAAGAGGAGGAAATTTTTAACCCAAATTTTACAAATAATTTTTATATTCATTCTGAATATTGGTCCCTAGAAGAATATGTGCATATCCCATAGAGATAGGGGTCAGATACAGAGATGGAATTTCCACATCTTTCTGCAAAAATCATTTCCTTCATTGGTCTGTCATTGTCATCACCACCCTCCCCAAGTCTATTAAACTTCCTGCCTGTGAAAATATTATTTCAAATCTCCTTGGTGAATTAGACAATTGATGAGAAAATGTTGCTGCTACTGCTAAGTTGCTTCAGTCATGTTCGACTCTGTCCAACCCCATAGACGGCAGCCCACCAGGCTCCCCCGTCCCTGGGATTCTCCAGGCAAGAACACTGGAGTGGGTTGCCATTTCCTTCTCCAATACATGAAAGTGAAAAGTGAAAGTGAAGTCGCTCAGTCATGTCCAACTATTTGCGACCCCATGGACTGCAGCCTACCAGGCTCCTCTGTCCATGGGATTTTCCAGGGAAGAGTACTGGAGTGGGGTGCCATTGCCTTCTCTGGAGAAAATAGACAAAAAATAATTTGTATTAAATTGATCTGTTTGTATCTCAAAACTTCTTCACTGTTTTCTCTGATGAATTCCTGCCTCTTCAATCTTAAAATCCCAAACTTAAGAAATTTCTCCTCTATGAAATCTTTAGTAACATTCCTCACCATTTTCCTGTGCATTCCTCTGCCTGACACTGATGACTTCTTCTGTGCTCTCTCTACACCTTGTGTAGACTTTATTGTATCATTTATAACCATTGAGTCACACTTGATTACTATTGACACACTAGTAAAATATACTATGAGGTCTTCGAGGATAATACCATTTTTTTTGTTGTTGTTTATTTAGATTCAAAGCATTGCTAAGAACCTGTCTAATGGTCAGCTCAACATAACACATGTTCATGAGTAAATTATGGGAAGGTGAAGAAAAGTCCTGGGGCTCCCCTGCATGGCACACCAGATTCAGCTGATCCTGGCTCTGGAAGCATGAGAGAAAGGGTTTCTTCTAAACAAATTCTGAGAGGAATGGAGAGTTTTAGTTTAATGGGTAATATTTCATTTTGGCAAGATAAAAAGGTTCTGGAGATTGGTTGCACATCAATGTGAATATGCTTAATTTAACACTGCCAAATTGTTCACCTGAAAATGGTTAAGAAGGCAAATTTTATGTTTTGTGTATTTTACCATAATTAAACATTAAAAAAAAGTTTGGATGATGAGGAAGAGGACATATAAGCACAAGACATTGTAAGTGACCTAATGACCTCTCACCTGTGACAAGCAGAGATAATATCCATGACAACTGGCCACTCACACTTGGTGTTTTTCCTTTCAGATGCACTGTGTTTCAGATTGTATCTTATTTGAATTTTTGACTAACCCTATGAATGGAACACATTTTTTTCTCCTGCATTTTAGAGACCTAGAAACTAAGATGAAAAGAAGTGAACTGAACACTGGGGATCTGCTGGGTCACTGCCAAGATTGGTGGTCAGCTGTCTGGTGTTAACCATGGAGGCTGGGCTCATGATCTCACGATATCTTGTCCTACCTGTGGTGCTTTAGGCCCAGAGAAAGCCACTGTACTCCCACTTGGGGCTCTGGGGGCTGGTCCAATACGCTGCCATTAGGAGGTCATCTTGGATGAACAGGAGAGGAAGAGTTTTCTCTCAAGGACGGCACCTGTCCTCTGTCTGGATGATCTTCTCAAGCAGCTAGTCTCTTATTTGGTGGGAGATACATTGAAATCTGTGGTGCGGTCCCTTCTCCACTCACATTTCCTTGCTGCCATTATCATCATCATATTATTATTAATATTATATCATTTTTACATGAGGCCCAGTGGATCATGGGAGCCTGGGTGGTTTTAACTGTACAGTGGCAGCGTTTATATCTACTTGTCCTTGTCAGTGTGGCCAGCACTCAGGTCCAGGTGTCACACAAGACAACCTCTGAGTGGACATATAACCTCATGCACATTATAAATGCCGCATTCTAACCCACCTTCAGCTGAGTCAGCTGAATCACAGTACTGCAGACTGATAGCTCCTGTATTGCCCAAACACTATCCCTGTGAGCCTCAGCTCACATGCAGTGCTGGCCACTGTAACACAGCTGCCTTTAAACCAACTGAGAGAATTCTATTTTGAATGCCAGCAAAGTCTAGATTTGGGAGCAAGGCAGTGATTTCTAATTCTTTCCTTGCAGCTGCCCAGGAGACCAAGTTTCCCAGCCTCCCTGGCAGCTGGGTATGGCCATGAGACTGAGTGTTGACCAATAGGATGTGAGCAGGAATAGCAACTTCTAAACTGACTTTGTTTAAGAAAGTCACCTTTGTTTCTTCTCTGCTCTTTTCCACGAACTTGTCCACTGAGTTAGCCTCAATCACGCTGCCTTGGGTCATTCCCTAGGGCAGGATTTTCTCAAACTTTTTGGTCTTAGGACTTCTTCAGACTCTTAAAAATTATTGAGGAATCCCAACTAGCTTTTGTTTCTATGGGCAGATTTACTGTATTTAAAAAGTAGAACTAAGAAAAATTGTATTAGTTATTTATCAAGTCATTTAAAACTAACTATAATAAACCTATTATATAGTAACAATATTACAATCAACATAGAAGTACATTTTAATGAAAACTAGCCATATTGAAAAATTCAAGCTATATATTAATTCATTTAAAATAATTATAATAAAACTGGTATGTGTTAATATAATAACATATTTTATTAAAATATTTTATTTTCCTAGACAAAAAGTCAGTGAGAAGAGGGGAATTGTTTACATTTTTCAAATCACCTAATGTTTGACTTAAAGAAAACAGCTGGGTTCTCACATGTGCTGCTGCATGAACTTGGCTGGGACAGACTCTTTTGCTTGCAGTCTGTGAGGAAGAACCAGCCTCACACAGATAGTAGCTGGGAAAGGAAGGAGTATTCTAGCAGTCATTTGAAAAATTTTTATTCTTCTTTGATACAACAAATATAAGTGATAGTTTCTTAAAGGTTAGTTGCAATGTGAAGTCTGAAACTTTATCAGGTGACTTTCATACTCGGCTACATGAAGAACTTACTGGTCTGTTTTACACTTTAAATAGATCTTTTACCCATTCATGACCTTACAATATTGTCTCACTGAGTTGCATAGACCTTTCAAATGTTGACACATTTTATTAAACAACATCCCAACTGTTCACATCTACACCAATCTCAGAAAAAAAAAAAAAAGGTAGTAACTTAAAGATAGTCAAAAGTCTTGAAGTACTGGGAAGCTGTAAAGTTCAAGGTATAGGTACAAATTTTCCAAAGTTGTAGTTTTTGCTTCAAAGCTCAAAATTTGTAATTGGCAATAAATACTCTCAGTTGTTTTTTTTTGATTTGCCTTTTAAATTTTCACAAAGATGTCTGTCAAACACCCAAATCTGAATAAGAATATTTGTCTTTCAGCTGTTCTTTGAAGTGAAAATCATGATTCATGGAGAAAATAAAAGTAGCTAGCTCTCCTTGAAGTGCAAAATTTCACAAGTGCTTTTCTTGGAGACAAATACATTACCTTGGAATTCATCAGACTGGACACATGCTGCCAAATTCATTACCCAAAGTATTATAAAGAATCAAGACTTAATAACATTAATATTTCTTACTGCTTCATCAAAAGCATTTTAGAGTGAATCTGGCTTTTCTACCTTGTGACTGTGTGGCAGTTAAGAATACATTGAATACTAATCCTCTTGGGCTTTCTGGTGTCCCTGCTTTGATTGAGGCCAGCAGTTTTATCTACCATTGCTTGTGTAACATTAGTTTAAGGTCAGTGCAGTGAAAAAGGCAAGATATCTTAGTATCATTATGAAAATAGTTCTGACCTATGCTCTTCTCGAATGGGTCTCTAGGATTCCAGTGTTGCAATACAAGGGAAGGTCAAGGCCTTCACGTTCTTGAAAACTTCCCCAATGTCCATGTGGAGCTGCAACAAGAAGTTAAATGCAATGTCATGGTGGTGGGGGTGGTGGGGTGGATGAGGGGGGCCACCCACAGAACCTAGTCTTATGACCTACCATTTCTGAGTGTTCTTTATTCCTAGCTGAGCTAAACTGTCTGGAATGGGAAAGTGAGCGTCTTATAAAACCATTTTTTCAGGGCCTGGAAAGATGGGGCAGGGCAGCATGAGGCAGGAACTCGTGGCTGGCCAGAGTCCCTGCAGCCGCAGCTTCCTGGGCAGTGTAATGGAGCACGTTCCAGTGTTTCTGAAAACCTGGAAACAAGGGATACCAGGCATTACTTTGCCTTGAAGCTCTTCCACCTAAGGGTTTTTAGCTTCTGCAGCGCCATTTGGGGGGCATACAGATCCATCTCTTTCTTTGTTCTGCCAAAAAGTCCTCCTCCATCCCACCTTTGCTCAAGATATCCAAAGGAGCAAAAGGCATTGTGGGCTTCCTGTATCCTTACCATCAGCTCTGCAGCTATTGCTCAGGGCTCCCAGGGTCTTTTCCAGGCTTCTGGTGGCCTCACTCGGAGAACTATACTCTTGGGATTGTAAGTGAAGCTTGTTTCAAAGTAAATGACATTTAAGGGAATGGGGAGACAGTGTCTGAACCTCTTTGGGGTCGAATTCTGGTGGTAGCCTGGCAGTTCTGTTTGTGGTATAATTCTGATGACATCTTGGCTTTTCCTGTTGCTGGTGTAGGATTCACCTTTCTTGGTCTGACAAGTTGGTTATCATATATCTTTGCATTTTTAGCTTCCAAAAATGTATTATTTCACTCTGAGTCAGTTCTGGGATGGTGACAATAGGCCTGTCTTTTCCCGGTATCACCATGCCCTAGTGTTTGTTCCATACCCTGATAAATTTGCCATATTTAATCTCTAAAAGAGAACCCAGAGCTGCTTAACATAACTGTAGAGTTTATCTATTTGACAAAGGTGCCTGACTCAGAGGGGGAATGAAGGCTGGTACCCAGTCCTGTTCTGCTCACCAGGCTGTATTCCCACAGGGCTAGATGTGCCCAGAGTGAGCATCTTTTTCTCTTGTCTCCACAGAAGAGATGCCTTTCTTTAAGCTTACTAAATGGCTCAGAGGTTAAAGCATCTGCCTGCAATGTGGGAGACGTGGGTTCGATCCCTGGGTCGGGAAGATCCCCTGAAGAAGGAAATGGCAACCCACTCCAGTATTCTTGCCTGGAAAATCCCATGGATGGAGCAGCCTGGTAGCCATGGGGTTGCAAAGAGTCGGACACGACTGAGTGACTTCACTTTTTTGGCTCATATCAAAATCTTCTGACAGGAGCTTAAGGTGGCTCTATCAGGACTTCCCTTGGCCCCTCCTGGGTCCTTTGAAGGATGTTTTCCTTTTTGGCTTGACCATTTGTGTCTTACTTAGAAGGGCCTTTAAGGCCTTCCAGATATAAGTCCTATTGTCTATTTCTTTCCCACCCAAACTGGCTTTTGCCCAGGGTCCTGGGAGAGTGGGCCAAGAGCAGTACTTTGTCCATGCTGGAGAGCTGGACTATTCAGCTAAATTGTAAGGACTAAGTTCTACAAACTCATCTCCTTCCTGTGTCCAATCTAATGCACACCCTCTTCCTCAGCAAAAAGAAGGCTTTTGTTATGTGTAAGTATAGGAAGGAATATCTGATAAGCCAGAGACAAATATACAGCCAGCAAGCATCAAGCACCCATGGGGGAGAACACTTAAGTAAGGACAAAAATGTGGTTTTGCTCTCACGACCACCAGATGACTCCAGGTATGACAACATCAGACACGGTCCTAGAAGTAGCTACTCTTGCTGCTGCTGCAGTTTCTGTTGGGCAGTCCTTTGTCTAGAGCTGCTGCATGCAACAGAATCTGATATGATATTCCTTTCTTCTTCCCCAGCCCCTCACATCAAAGGGTGCCATGAGCTTTCTGTCCTTGCTGGCCCTAAATTTTCTCTGGAACCCTGGTTCTTTTCATCATGGCCCTTGTAGCTAGTTTCTTTATTAAAAAGTCTTTAAAAGTTCCATCTTGGAGTATGGTTGGTTTCTGTCTCTGATTGGTCCTAGATCATCATGAAAGTACAGAACCATGGGGACAAAGAGAACCTCATGCGAACTTGGAGGTAGAGGTGAGCGGTTGGGAGATGTGGGCAGAGAGTGATTTTGTATTTTTCAAAAGCAACTAAGGAAGTTAGAAATTAATGGAGAAATTTCTTACCAATTCTGAAAGGAAATTCTCTTTCACCTAGAATTTTATTCCTAGTCAGAACATCAGTTAAGGGATTTCCCTGGTGGTTCAGTGGCTAAAAGACTCTACGGTCGCAAGGTAGGGGGCTGGTTCAATCCCTGGTCCAGGAACTAGACCCCCATGTGCCACAACTAAAGATCCCGCCTGCTGCAACTAAAAAATTAAAGATCCTGCATGCTGCCACGGAGACCTGGCACTGCCAAATAAATAAACAAACAAACATATGTTTTAAAAGGACATCAGTTAAATTTTTAAATAGACTGAAGATATTTTCAGGCCTTTAGGGTCTCTAGGAATTGACATCCTTTCTCAGGAACCTCCTGGGGGAGTTACCTTCACAATGAGAGAATAAGCAAATGAAAAGGAAGACACAGGACCTGGGAAACAGGAGATCCTATGGGAGACAGAGGTGAAGGGACTCCTGCCAGTAAGGACCGGGGGGAGATCCCAGGTCAGCACAGGAAGCAACTGAACCAATTAAAACAAGTCAGGGCTCCAAGCAAAGCTTTAATAGAATACTTTTGAGAAGAGATTTAGACAATGGAGAAGAATTTGAAAGTGCGTTAGTGATAAATATATAGAAAGCAAAGCAAAAAGTGGCATACTTCCTGGTTTAGCAGGGGATAATATGAATACTATTGACCTAACAAAATTAATATAAGATCATGTCAGGAGTACAGGGGATAGGAAGTGTGTGATTGTGTGTGTGCATGCATATGTGTGTGTGTGGTAGTGGTGGTGGTAATGGTGAAAGTGGGGGAGAGATGAAGAGCCTTCAAGGCCAAGGCATCAGCCAGCTAATAAATAACTTCTCAAAGTGACAAGGCAAGAAAACTTACTATAAGCATGGTACTGAGATATATGGAGGTATATATATAGAATCATTCCCTCCCTGGTGGCTCAGAGGTTAAAGCGTCTGCCTCCAATGTGGGAGACCCGGGTTCCATCCCTGGGTTGGGAAGATCCTCTGGAGAAGGAAATGGCAATCCACTCCAGTATTCTTGCCTGGAGAATCCCATGGACGGAGAAGCCTAGTAGGTTGCAGTCCACGGGGTCGCAAAGAGTCGGACACGACTGAGCGACTTCACCTCACCTCATACATAGAATCAGGCTAAGTCGCTTCAGTCGTGTCCAACTCTTTGCAGCTCCATAGACATATGCTGCCAGGCTCCTCTGATCATGGAGTTCTCCAGGCAAGAATACTGGAGTGGGTTGCCAGTCCCTTCTCCAAGGGATCTTCCCAACCCAGGGATTAAACCTGAGTCTCCTGCATTGCAATGGCACTCCACTCTAAACTCTTGCCTGGAAAATCCCATGGATAGAGGAGCCGCGTAGGCTACAGTCCATGGGGTCTCTAAGAGTTGGACACGACTGAGCGACTTCCCTTTCTCGTTTCACTTTCATGCATTGGAGAAGGACATAGCAACCCACTCCAGTGTTCTTGCCTGGAGAATCCCAGGGGCAGAGGAGCCTGGTTGGAGGCTGTCTCTGGGGTTGCAGAGAGTCGGACATGACTGAAGCAGCTTAGCTCCTGCATTGCAGGCAGATTCTTTACCATCTGAGCCACCAGGGAAACCCTATAAACTCTATAAACAGGTTTAATTTTAAATTTTCCTTAAAAAAACCCAAACTAAAACCTAAAAATGGAAAGAAATATGAGAATGAAGGAGTCTTGTGTTTTTTTTTCTTTTCTCTAATTTGCCATATTAATAAATTGTTCACAGTTTCAAAATAGAAATCCAAACCATTAACAAGTAGATCTGAAATAAAATAACTGGGCAGAAAATATTTCTCCCCTGCTTCCTTGGGCTGGTTCAGGGGCTCTTCCCAAATGATGTGCTCAGTACTCACATAGCTTTGATCTCTGAACTGCAAACAAACATCCCATTTCCTTCCTGAGCATGGGTAGGGCTGTCTGTGTTCCAGTCACACCTCACCCCTTGACCTCCCTAGCCCTTGACAGTTGTAGTGGGTTGAATTGTGTTCCTCAGAAAGATATGTCCAACTCTTAATCCCAGGTACTTGCAAATGTGACTTTGTTTGGAAGTAAGGGCTTTGCAGGTATTATATCCATGACCTCAAGTTGAAGTCATCCTGGTTTTAGCCTGTGTCTTGAGTTCAGTGACTAGTGACCTTATAAGAGAAAAGAGAAGGAAATTGGGGACACAAACATAGAAGAGACACAGGGAAGAAAACCACGTGAAGATGGAGGCAGAGATTGGAGTGATGTAGTCACATCCAAGGCACCAGGAGCCACTAGAAGCTGAAAGAGGCAAGGGTGGGGATCCTCCCCTAGAAAATTTCAGAGGGAGCTTGGCTCTTCTGGGCCTCAGATCTGTGATAGAACCCATTTGTGGTCATCCCTAGGGCAGCCCTAGGAAACAATAGAGCACATAGAGGCAGATGAATGAGAAGCAAGCCTTTGAGTCTGTGGTGTGAGTTTTTCAGGTCCTCTTCTCATCAAACCAACGTTTGCTGAGCTCATGACGTTTATCAGGCGCTGCACTGGGCCTCGAGGTTGGAGATGAGAACTTAGAGGCAGAGGCAGCTTGGCCATGTGCTGCGGTCCATGTCAGAGGTTCTGGGCTTCATCTCCTGAACCAGAACAAGCCCCTGAAAGGTTATAAGATGAGTTTGGTGCTTTGGAAAAAGAACTCGGAGCAGAGGGCAGTAGGGAGAAGGGATTTTGGTGGGACCTGGGAAGTGTAGTTAGGACCAGTGTTTTCAAATGTGGAGTGTTGGGCCCTTCATTGAGGAGACTTGGGTAGGAGAGGCCTGTCCTGTCTGAAAACATTCATCAGGCCTATTGATTTCATAATATAACTGATAAGCAATCCCATCATGAGGAAACCTTGGGTAGTGGAATTCTACAAAAGAAAGCATGACAAAATGTAGGGTCATGGATTCTGAAAGATTAGTCACAGCACACCTCATATTTTCTGAGTGTTTACGTACCATGCCCAGTGCTTTGCACTGTTATTTCACTTAATTCTCTAGCAGTCCTGCGAGGAGAGTCCTATCACTGCTTCTACTTTAATCAGGAATAGTTGAGGCTTAGATTTGGGTCAAGTCACACAGTTAGGCAGAGGTGGGACTCAACTCGAGTGACTTTACTCCTGAGCCATTCCCTAGTATTTCGCTCCCTTTAAAAAAATTCATTTATTTCTTTCAAATTTATTGTAGTTCATTTACCATGTGTTAATTTCTGCTGTGTAACAAAGTGACTCAGTCATACATTATATACATTTTTTGATATTCTTTTCCATTATGGTTTATCATAAGATATCGAATATAGTTTCTTGTGCTATTCAGTAGGAGCTTGTTGTTTGTCCAGCCTATATATACTAGTTTGCCTCTGCTAACCCCAAACTCCCAATCCTTCCCTCCTTCACCCCTCTGCAATTACAAGTCTATTCTCTGTGTTTCTGAGTCTGTTTTGTAGTTATGTTCATTTGTTTTATATTTTAGATTCCACATATAAGTGGTATCAGATGGTCTTTGTCTTTCTCTTTCTGATAATTTCTATGATAATTAGAATTCAACATGAATTTAGGTAGGGGACAGTTTAGGTAGCCCGTAGTATGGTCCAAGATCACAAATTTCAGAGCCATATTCACGCTGTAGGAAGCCGTTTCTTGAGATGATGGGATCCAGTTGCTCAGGCCATTCAGACAATCAGAACAGAGCCAAAAGTGACTTCACTGTGGGACACTTAGTAAGTTACCTCCCTCTTCCTTATTATGTGGCCTGTTTCCCAGGGCTAGAGAGAGATTTCAGTCATTCTTTGGCATTATTGCTGGCCATGGGGACCTCTACATCTGATATTTTAAAGGGATGAGAACATGGGTGGGTGGAGGTTGAAAGTATTTGTTTAGATACAAGTACACAGACATGCTGAATGAAATGGTGTGATCTCAGAGGGTGTGTGGAAACTGGCAAAAACTTTGGAGGTCAGTGCTGTGAGACTTCTACAGCTATGTCTGTCTCCTTCTCCCTCGTGCAACACTCTCTATGAAAGGTCACTGCCCATTCATCAATTTGACATCATGGAAGAAAAGCTCCCTTCAATCTTGTTTTTCCTTATGTGTGACTCAGAGTTCATTTATTAAGGGAAAACGCTGTGGAGGTACATGTATATTTCCTAATAAACAAAGTGAGAAGGAATTTTTTTGCTACATATTATTTAATTAAAACACATTGCCAACTGATTAGCTCTGTAATAAAACAAATCAGGGTAACAACTTTCCGTTATTTAAAAATCCTTCCCTGTCTCCCCAGTTGAGGTATTCTTCTGCTCCCTGTCCAATGAATGGCCTTTTATTTACCCTCACTTTTGGCCTCACACTGAAGAGTCTCATTTTCCCCTAAGCTTCATGAGTTGATCGCCAGTTCTCTCTAGGTCTTGCCATTTGACTGCTCTGTAGGAAGCTTACACTCATATGTAGTGTACCAATATGTACCCAATATGTACCAAAGTCAACTTCTTTTTTTAAAACATATTTTACTGAAGTATAGTTGATTTACATAGTTGTATTAAATTTCTGCTATCCAATGAAGTGACACAGTCACACACACACACACGTTCTTTTTTGTATTCTTTTCCATTATGGTTTTTCACAGGATACTGAATATAGTTCCCAGTGCTATACAGAAGGACCTTACTGTTTATCCATTTTCTATATAATAGTTTACATCTGCTAATCCCAAACTCCCAAAAAAGTGAACTTTCTGTGTCCCTCGAAATACTGCTCATCCTCTACATGCCCCGTTCTGGTTCATGAAACTTACTCAAAGAACTTAGAGACACACTTGCTTTCCTCTCATGTCTCATCTCCCATAACTAGACCCCCAACCCTACTAACTCTACGTCTTAAATACACATCCTGGCTAGGCTTTGTTCTTCCTTCTCTTTCATTTGGATTCCAACCACCTTTCTCCCAAGTATGACATTTCCCTCAGGTGTCTCCCTGTCTCCTGTCTCCCTTTTTTGTCCTTTCCTTGGATCCAGAATCTACAGACACATTTCAGCGCCCTTAGCTAACATTCCAGGCTCCCATCCTGGGCCTGATCACTTATCCAACATTCTATCCTGAAACACACCCTTTCCTAAACTTGCTGCTTGTTGCTTTAATGTAGCCTGATGTTCCCCAACTTGCAGTCATGAGCGCCTGTGCATATGCAAACTCTTACTTCTCTTGCAAGCGTTACTGCCTTGGGATGCCTTCCGTGGTTCCCATGGCTTGGCCTTGGTGCTCTTTTCTGTGGTTTACGGCATATTGTGCACACCCTTCGTTTCACTGGTCTACTGAGGTGAACCAGTTTCCCTATCTGTCTCATACATCAGATTTCCAATTCCTTACGCCCAAGGACAGTTTTCTTCACCTCTGTGCCTCTAGTGTCTAGTCAATCAGTGCCTTTAAGTATATTGAATAAATAAATGTGAAAGTGCTTTCAGAAGTTTCAAATCTGATGGAAGTATAGGGAATCTTTTTATAAACATATCCCTTAGGCATCTATAATGAACTATTGTTTTATTGTAAGAAGACCAGTGAAATCAGAGTTAGAAGCTTCAGGTGCCAATCTTTGTCTAAAATGAGGCTAGTGATACTATCTAAGCAATTTGTGAGAATCAACTATGATAATGTGGGAAAATTTTATTTCTAAACCCTAAATACCGTTCTATGAAAACATGAGTTTAACACCAACTATGGTCAAGTCTTTCTAAAACTGTATCCACCTATCTACCTATTGATATCTATACTATTTGTATATACACAGATATATGTATTTTTTGTACTTTGTCCTGCTTGACTGTTTAAAAATTGATCATCACCATCTGTGTAATATTCCCTCAAGTGGTGATTCAGTGACTTCCTTATTTTCAAAAGAGAGCAGTGTTTTTGGTAAGATTAGGTTAACAAGTCCTTTAACATGTATTTGGTCAGGTACCTGCTCATCATATATTAATGCAAATAAACATAGAATTATCTAACAAAATTCAACCTGTTCTCAAAAAATAAAGGGAAGAAATTGAATCCTGTTTAGGTAAAGAGAGTTGTTCAAAGCCAGAAAAATCAGTGATTAAATGACTTGAGTTCATGTTTTAATTTTACCTTGAAAGAACCAATAAGTTTTGCCCAAATTTTTAGGTATTTTGAGAGAAGGTGGGAATTAGCACTGATTTTGAATATAGAAATGAAAAACAGCTCCTCTATCCACTCCATAAGACATTTTCTGTTTTTCCACATGGTATGTAGAAAGTGCTCAGTAATTAGGGTGACCATACCTCCCATTTTGTTCAGAACAGTCCTGGGATGGCCTTTTGTCTAGATAGAATTAATATAGCATCTCTCTCCTTCTCTAAACTGTCCCTGTTTGGATGATAAATCCCACCCTCAGTACTTAATGAATGAACGAATGAACTCCTAGCTTCATTCAATGAGAGGAAACAAAGAAGGTAAACATTTCAACTGTAACATTCTGCATTATTATCCAGTGTTGTTTTACCGGGGAGCTTTATCGCCCACAAGGAAATATTCAGGTTTTCTCATATAGAAGAAGTAGAAAGCTGCCTCTACTTGCCTCAGTTCTCTTCTATTTTCACTTAACTTTTTCCATTAAAAAATTAACATAGTGATCTGGCGGGACAGACCAGCAGAGCCGTCAAGGTTCTGGAGATGCAGTGGCTTTTGTGGCAGAATCAGAGAGACCTTGCGGTCACCAGATGTCAGAGTTATTTTCATATCATGTGTGATTTAAACTAACCTGATGATGAGATTTATACACTTAAAAATTTATTTTATTGAAGCATAGTTGATTTTCAACGTTGTGTTAATTTCTGCTGCTGCTAAGTCGTTTCAGTCATTACTGACTCTGTGCAACGCCGCAGATGGCAGCCCACCAGGCTCCCCTGTCCCTGGGATTCTCCAGGCAACAACACATTTCCTTCTCCAATGCATGAAAATGAAAAGTGAAAGTGAAGCCACTCAGTCATGTCCGACAGTTAGCGACTCCATGGACTGCAGCCTACCAGGCTCCTCCTCCTATGGGATTTTCCAGGCAAGAGTACTGGGGTGGGTTGCCATTGCCTTCCTCTGTGAATTTCTACTGCTCAGCAAAATGATTCAGTTATATGCATATATGTTTTTTCATATTCTTTTCCATTATGGTTTATCATAGGATATTAAATATAGTTTCCTGTGCTATAAAGTAAGAGCCTGTTGTTTATGCATTCTCTTTGCGACCCCATGGACTGCAGCATGCCAGGCTTCCCCATCCATCACCAACTCCCATAGCTTACTCAAACTCATGTCCATTGAGTCGGTGATGCCATCCAACCAGCTCATCCTCTGTTGTCCCCTTCTCCTCCCGCCTTCAACCTTTCCTGGCATCAGGGTCTTTTCCAGTGAGTCAGTTCACATCAAGTGACCAAAATATTAGAGTTTCAGCTTCAACATGAGTTCTTCCAATGAATATTCAGGACTGATTTCCTTTAGGATTTGCTGGTTGGATCTCCTTGCAGTCCAAGGGACTCTTGAGAGTTCAAAAGCATCAGTTCTTCAGCCCTCAGTTTTCTTTATTGTCAAACTCTCACATCTAAACATGACTAATGGAAAAACCATAGCTTTGACTAGACAAACACTTGTTGGCAAAGTAATGTCTCTGTTTTGTAATATGCTGTCTAGGTTGGTCATAGCTTTTCTTCCAAGGAGCAAGTGTCTTTGAATTTCATGGCTTCAGTCACCATCTGCAGTGATTTTGGAGCCATGATCTTAGTTTTCTGAATGATGAGGTGTTTTTTTTTGTTTGTTTTGTTTTTAATTGGAGGCTAATTACTTTAAAATATTGTAGTGGTTTTTGCCATACATTCACATGAATCAGCCATGGGTGTACATGTGTTCCACATTCTGAACCTTCCTCCCACTCCCCTCCCCATCCCATCCCTCAGGGTCATCCCAGTGTACCAGCCCTGAGCACCCTGTCTCATGCATTGAACCTGGACTGGCGATCTATTTCACATATGGTAATATACATGATTCAATGCTATTCTTTCAAATCATCCACCCTCGCCTTCTCCCACGGAGTCCAAAAGTCTCTTCTTTACATCTGTGTCTCTTTTGCTGTCAGGCATATAGGGTCATCATTACCATCGTTCCAAATTCCATATATATGTGTTAATATACTGTATTGGTGTTTTTCTTTCTGACTTACTTCACTATCTATAATAGGCTCCAGTTTCATCCACCTCATTAGAACTGATTCAGATGTATTCTTTTTAATGGCTGAGTAAGATTCCATTGTGTATATGTACCACAGCTTTCTTATCCATTCATCTGCTGATGGACATCTAGGTTGCTTCCATGTCCTGGCTATTATAAACAGTGCTATGATGAACATTGGGGTACATGTGTCTCTTTCAATTCTGGTTTCCTTGGTGTGTATGCCCAGCAGTGGGATTGCTGGGTCATATGGCAGTTCTTACTCCTTGGAAGGAAAGTTATGACCAACCGAGATAGCATATTCAAAAGCAGAGACATTACTTTGCCAACAAAGTTCTGTCTAGTCAAGGCTATGGTTTTTCTAGTACTCATGTATGAATGTGAGAGTTGGCCTGTGAAGAAACCTGAGTGCTGAAGAATTGATGCTTTTGAACTGTGGTGTTGGAGAAGACTCTTAAGAGTCTCTTGGACTGCAAGGAGATCCAACCAGTCTATTCTAAAGGAGATCAGCCCTGGTTGTTCTTTGGAAGGAATAATGCTTAAGCTGAAACTCCGGTACTTTTGGCCACCTCATGTGAAAAGATGACTCATTGGAAAAGACTCTGAATTTGGAGGGATTGAGGGCAGGAGGAGAAGGGGACAACAGAGGATGAGATGGCTGGATGGCGTCACCAACTCGATGGACATGAGTTTGAGTGAACTCCGGGAATTTGTGATGGATAGGGAGGCCTGGCGTGCTGCAATTCATGGGGTCGCAAAGAGTCAGACATGACTGAGTGACTGAACTGAACTGAACTGATGGCAGTTCTATTTCCAGTTTTTTAAGGAATCTCCACACTGTTCTCCATAGTGGCTATTCTAGTTTGTATTCCCACCAACAGTGTAAGAGGGTTCCTTTTTCTTCGCACCCTCTCCAGCATTTATTGTTTGTAGACTTTTGATAGCAGCCATTCTGACCAGCGTGAGATGGTACCTCATTGTGGTTTTGATTTGCATTTCTCTGATAATGAATGTTGAGTTTTAAGCCAACTTTTTCACTCTCCTCTTTCACCTTCATCAAGAGGCTCTTTAGTTCTTCTTCACTTTCTGCCTTAAGGGTGGTGTCATCTGCATATCTGAGGTTATTGATATTTCTCCCGGCAATCTTGATTCCAGCTTGCGCTTCATCTAGTCAAGCATTTTGCGTGATATACTCTGCATATAAGTTCAATAAGCAGGGTGACAATATACAGCCTTGACGTACTCCTTTCCCGATTTGGAACCAGTCTGTTGTTCCATGTCCAGTTCTAAGTGTTGCTTCCTGACATGCATACAAATGTTCTCAGGAGGCAGATCAGGTCATCTGGTATTCCCATCTTTTGAAGAATTTTCCACAGTTTGTGGTGATCCACACAGTCAAAGGCTTTGGTGTAGTGAATAAAGTAGAAACAGATGTTTTTCTGGAACTCTCTTGGTTTTTTGATGATCCAGTGGCTGTTGGCAATTTGATCTCTGGTTCCTCTGCTTTTTCTACATCCAGCTTGAACATCTGGAAGTTTACGATTCATGTACTGATGAAGCCTGGCTTAGAGAATTTTGAGCATTACTTTGCTAGCGTGTGAGATGAGTGCAATTGTGCAGTAGTTTGAGCTTCTTTGGCATTGCCTTTCTTTGGGATTGGAAAGAAAACTGACCTTTTCCAGTCCTGTGGCTGGGTTTATTCTGTTTGTTGTTTGACCGTTCCATTTCAGAACACCGGAAATATGGGAAAACAAGTCCTTTAAAGTGTATAAAATAAACACCTGCTGCCCCTTTGGGAGAATTGCCAGAAATAAATGCACATGATAGAAGCTCTTTGTAGGAGACTGTTGGACTCCTTTGGCAGGAGATCTGGGCAGGCTGGGCAGTGCTGCTGAAGCCCTCTCCTCCAGAGAGAGTGTGATCCGAGCCCTGCCATTAGCGTTAGCAGAAGCTGTCAGGCCAGGGGCCCTGCTGTGGGCTGCAGAAACCCCTCTGAAGCTGGAGGCAGTGGCTGCCAGGTATTTACTTAACACCCTCCAGCCAGACAAAGGAAAGTTTATGGGAATAGATCCTACTAAGGGAACAAATGCCTAAGGGAATAGAGGAAGCTAATTAAGGGGGAAATCTGAAACCTGCCGGGATTTCATTTCCTTAAGTGCTCCGGACACTCGAACTGGCTTACCTGGTCCTGCTGCTGTCATCTTGTGGTCCTACTGTGGGTGTAAATCCCCCCCAAATGTCAGTCCTTGGCATTTGAGAAAACCCACTGGGACAGATAGTGTAATGGAATCTCCAACCTGAAACCAGAGACTGCCAGGCAATACAGATAGAGCCCTCAACTAAGAAGGAGGAGGGACACCAGGTCATCTTACTTTTATGGGGATTCTAAATAATGTTCATTCCCAGAAGCTGAAACAGAGAGTTAGAATGGTGTTTGCCAGAGCTATGGATGGGGGAAATGAGGAGATGCTGGTCCAAGGGAATGAACTTCTGGTTATAACGTGAGTAAGTTCTGGAGATCGAATGTATAGAATGGCGACTATAGTTAAAAATACCGTGTTGTATAGTCATACTTTGCTAAGAGAGTAGATCTTAAAGTGTTCTCACTGCACAAACACAAAATGGCAACTTTGTGAGGCGATGGGTGTGTTGTAAACTTGACTGCGGTGCCCGCTTTACGATGCATACATATGTCAAATCACCACATTGGAGCTGTCTGCCCTTCATAGGGGACGCACGGGGGCAAAGTCTGTGGAGCTGGGTCTGCAGACAGCACACTGGGCTAAGGGTGGACGGAGGCTAGGCCCAGGTGTAAGTTCACCTGGTAGGACAGGGATCAGATTCTCCATGGAGACCGCCAGTGGGTGACTGTCCTCTGGCTCTGCCTGACATCTCAAATCGTCATTAAGAATGTCACTTCACCTACAAAGAGGAAAAGCAGGCTCACGTGAGTCGAGAGGTTTTCTGAGCTCCTGAACAAATACCAGTATCTTTCCAACTTCTTATGTGGAATCTGGGTTTTAAAGAGAGAGAGCTTTTCATTCTGTCATTTGAGATCATTTTGGTCTCATGTAGCATGGCTGAGTGTCATGTTACGAATAAGTTCCCTTTGCTTGTCTTGATAGTGTGACAAAGTGAATGTTTGTTAGGACGATAGGTCCTGAGGAAGGAAAGGTAGAGTGGTTACAGCCTGGGCTAGGCATACAGAGAGACTCAGCTCTTAGTGGTTGCTTTGTCACTGTTTAGACCTTTTCTCATCAGTAAAGAGGAAGTAATAACCATGAGAGATTAAATGAGACTTAAACCTGTATTTTTACCTGGTAAACCCTCTCTGAATGAGACCAAATGGTTTATGAATGGATTTGCTAGGGAAAAAAGAATCATGACAGCTCCTGAGCAATGGCGACTGGGGCCTGGATTTCCCTGTTCTGCTCACTCCAGTCTTCTCTACGGGGTTAGCATTTGGTCAGTTACTGACAGATTGTGACTTTGCCTGAGAATGTGTCCGTCTGCAAATTCTCATGTAATAGAATTAAATCTCCCAGGATTGGTTATAACTCTGAGGTGGGATGGTACAGAGGGATCTTCTGAGGTATAGGTTTTGCAGATTCTGTCATCATAGGAAAAATAATACCTAACAGTTTTTGAATATTACTGCGGGCCAGGGACTGTCCAATGTTTTAAATACATTTTCTCATTTAACCCAATAATGACCATATGAACTGTCATGTGTCCTCCTTTCATTTAAACTGCAAGCCCTTTCCCCTGCTATAGTGTTTCTTGTCTTATAAGGTATAATTGACAAATAAAAGTTGTATAAATTTAAGGTGTATAAGATGAGGCATTGTGAAATGATTGCAAAAATTAAGCTAATTAACACATCGACATTGACTTATGTAGTAATGTGTGTGTGTGGTGAGAACACTTAAGATTGACTCTCAGCAACTTTTCCCATTTCCACCTATGTCCAGTCCCTGGGAATCTCCATTCCAGCCTCTGCTTCTGTGAGTTGACTTTTTTGAATTGCATGTAAAATTGAGACCATAGATAACACAATATTTGTCTTTCTGGGTCTGGCTTATTTCACTTAGCCTATCTTAATGTCCTCTAGGTTTATCCATGTTGTCACAAGTGGATGAATTTCCCTTTTTTACAGCTGAATAATATTTCAGTGTGTGTGTGTGTGTGTGCCACATTTTCTTTATTTATTCATCAGTGACACTTAGGAGAAAGGAGCAGTGACTCTACAAAACACTGACCCAGACATGCCCCAGAGTGTCCACAAGTCTCCAGCAGAGGCATGGGTTGGCGGTGGCCTGCTGCAGGGTTGAGGACACGGAATACAGCAATGCCTGCAAGGGACGTTTTGAAGGAGGTCACCATTATCTTCATTGCCTCCACCAGAGTTTGGCCTCAGGTCAAAAAACAGGGAGGGAGCACAGCCCTTCCCTTCAATAGAAAATTGGATTAAAGATTTACTGAGCATCAGTTCAGTTCAGTTGCTCAGTCGTGTCCGACTCTTTGTGACCCCATGAGTTGCAGCATGCCAGGCCTCCCTGTCCATCACCATCTCCCAGAATTCACTCAGACTCGCGTCCATCGAGTCCGTGATGCCATCCAGCCATCTCATCCTCAGTCATCCCCTTCTCCTCCTGCCCCCAATCCTTCCCAGCATCAGGGTCTTTTCCAATGAGTCGCTCTTCGTATGAGGTTGGCCCCGCCCATCAGAACAAGACCCAATTACCCCTCAGTCAGTCTCTCCCATCAGGAAGCTTCCATAAGCCTCTTTTCCTTCTCCATTAGAGGCAGACATACTGAAAACCACAATCACAGAAAACTAACCAATCTGATCACATGGACCACAGCCTTGTCTCACTCAGTGAACCTATGAGCCGTGCTGTTTAGGGCCACCCAGATGGACGGATCATGGTGGAGAGTTCTGACAAAATATGGTCCACTAGAGAAGGGAATGACAAACGGCTTCAGTATTCTTGCCTTGAGAACCCATGAACCGTATGAAAAGGCAAAAAGATAGGATACTGAAAGATCATCTCACAGGTCGGTAAGTGCCCAACATGCTGCTGGAGATCAGTGGAGAAATAACTCCAGAAAGAATGAAGAGATGGAGCCAAAGCAAAAGCAACACCCAGTTGTGGATGTGACTGGTGATGGAAGTGAAGTCCAATGCGGTAAAGAGCAATATTGCATAGGAACCTGGAATGTTAGGTCCATGAATCAAGGCAAATTGGAAGTGGTCAAACAGGAGATGGCAAGAGTGAACGTCGACATTTTAGGAATCAGCAAACTAAAATGGACTGGAATGGGTGAATTTAACTCAGATGACAATTATAAATACTATCGTGGGTAAGAATCCCTTAGAAGAAATGGAGTAGCCATCATAGTCAACAAAAGAGTCCAAAATGTGGTACTTGGATACAATCTCAAATACAACAGAATGATCTCTGTTCGTTTCCAAGGCAAACCATTCAATATCACATTTATCCAAGTCTATGCCCTGACCAGTGATGCTGAAGAAGCTGAAGTTCAATGGTTCTATGAAGATCTACAAGACCTTCTAGAACTAACACCCAACAAAGATGTCCTTTTCATTATAGGGGACTGGAATCCAAAAGTAGGAAGTCAAGAAATACCTGGAGTAACAGGCAAATTTGTTCTTGGAGTACAGAATGAAGCAGAGCAAAGGCTAATAGAGTTTTTCAAGAAAATGCACTGGTCATAGCAAACTCTCTCTTCCAACAACACAAGAGAAGACTCCACACGGGGAGATCACCAGATGGTCAACGCTGAAATCAGATTGATAATATTCTTTGCAGCCAAAGATGGAGAAGCTCTATACAGTCAGCAAAAATAAGACTGTGAGCTGACTATGACTCAGATTATGAAGTCTTTATTGCCAAATTCAGACTTAAGTAGAAGAAAGTAGGGAAAATCACTAGACCATTCAGGTATGACCTAAATCAAATCCCTTACAATTATACAGTGGAAGTGACAAACAGATTCAAGGGATTATATCTGATAGACAGAGTACCAGGAGAACTATGGATGGAGGTTTGTGACATTGTACAGGAGGTAGGGATCAAGACCATCCCCAAGAAAAAAAATGCAAAAAAGGCAAATTGATTGTCTGAGGAGGCCTTACAAATAGCTGTGAAATGAAGAGAAGCAAAAGGCAAAGGAGAAAAGGAAAGATAGACCCATTTGAATGCAGGGTTCCAAAGAATAGCAAGGACAGATAAGAAAGCCTTCCTCATTGATCAGTGCAAAGAAATAGAGGAAAACAATACAATGGAAAAGACTAGAGATCTTTTCAAGAAAATTAGAGATACCAAGGGAACTTTTCATGCAAAGATGGACACAATAAAGGACAGAGATTGTATGGACCTAATAGACGCAGAAGATATTAAGAAGAGGTGGCAAGAGTACACAGAAGAACTATACAAAAAAATATCTTCATGACTCAGATAATCATGATTGTGTGATTACAAACCAGCCAGACATCCTGGAATATGAAGTCAAGTGGGCTTTAGGAAGTATCCCTACTAACAAAGCTAGTGGAAGTGATGGAATTCCAGTTGAGCTGTTTCAAATCCTGAAAGATGATGCTGTGAAAGTGCTGCACTCAATATGCCAGCAAATTTGGAAAACTCAGCAGTGGCCACAGGACTGGAAAAGGTCAGTTTTCTTTCCAATCCCAAAAAAAGGCAGTGGCAAAGAATCCTAAACTATTGCACAACTGCACTCATCTCGTATGCTAGCAAAGTAATGCTCAAAATTCTCCACGCTAGACTTCAACAGTACGTGAACTGTGAACTTCCAGATATTCAAGCTGGATTTAGAAAAGGCAGAGGAACCAGAGATCAAATTGCAAACATCTGCTGGATCATCAAAAAAGCAAGAGAGTTCCAGAAAACATCTATTTCTGCTGTATTGACTATGCCAAAGCCTTTGACTGTGTGGATCACAACAAACTCTGGAAAATTCTTCAAGAGCTGGGAATACCAGACCACCTGACCTGCCTCCTGAGAAATCTATATGCAGGTCAAGAAGCAACAGGTAAAAGTGGACATAGAACGACAGACTGGTTCCAAATAAGGAAAGGAGTACATCAAGGCTATATATTGTCACTCTGCTTATTTAACTTCTATGCAGAGTACATCATGAGAAATGCTGGGCTAGATGAAGCACAAGCTGGAATCAAGATTGCTGGAAGAAATATCAATAACCTCAGATATGCAGATGACACCACCCTTAAGGCAGAAAGTGAAGAAGAACTAAAGAGCCTCTTGATGAAGGTGAAAGAGGAGAGTGAAAAAGCTGGCTTAAAACTCAACATTCAAAAAACTAAGATCATGGCATCCTGTCCCATCACTTCCTGGCAAATAGATGGTGAAACAGTGGAAACAGTGACATACTTTATTTTCTTAGGTTCGAAAATCACTGCAGATGGTGACTTCAGCCATGAAATTCAAAGATGCTTGCTCCTTGGAAGAAAAACTTTGACAAACCTAGATGGCATATTAAAAAGCAGAGACATTACTTTGCAAGGAAAGGTCTGTCTAGTCAAAGCTATGGTTTTTCCAGTTGTTTCGTATGTATGTGAGAGTTGGACCATAAGAAGGCTGAGCACCAAAGAAGCGATGCTTTCTAACTGTGGTGTTGGAGAAGACTCTTGAGAGTTCCTTGAACTGCAAGGATATCAAACCAGTCAATCATAAAGGAAATCAGTCTTTAATATTCATTGAAGGACTGATATTGAAGCCGAAGCTCCAATACTTTGGCCCACTCATTTAGAAAAGACCCTGATGCTGGGAAAGATTGAGGGCAGGAGGAGAATGGAACAATAGAGGACGAGTTGGTTGGTTGGCATCACCAACTCAATGAACATATGTTTGAGCAAGCTCTGGGAGATGGTGAAGGACAGGCAGTCCTAGTGTGCTGTAGATCATGGGGTTACAATGAGTCAGACACAACTGGCTGACTGGACCACAACGACAACAACAAATATTTCATTTATAGTTATTGCAAAATATTGGCCATATTTCCCATGTTGTACAATATCTCCTTGTAACTTATTTTGTACCTAATAATTTGTACCTCTTATTCCCCTACCCCTATTTCGCCCCCTGCCCCCCCACTGGTAACCACTGATTTGTTCTCTATATCTGTGAATCTGCTTCTTTTTTGTTACAGGGAGTCTACCTTTTAACAAGCACTTAGTTGTCGCGTTTCCACTTTTACATTTGACAACCAGTGTCCAAAAATATATTGAAGTGTTACTCTTCCTAGATACCCTTCATTTTTCACAGAAATAAGCAACCTTTATACCAAAGACTGTTAAATTAATAGAAGAAAGCTATCTTTCTGTAGCAGTGGCTCTCAGTCTTGAGTTTTTAGTAAAACTCATTGGGGAGATTTAAAAAATAAAAATAAAAACCATGCCTGAGCCACACTCTAACAAAGACTCTGGAGGGAACCAGGCATCAGTACTTTTTAAAGACTCACCAAAGGATTCTAATGTATAGCCAGGATGAAAACTCTTGCTCTGCAGAATAAAAGGAGGAATCAGAGGCTTCCCTGCACCTGCAATGCAGGAGACCCTGGTTCAATTCCTGCCTCGGGAAGATCTGCTGGAGAAGGAATAGGCTACCCACTCCAGTATTCTTGGGCTTCCCTTGTGGCTCAGCTGGTAAAGAATCTGCCTGCAATGCGGGAGACCTGAGTTCGATCCCTGGGTTGGGAAGATCCCCTGGAGAAGGGAAAGGCACCCACTCCAATATTCTGACCTGAAGAAGTCCATAGACTGTATAGTCATAGGGTTACAAAGAGTTGGACGCAACTGAATGACTTTCACTTTCACAGAGAACTAGGGGCTTGCCAGGTGGTTCTAGTGGTAAAGAACCCACTTACCAGTGTGGGAGACATAACAAACATGGGCTCAATTCCTGGGTCGGGAAGGTCTCCTGGAGCAGGGCATGGCAACCCACTCCAGGATTCTTGCCCGGAGAATCTCACGGACAGAGGACCCTGGCAGGCTACGGTCCATGGGGTCACAAAGAGTCGGACACACCTGAAGCGACTTAGCATGTACACACAGAGAACTAGAGCAGCATTTTTCAAACTCTGATGTGCATACGATTTACCTGGGATTTTATTAAAGTGGAGATTTTGATTCTGTGTATTTGATGATGCCTGATATTTGCATTTCTAATGCGCCTCCAGGCCCTTAGCCCACACTTTCACTAACAAAGCAGTAAAGACCCTGTTCTCAAATTTTGCTGCCTGTTAGAATTAGCAGAGAATTTTACAATAAGCTGATGCCCAGGCAGCACTCTTGACAATTAAAATGAAATATCTGAAAATGGGACCCAGCCATGAGTCGTGTTTTAAGCTCCCCAGTTAACTCCAGTATATGTCAAGGACTGGGAACCAATGCAGGGAGAAGGTTGTTAAATTTATTTAAATCCCAAAGAAGACAGGAGATTTTAACCATGTTGAAACCCCAAAGAGCAAAGGCGATTGATCCCATTCATTGATGATGTCAAAATCTAGCATCACTGAGTTGTTACATGTTAATTTGTTTCACTTGGCTGAAGGGACATCATTCGCCCTCGGAATTCCCACAGCCCCTCCGCACCCCTTCTTTGTTCCACGCCCATGGCGAGGACGCGTGTGCTTCTGCAGTTTTCTGTCCCGAGCCTGACTGGGCTGAACCACCTGCCCAGTTAACCCGTCATGTCACGTTATGCTGCCCAGACATGAGCTGTGCTGACTTTCTAAATAAGACAGCAGTCCCCAAATTTAAAAACATGTGAGGCCATAGGAAATGTTTTTAAAACAAATAATTTGGTGCTCATGGAAACAAGAAGCTCAATGACATTGTCTAAAAAGTTGTCTGTAAGGACTTCCCACAGCTCTCAAATGGCTCTTGGTTATCAGGGGCTGGGAACATCCCAACTGGCAAGAAGCTCACCAGTTTGATGCCACGGAAGAGCTGATAGAGGCAGAATTTTAGAATTTTACTTCATGTTTAACTCCTCTGGGACAGATATTTCACTTTTTCCTTGGTGATCTAATAGAGAGTTTTGGTTTATGAACAAGCCCTAAAAATAAATTCATATACCAGCACTGTTCGGTTTGAACTTCATTTTCCCCCCAGTGTGTGCTAAGTTGGGTCTAGTCTAAGTTTTTTACATGATTTCTGTTGCTTTTCTCCTGAGGTTCGTCCAGATTCTGACATAACCAACGAGCCTTACCTAGCGATTTTTGTGTCTCCTGTGGGAGGTGACACACAAGCTTTCTGTCTTTCTTGCCCGTTTGAGTCCTCTGGGTTCTGTCTTAGGATAAAGGTCTCAGCACTCTATTCATATTTAAGTTTTTCAAATATTCATTTATGTATTTGGCTGGGTCGGGTCTTAGTTGCAGCCTGGGGACCTTCGCTGCATCCTGTTGGGTCTTTCCTTGTCATGCATGGCCTTAGTTGCCCTGCAGCAGGTGGGACCTTAGTTTACCTGCCAGGTATCGAACCTATGTACCCTGCATGGCAAGGCAGATTCTTAACCACTGGACCACCAGGGAACTCCTCCTTTAAAAAAAAAAATTTATTTTTTTTTCTTTTCTGGCTTTAATAAAAGTAAACTCATTAACAGCTTTTTGTTGAGAAAGTCACATTTAATAGGCAGACTATTTGTAATACTATATAAAATATGTCTGTTTTGTAAACATGGAAATCCTATACTAAATGAAATACGTAAGCCTATCAAACTTTGTTGTTAAAAATCAGAATTTGTTAAAGGTCATTTCACGCTCACAATTAACTGTGAACATAAGTGGTCCAGGATCTTTTACAGTGGGAGGTTTCTAAGCATCATTCTAAGCTTTTCTATGCTAATTGGTGTTTACATTGTTCTTATTTTGGGGTCCATTTTGTTCATGTGTATTTTTACTAGGAATCACTACTTTCTTCTAGGTTTCCAACTTGAAATAATAAATTTCTCTTCAATTCACTCACTCAGTTGTGTTGTTGGAACATCCAGTTAGTCAAAATTTCAAACTCCTGTGGGGTCTGCTTATGGAATGAATTTTAATATATTTTTTCTCATCTCTAAGTAGGCAGTCTTCTCCGCTGTCTCCTTAGTGCATGTTCAGTTCAGTCCAGTCGCTCACTCGTGTCCAACTCTTTGCAACACCATGAATCGCAGCACATCAGGCCTCCTTGTCCATCACCAACTGCTGGAGTCTACCCAAACCCCCATCCATTGAGTCGGTGATGCCATCCAACCCTCTCATCCTCTGTCATCCCCTTCTCCTCCTGCCCTCAATCTTTCTCAGGATCAAGGTCTTTAAATAAGTCAGCTCTTTGCATCAGGTGGCCAAAGTATTGGAGTTTCGCATCAGGTAGCCAAAGTATTGGAGTTTCAGCTTCGACATCAGTCCTTCCAATGAACACCCAGGACTGGTCTCCTTTAGGATGGACTGGGTGGATCTCCTTGCAGTCCAAGGGACTCTCAAGAGTCTTCTGCAACACTACATCAAAAGCATCAATTCTTTAGCACTCAGCTTTCTTTATAGTCCAACTCTCACATCCATACATGACTACTGGAAAAACCATAGCCTTGACAAGATGGACTTTTGTTGACAAAGTAATGTCTCTGCTTTTTAATATGCTGTCTAGGTTAGTCATAACCTTCTTTCCAAGGAGTAAGCGTCTTTTAATTTCATGGCTGCAGTCACCATCTGCAGTGATTTTGGAGCCCAGAAAAATAAAGGCAGCCACTGTTTGCACTGTTTCCCCATCTATTTGCCGTGAAGTGATGGGACCAGATGCCATGACTTCGTTTTCTGAATGTTGAGCTTTAAGCCAACTTTTTCACTCTCCTCTTTCACTTTCATCAAGAGGCTCTTTAGTTCCTCTTCACTTTCTGCCATAAGCATAGTATCATCTGCATATCTGAGGTTATTGATATTTCTCCTGGAAATCTTGATTCCAGCTTGTGTTTCTTCCAGTCCAGCGTTTCTCATGATGTACTCTGCATAGAAGTTAAATAAGCAGGGTGACAATATACAGCCTTGACGTACTCCTTTTCCTATTTGGAACCAGTCTGTGTCCAAGGGACTCTCAAGAGTCTTCTGCAACACTACATCAAAAGCATCAATTCTTTAGCACTCAGCTTTCTTTATAGTCCAACTCTCACATCCATACATGACTACTGGAAAAACCATAGCCTTGACAAGATGGACTTTTGTTGACAAAGTAATGTCTCTGCTTTTTAATATGCTGTCTAGGTTAGTCATAACCTTCTTTCCAAGGAGTAAGCGTCTTTTAATTTCATGGCTGCAGTCACCATCTGCAGTGATTTTGGAGCCCAGAAAAATAAAGGCAGCCACTGTTTGCACTGTTTCCCCATCTATTTGCCGTGAAGTGATGGGACCAGATGCCATGATCTTCGTTTTCTGAATGTTGAGCTTTAAGCCAACTTTTTCACTCTCCTCTTTCACTTTCATCAAGAGGCTCTTTAGTTCTTCTTCACTTTCTGCCATAAGCATAGTATCATCTGCATATCTGAGGTTATTGATATTTCTCCTGGAAATCTTGATTCCAGCTTGTGTTTCTTCCAGTCCAGCGTTTCTCATGATGTACTCTGCATAGAAGTTAAATAAGCAGGGTGACAATATACAGCCTTGACGTACTCCTTTTCCTATTTGGAACCAGTCTGCTGTTCCATGTCCGTTCTAACTGTTGCTTCCTGACCTGCATACAGGTTTCTCAAGAGGCAGGTCAGGTGGTCTGGAATTCCCACCTCTTTCAGATTTCTCCACATTTTACTGTGATCCACACAATCAAAGGCTTTGGTGTAGTCAATAAAGCAGAAATATATGTTTTTCTGGAACTTTCTCGCTTTTTCGATGATCCAGTGGATGTTGACAATTTGATCTCTGGTTCCTCTGCCTTTCCTAAAACCAGCTTGAATATCTGGAATTTCAGAGTTCATGTAATGCTGAAGTCTGGCTTGGAGAATTTTGAGCATTACTTTGCTATCGTGTGAGATGAGTGCAATTGTGCAGTAGTTTGAGCATTCTTTGGCATTGCCTTTCTTTGGAATTGGAATGAAAACTGACCTTTTCCAGCCCTGTGGCCACTGCTGAATTTTGAGCATTACTTTACTAGTGTGTGAGATGAGTGCAATTGCGTGGTAGTTAGAGCATTCTTTGGCATTGCCTTTCTTTGGAATTGGAATGAAAACTGACCTTTTCCAGTCCTGTGGCCACTGCTGAGTTTTCCAAATTTGCTGGCATATTGAGTGCAGCACTTTCACAGCTCATCTTTTAGGATTTGAAATAGCTCAGCTGGAATTCCATCACCTCCACTAGCTTTGTTCATAGTGATGCTTTCTAAGGCCCACTTGACTTCACATTCCAGGACATCTGGCTCTAGGTGAGTAATCACACCATTGTGATTATCTTGGTCGTGAAGATCTTTTTTGTACAGTTCTTCCGTGTTTTCTTGCCACCTCTTCTTAATATCTTCTGCTTCTGTTAGGTCCAGACCATTTCTGTCCTTTATCAAGCCCATCTTTGCATGAAATGTTCCCTTGGTATCTCCAATTTTCTTGAAGAGATCTCTAGTCTTTCCCATTCTATTTTTTCCCTCTTTCTCTTTGCATTGATCACTGAGGAAGCCTTTCTTATCTCTTCTTGCTATTCTTTGGAACTCTGCATCCAAATGGGTATATCTTTCCTTTTCTCCTTTGCTTTTTGCTTCTCTTGTTTTCACAGCTATTTGTAAGGCCTCCTCAGACAGCCATTTTGCTCTTTCGCATTTCTTTTTCTTTTTGCATTTTTTTTCCCTTGAGGATGATCTTGATTCCTGTCTCTTGACTTTATTTTTTTTCTCTTTCTAGTTTCTACCAAATTGTCATAATTAATGAGCACATAATGATACACTAATTATTGCAAAGACATAGTTTATTCAGTTTCCCTCCCTTCTACCTTTTTCTTTTCCAGTATTGCATCATATTTAAGTTTTATTTTGTTTTTGCAGAGGTGAGGAGACTTAATCTGTCACAAGAGAATTCCTCCAGTTATCTTTGAGAGAAATTAAAAAATCAGAAAAGGTCTTTATATTTACTGCCATGCTTACCATTTTATTACTATCCTTATCATGTTTACTTTTACTGCCCTTTCTATTTTATTGTCTTTATATTACTGCAAAGTTTATCATATTAAATGCTTAAGGAATCATTAGTCTCTATTAGACTCTATTAGTCTTTGCCCTACTTCATTCCGCATTCCAAGGCCAAATTTGCCTATTATTCCAGGTATTTCTTGACTTCCTACTTTTGCATTCCAGTCTCTTATATGAAAAGGACATCTTTTTGGGTATTAGTTCTAAAAGGTCTTGTAGGTCTTTATAGAACCATTCAGCTTCTTCAGTGTTACTGATTGGGGCATAGACTTGGATTACCATGATATTGAATGGTTTGCCTTGGAAACGAACAGAGATCATTCTATTGTTTTTGAGATTGCATCCAAGTACTGCATTTCGGAGGACTTCCCTGGTGGCTCAGACGGTAAAGCATCTGCCTGCAATGTGGAGACCCGGGTTCGATTCCTGGGTTGGGAAGATCCTCTGGAGAAGGAAATGGCAATCCACTCCAGTACTCTTGCCTGGAAAATCCCATGGACAGAGGAGCCTGAGAGGCTACAGTCCATGGGGTCGCAAAGAGTCGGACACGACTGAGTGACTTCACTTCACTGCATTTCGGACTCTTTTGTTGATCATGATGGCTACTCCATTTCTTCTGAGGGATTCATGCCTGCAGTAGTGGATATAATGGTCATCTGAGTTAAATTCACCCATTTTAGTCCATTTTAGTTCGCTGATTCCTAGAATGTTGATGTTTGCTCTTGTCATCTCCTGTTTGACCACTTTCAATCTGCCTTGATTCATGGACCTGACATTCCAGGTTCCTATGCAATACTGCTCTTTACAGCATCGGACCTTCCTTCTATCACCAGTCACGTCCACAGCTGGATATTGTTTTTGCTTTGGCTCCATCCCTTCATTCTTTCTGGAGTTATTTCTCCACTGATCTCCAGTAGCATATTGGGCGCCTACTGACCTGGGGAGTTTCTCTTTTGGTATCCTATCATCTTGCCTTTTCATACTGTTCATGGGGTTCTCAAGGCAAGAATACTGAAGTGGTTTGACATTCCCTTCTCAGGCGGACCATATTACCATGCCCGCCCGTCTTAGGTGGCCCCACAGGGCATGGCTTAGTTTCATTGAGTTAGACAAGGGTGTGGTCCTAGTGTGATTAGATCGACTAGTTTTCTGTGATTATGGTTTCAGTGTGTCTGCCTTCTTGCAACCTCTACCGTCTTATTTGAGTTTTTCTTACCTTGGGTGTGGGGTATCTCTTCACGGCTGCTCCAGCAAAGCGCAGCCACTGCTCCTTACCTTGGAGGAGGGGGGTATCTCCTCACCGCCGCCCCTCCTGACCTTGAACGTGGCAGAGCTCCTCTAGGCCCCTCGAGCCCACGCAGCCACCGCTCCTTCAGTGTCTGGTCAATGTTTCCATGTAGAAGGCTGCAGTCATCATCGGATTCAACTCCCTGTTTTCCTTCTTTCAGAGGTCGCAATCCTGTGCTGCCCAGTTGTATGGTATCTAGAAATAGTTGTTTTATAAATTTTGTCCAGTTTACTAATTGTTTACTGTGGAAGGCTAGTCTGGTATCAGTTATTCTATCATGGTCAGAAATGGAAATGTAAAGGTTTTTTTAAAGATATGAATTATCTCTAAAGAGCTAAAAAGCTTCTTTCCCAAAGCTCCAGTTCATCTGGAAACTTTCAATGCCCTTCATTGTTTGGAGGAGGATATTAAATTTTCTTATATCTGGATCAATCTTTTTGGTTATCAGATTATGCTAATTATAAATCAATCCCTATGACAAAGTGGATTGTAATCCCTAATTTGCTTGGTGTGTTCAAGACTCACCTTTGAAACCGAAGGTAGAGTCAGGTGACCTAAAGTATTTTAAACTCTATGAGGGAGAGGTGGATTCCTGAGTGGAAAGTATGGACAATGCTAAGGTGACGGAAGGAAGGATTAAATTCTGGGGTAGGTAACTAACATATATTCAGTACTTCTATTTTATAAATGATAAGTGGAAAGACAGAGAGGTTAGGTGACCTGACCAACATCTCAGATATAGTGAGTGACTGAATTAGAACTGATCCATCTAACTCCAAAGTCAATGGTGATGGCAAAAAGCAATGTATTAAAATGGACTTTATAAATTATAAAAAATAGACTTTATAAATTATAAAGAAACTTTCATATACCTTCATTTGTTTTAATTCTTCAATTTAATGGGTTAAGCAAGGTAGATATTCACCCTGTTTTACAGATAAGGATAATAAAGTGATTGATACAGGTTGACTGAAGAATATATGATTTGTGCAGAACTAGGATTAGAACCTAAATCCTCCTGCTATTTTCATGGACAGATCTTTCCAATATTTCTTTAGTTATTTATCCCAGTTTCGCCCCCTCCCCATTCTCTTACCTGTTAAAGAGAATAGATTCCAGAACTTCATTGTGAACCATTTGGTTTTTGTTTCTTAATTTTACAGCTGGTTGCTTTCACTGGGAGTCAAAAACCACATAATGAAAGATAAAATAATGTGTTTGTTTTATTGCTTTTCTTGGTGAAAGGTCTTGGCTCATGGGACAAATTCACTTTGTTCGGCAACTTGAGATAATCAGAAATTGATTACTTGAATCACTTAAATCTCTTTATCATTTAAATCTTTTCATGCAGAATTAAAGATGGTCATAGGGCAGAGACTAGAGGGAGAAGACTGCAATTCATGCTTTTTCTAAAAGTAAAAAAGCAATTAGAAGACAGTATCTTGGAGAGAGCAAGGGCTTTGGAGACTGGAAGATCTGAATTAAATCCCATCTCAGCTACTTAGTTACTTAAGGATTTTAAGCCTCAGTTTTCTCAGTTATAAAGTGAGAAGGGTCATTTTAAGAATTACGTAAAGAGGGCTACAGTAGTACCATCCTATGGTTAATACTCCACAGCAGCTATAATTTTTATTATGTTAATACTATGGAAAATTCTGGAGCTCTGAGAGCAGTGTAGTAAGATTTTTATCTTTGTTAGATATTTTCTCTAGTAAGATAATCAGGGTCCAAAGTCTTAAAAAAAACTTGTTAGGCTGAGATAGTTACTTTTTCTTGGCCTGAAAACCAGAATACCTTGAACCCTTGAGTTTAGAGCAATGATTAAGGGGACAGGCCTGGAGTCAGAATATCTGAGTTGCTCTCCAGCTGAATACGGTCTAATATCTCTGAATATCAGTCTAAGCTGCAGTTTCAACATTGATAAAATGAGATGATGATCATAAATGTGTGTCTACTGACAGACTTAGCTTAAAACAAAGTAAGGCAATCTCTGTAAAATACTCAAGGACTTATACCAGTAAGAACTCCAACAGGTCTGCTCAAATTGGAGAAGAACCTGGCGTGAAGTGGAAATGAAGCCATTTCCTGGTTGTCCATGAACTCTGCATTTAACTCTCACCACTGAATTATGGATTAGCTTCCTCTGAATGTCTATGTGTGTGAAGTCGCTCAGTCGTGTCCGATTCTTGCAACCCCATGGACTGTAGCCCACCAGGCTCCTCTGTCCATGAGATTCTCCAGGCAAGAATACTGGAGTGGGTTGCCATTTCCTTCTCCAGGGGATCTTCCCAACCCAGGGATCGAACCCAGGTCTCCTGCATTGCAGGCAGACGCTTTATCCTCTGAGCCACCACTATCTTTATTTTTTTTTTTCCCATTGCTTTTAAAATCTCTTGAGAGCTGGACTGTCTCATTGTGGAAGCTGCTCACTCAGAGAAGGTTGCTGAAGTCATCGTAGGTAAATGCATTGCAGGCAGACTGATTGTGGGCAGAGGCTGTGGAACACCCAGAAAAGTATGAGAAATGTTACAGTTAGAAAATGCTGCCAGCACAGGAGGGTGAGGGGCATCAAATGGCGGCCAGAAGGAACTTGGAGGAAATCATATTCAGTGCAGTGCTGAGGAACAAAAGTTTGAAGAAGCTGAGACAGTAACCCCGGGCTTTACGGGAGGAATCATAGCATATTTCTAGGTTTGAGAATGGAAAAGTACATTTAAAATAAACTTGAGAAGGTCCAATAATATATTCAGCTCATGGCTTCCCAACATGATGCCAGATGGGAAACAGGAGTCCCAGAGGGTCTACCAGCCAGACATCTCAGAGGGGAACTTCATTCATTGAAGAGCTCTTATAGACCAGTAACATGTATGTCACGTTAGCTAATCCTCACAGCAACTCTGTAGGGCAGGCACTATTATCAAATCCATTTTGAATAGAGATCAGTAACTTTCCCCAGGTCATGAGACTAATCAACATTAGAAATACCCATCTTCTGTCATTTAGTTTAACATGGTTACTTTAACTTCTGAAAAACCTGGGGAATAAATCCACTGGAGATGACAACAAATTTATGTAAACAAAAGTTAGGCAGACAGTTCAGTTCAGTTCAGTTCAGTCACTCAGTCGTGTCCAACTCTTTGCAGCCCCATGGCCTGCCGCATGCCAGGCTTCCCTGTCCATCACCAACTCATGGAGCTTGCTCAGATGCATTCCATCAGGTTGGTGGTGCCATCCGACCATCTCATCCTCTGTCATCCCCTTCTCCTCCTGTCTTCAATCTTTCCCAGCATCAGGGTCTTTTCCAGTGAGTCAGTTCTTTGCATCAAGTGGCCACAGTATTGGAGTTTCAGCTTCAGCATCAGTCCTTCCAATAAATATTCAGGACTGATTCCCTTCCGGATGGACTGTTTTGATCTTCTTGCAGTCCAAGGGATTCTCAAGAGTCTTCTCCAGCACCACAGTTAGAAAGCATCGCTTCTTTGGTGCTCAGCTTCTTTATGGTCCAACTCTCACATTCATACATGACTACTGGAAAAACCATGGCTTTGACTAGATAGACCTTTGTTGGCAAAGTAATGTCTCTGCTTTTTAATATGCTGTCTAGGTTGGTCATAGCTTTTCTTCCAAAGAGCAAGTGTCTTTGAATTTCATGGCTGCAGTCACCGTCCACAGTGATTTTGGAGGTCAAGAAAATAAAGTCTGTCACTGTTTGCATTGTTTCCCCGTCTGTTTTCCATTAAGTGATGGGACCGGACACCATGATCTTAGTTTTTTGAATGTTGAGTTTTAAGCCAGCTTTTTCACTCTCCTCTTTCACCTTCATCAAGAGGCTCTTTAGTTCCTCTTCACTTTCTGCCACAAAGGTGGTATCATCTGCATATCTGAGGTTATTGATATTTCTCTGCTGCTGCTGCTACTAAGTCGCTTCAGTCGTGTCCGACTCTGTGCGACCCCATAGACGGCAGCCCACTAGGCTCCTCTGTCCCTGGGATTCTCCAGGCAAGAATACTGGAGTGGGTTGCCATTTCCTTCTCCAATGCATGAAAGTGAAAGTGAAGTCACTCAGTCGTGCCCGACTCTTAGCAACCCCATGGACTGCAGCCTACCAGACTCCTCCATCCATGGGATTTTCCAGGCAAGAGTACTGGAGTGGGTTGCCATTGCCTTCTCCGTGATATTTCTCTGCTTCGTACTATATCAGTGTTCTTAGGAATCTAGGCTTAAGGAGTTTTCTAGAACTATTAAATAAACCACATGGTTCGAGGAGCACTTGGAATTTTCCACCAAACACCAGGAAGTTCCTGCTGATCACATAGGGTGGCTTCTATGAGTTCAGTCTGTTCCCTCCATTTTAATCAAGAGCACATCAATGCTATTTTAAAATTCAACCAGATATTTAGATTGCCTGGGATTCAACTTCTCCCTCAACAAATTCAGCCCAAAGAGAGAGGTCTGGGCCAAGGCCTTCAGGTCCTTTGCCTCCACATGCTCTAGGAAGTTGGGGGGAATCCCCCATCTCTAAGATTTTCCTTTTAGTTGACTCATTCTCTAAATGACTGCTGGCCTAACAAAGTGACCTCAGAATTGGTGTGAGGCCAGCAGAATATCCTTCCAAGAGCAAGATTCAATCCTCAAATTCATTACCCTCTAAAAAGAGGCTGTATAGGTCTTTCTGAGGATTTCTAGAGGCCTTTTTCATCTGATCTCATAAGATTCTTATCAACGAGGTCAGCTTTGCCTCTTTACTTTCCTGGAAGCCATGGGCCATGTACTATCATCCCTTTTTTGAAAGTTACCCTACCCTTCACCCAAGTTCATTTTTCTATTTATTTAGCGTCTGCCTTTTGTTTGGATCAGTTTCCAGAACCATCCTCTAATGAAATTAGAAGTTTTTTTAGTTTTTCCATGTTGCTTCATAAATGTTTAAGCTGACAAGTAACTTACCTGTTCTGTTAGAGTAGAAAGTTCCCTCTGAGTTGGGTTCCAGAACCAAACCATTCATTTCAGGATGGATAGTACTCCTTTCTCAGTCACGCCTTTCTACCAGCCATCACCAAATAGGGTGTTCCTGTTATTAATAGCTCTGGGCTAATAACTGTTCTCTGCAGTTCTTCTTCCTTGGGCAAGGGTATTAATTACCACAATATCCCACCCTCTGCCAGAGTTAGTGCAAGGGGAAGAGTGGAGTAGAAACAGTGCTGTCGTTACTGACTAGTGGGATAGTTTTGGTCATATTCTTGAATAACTATTTCCCGATATTCAACATACCTGAAGTAAAGTGAAGTGAATGTCACTCAGTCGTGTCCAGCTCTTCTCCAGGCCAGAATACTGGAGTGGGTAGCCATTCCCTTCTCCAGGGGATCTTCCCAACCCAAGGTCTCCCACACTGCAGGCATGTTCTTTCCTGCCTGAGCCACCAGGGAAGCCCATATCTGAAGCTGGAAAATACCAGAGACTAGCACCCTCTCCCCTGCCCCCAGTCTCCTATGAGTAGGATTTTGATTGTCCTGATTTGCCTTTGTGGAGAAGCATTTCCCTAATTTTTCTATTCTAAGAGAATAGAATTGGGGATGAGAAAGTTGGAATCTTATTTCCTGAAAAAAAGAGTTTTGTGGAATCACGTTGAAGATATATTTAGGACAGGGCTCATTCTCATGTGTGATTTAGCATGTTTTTTTCTTTTTTTTCCAGGAAATAGGATGCATTTAAACTGAGAAGAGTGTTTGGCTTGTATAACTCACTCTAAAAGTTTAATGAGACTCTAGTGTTGAGAGTATGAGTGTGCAGAGTGCTGAGATGGTTTCTTTTGCTCACTGACCAGTCCCTGTGAGCAGGGTTTGGACTGTCATCCCTGGTCAGCAAGAAGAGGAAGTGAGTAAGAGAAAAAGCCAACAAGGAGAGAGAAATAGTGACAGGTTCCAGATTTCCTTTGTTTTTCTTTCTTTTCTTCAGCTCAGGGTGGGAGGGAAATAATTTAAAGAGTCTACAGGTGCTATTCCCTGAGGGCAATAGATGGAAACTTTAAAAATAATTAAAGTAAAATAGACATCTTTGGGGGAATTTCATTCGTGGAAATTATAGAGATAGTTGGAGGATTTCTTTTCCATGCTACCTGGAATATTCCTCTCCTGCCTTCTCCCAACCTACCTCCTCCTGAGTGGTAAAATATCAAAGTAAAATTGTTCAAATACAAAACCAGAAGTAGCACAGTAGCACCACTAAGGTTGGATTTGGAAAAGATACACTTTTTCACACATTCTATGGGTTTGGAGGGGAAAGAAGAATATAAGATTGTGGAGAAATAGATGTCTTGGTATGAGAATAACTTTAACAGGGAAAAAAGGTCACAACCTCTGGGCTTTGCTACCCAAGGGAAGGAAGTCTTAGGGTCTGGCTCCACTTTCCAGGCCAGGCACTTGGCTAAAGTGATTTCCCTCTGAAAGGCTGCTGAGTAAAGAGCATCCCACAGTTTGGAAGCTTGATTCCTAGCTCAAATGTCATTTCAGACAGAGCTCAGTGCTTTGCTTTGTGTGTGCATGTGGGAGACATTCCTTTATTAGGGTAAGACCACCACAAATACCTCATTTTGAATTGGAGAACTGCGAGACCATGTGGTTTCCAGGACAAAAATCCTCTGCTGTTCCTATAAAGGTTCACTTCCTTGTGGGCAGAGTTGAATCTTTGCAGATTTTATTTCCTTTTGGAAAGTGCTGCTTTTCTAAATATGACTTAGACTGCACTGATATTAAAACTTATTTGTGTTTCTTAATATTATATATAATACCAGACCACTTAACCTGCCTCTTGATAAATCTGTATGCAGGTCAGGAAGCAACAGTTAGAACTGGACAGGGAACAACAGACTGGTTCCAAACAGGAAAAGGAGTACGTCAAGGCTGTATATTGTCACCCTGCTTATTTAACTTCTATGCAGAGTACATCATGAGAAACGCTGGACTGGAAGAAACACAAGCTGGAATCAAGATTGCCGGGAGAAATATCAATAACCTCAAATATGCAGATGATACCACCCTTATGACAGAAAGTGAAGAGGAACTAAAAAGCCTCTTGATGAAAGTGAAAGAGGAGAGTGAAAACATTGGCTTAAAGCTCAACATTCAGAAAATGAAGATCATGGCATCTGGTCCCATTACTTCATGAGAAATAGATGGGGAAACAGTAGAAACAGTGTCAGACTTTATTTTTTGGGGCTCCAAAATCACTGCAGATGGTGACTGCAGCCATGAAATTAAAAGACGCTTACTCCTTGGAAGAAAACTTATGACCAACCTAGACAGATATTCAAAAGCAGAGACATTACTTTGCCGACGAAGGTCCGTCTAGTCAAGGCTATGGTTTTCCCTGTAGTCATGTATGGATGTGAGAGTTGGACTGTGAAGAAGGCTGAGCGCCGAAGAATTAATGCTTTTGAACTGTGGTGTTGGAGAAGACTCTTGAGAGTCTCTTGGACTGCAAGGAGATCCAACCAGTCCATTCTGAAAGAGATCAACCCTGGGATTTCTTTGGAAGGAATGATGCTGCAGCTGAAGCTCCAGTACTTTGGCCACTTCATGCGAAGAGTTGACTCATTGGAAAAGACTCTGATGCTGGGAGGGATTGGGGGCAGGAGGAGAAGGGGACGACCGAGGATGAGATGGCTGGATGGCATCACAGACTCGATGGACGTGAGTCTGAGTGAGCTCTGGGAGATGGTGATGGACAGGGAGGCCTGGTGCTGCCATTCATGGGGTCGCAAAAAGTCAGACACAGCTGAGCGACTGAACTGAACTGAACTGAATATATATATGGAATCTTGAAAATGGCACTGATGAAACTATTTGCAGGGCAGAAATAGAGCTGCAGACATAGAGAACAGACCTGCAGCCAGCTGGGGGAGGAGCGGGTGGAATGGATTGAGAGGAGCGCTGAATCACAGGCATTACCAACGTGCAGCAGATAGCTAGTGTGCTGTCTAACACAGGAAGCTCAACCTGGTACTCTATCACCACTTAGAGGGCTGGGATGAGCTGAGGGCGGGCAGAGAAGTTCAAGAAGAAGGGGACATATGGATACCTTTGGCTGATTGCCTTGCTGTACAGCAGGAACCAACACAACATTGTAAAACAATTATCCTCCAATGAAAAAAAAATTTTTAAGTGAAAAAAGAATAGTTGTTTTTCTTATGAAGTATTTGTGTGTGTGTATATTTTCACAGTTATCCACAGGCTATATATACATAGTATCAAATAATAAATATATATATTTTATATATTGATTGATTTATATATAGTATATGCTATGTTTCATATTATATATGTATTATAAAATATACAGTATCCTATATGTTATATATCATACATAATACTATAATATATAACTGTATATAACATTATAATTATATATAACATTATGCTATATGTTGTTCAATCACTAAGTTGTGTCTGACTCAATATAATTAATAAATGTAACACATAGTATATTGTTTATTTTCACTTGAATATAATTTTGTAATGAAAATCAATTGTCAGGTAGGTCATTGAGGGGTCAGGGAATTACTATGCTTACTTTAACTTATTCTGGAAAAATCTCTAATGAAGGTTAACATTTCAAGAGCTCTTAGCATACAGAACTTGGCAAATGGGTCAGAACTTGGCAAATGGTATTGGAGGGGAGCACATAACTTGACAGGGAATCAAAAAATGAGAATGTGGAAACATTGGAATAAAAGGGTAGCAAGAAATTTAGCTTTAAAGAAATGAAAATGTTTTAAGGAAGGGTAGTCTGGTGATGGACAGGGAGGCCTGGCGTGCTGCGATTCATGGGGTCGCAAAGAGTCGGACACGACTGAGCGACTGAACTGAACTGAACTGAACTGAGTCTGGTGAGAATTAAAAGTGGGGAATTCAGTAGATACTGCCTTGATAGCTCACTGCAGTGAGCTATGTGATTTGCATAAATGAATAGGTCTGAAACTTGGCATTTATAATAGAGTTTGTATTTTAAAGCTAGAAGGAAATATGGAAGGAAAAAGAACCTTTCTCAAGCATAATGAGCATAATGCTTTTACATGGATTTTTAGGGGAGTCAGTAGCTCTAGAGCCAGACAAAGATTCAAATCTCTGCTCTGCTACTGTTTTCCCTTTGTGACCCTGGGCAAATTAACGTTTCTGAGCTCTGGTTTCCTCATGTATAATATGGGGAGAGAAAACCTTCCTATGCAAGGGCTTTTTGTGAAATATAAAAGAAATTCTCGGAAGTCCATGGAATATTGCATCTACTAGGTGAATGTTAATTTCTGTATCCCTTTAATAATTTACAACATTGAGGCTAGAGATTAGGTGCGTCTTTGAAAATGAGATTTGGCCAAATTTAGGTGTCCTTTTACCTGGTCTGATTCCCACCTCCCTTCTCCCCAGTTACACTTTGTTGCCACTGGAGTTTGACTGACCTCTGCTTGGCGACCTGGACACATCCAGTCATGCCAGAAAACTAGGCAGTTTCTGGGAAGGCAACTACTCCTTTCTGTTTCCTAGAAAAGCCCCTAAACTAGCACTTGTGTGGAGACAGCAAGGCAAAAAGACAATAAACCATTCCTGACGATACAGAATTTAGTCCAGCGGTGGAGTCAGAAAAGTATGAGATACTGTATAATCCTAAATGGCCAGCACACAGCAGATCTGAATGCAAGGGTGAAGGCATTTATTGGGGAAAAAGTATTCCTTGGTGAGCCCCCGGGATGGGGAAGCTAAGCCTTCGGGTTATTATGGATATAAGATGAAAGCTGTGTTTCAGCTTAGATAATATTTCCTCCATCATTCTCTGGCATAATTACCTGGACATGTACAAGACACGTGATTGAACTTCGAGCTCACCGATTGGGATTCACAGGTGGCAGAAGCTCCCAAAAAGTCTGAGAGGTCGTTGTACGCGCTTACCTAAGCACACTGATGCTCCAGTGCTCTCTTAGTCACTCTGGGTATTTAAAAAGGCACTGCCTCAAGCTCCTTGTCTTTCCCCACTTGTTTTTTATGGCAGAATGTACAAGGATGAGCCTGTCTGCGTATCGTACAAGAGCCGTGTGACTTGTGGTTTTGTGAGCTGTGCCGGTAGCTCTTTCCAATGTGTAATATCCACCCTGCTCTTCGGAATAAACCCTAAGAGCATATATGTAAATGTGTTGATGTGTAGACATGAGACATAGTCCCCTCCACTGAGGCTGCGGTCCTGGTGGACAGACGGGAAACAGACACGCTGAGTGGTTTGTTCTCAGACAGTAACTGGAAAGATTGATGTCATTTTATAGTCCATATTTCACAATAAGGCTCTAAGCCTGGCTTTCTGTCCTCTCAGAACTGAACCATGTGCCAAGCCTTAAAAAGGAAAACTAAAAGCAGAACATGAAGAATATGTTCCATTATAAGCTCAGGAGGGAGGTGAAAAGTTTAAACAAATGAAAAACAGAATCGTTGTCAATGGTTGGCTATTGTGATTCAACATACTGATGTGCTCAGCCAACCATACTTTGGGGGCAAAAGAAAATATTACATACTAGAAGATAGATATTTAACTATTTTTCTGTAGCATGATAAAAATGCAGGCTTTCAGTCTTCTACTGACTCCTGTGTGCTACAGAGAAAGAGCTTTAATAAAGAGTGAAAGAACAGACCCCCGCCACAGGAGTATGAGCTGGTATAATCAGAGGAGGGAAAAGACCATATTATTTAGGATAAACAAGAAAGGGAGAGCAATTTAATTGGTTCCTGATGTCCCGCATAACACAGGCCAGAGCTCTTAAAACCTAGTGGCTTATTTTTATTTGTGAATAGATTTGATTTTTTTTTTTTCTTAAATGGGTTTTCCATCTGTGTTGGTGGAATTCCAGTTAAGAAACTTCCATCCTTGCTGCTTTGATCTTGTGCTCACCTTTCAAAGGCATAGAAAGATCTTCTTTTCCCTTTATGTAAAAGTACTTCCAGCCAATATTTAATATGAAAGAGATGTTTATCAGACTTGGGATGGGCATATTGAAGCTATTCAGGGGTTGGGGCTTTCTTTCCTTATTTCTTCTTTTTCTTATATACACTCTGCTTTTTTCCTATCAGCCTAGCTCCCTTGCCTATACTTCCTGTTGTGAGTTTGCACACAGAGGGAGGTAGAGGTGGCAATCAATAAAGTTGTTAATGTATGGATACCAAGGGGGAAAGGAGAGGGTGGGAGGAATTGCGAGACTGGGATGGACACATGTACACTACGGAAACTCCATATTAAACAGAGAACTAATGAGGACATACCATATAGCCCAAGGAACTCCACTTAATGCATTGTGATGGCCTGAATGGGAAAGAAGTCCAAAAGGAAAGGGATATATGTGTGTGTGCGGCTGATTATTTTGCTGTGCAGTAGACACTAACACAGCATTGTAAAGCAACTATACTCCAATAAAGATTAATTTTAAGAAAGTGAGAAGAATAGGAACTCAAGGGGGTTCCTGTGTAAGGGTCAAAGTGTGTTGGTCGTTCAGTCACGTCCGACTTTGTGACCCCATGACTGTAGCTCGCCAGATTCCTCTGCCCATGGGGATTCTCCAGGCAAGAATATTGGATTGGGTTGCCATGCCCTCCTCCAGGGGATCTTCCCGACCCGGGGATCAAGCCTGAGACTCTTACTTCTTCTGCATTGGCAGTTGAGTTCTTTACCACCAGTGCTGCCTGGGAGGCCCTCGTGTAAGGGAGAAGTGTGCGAGCCTGTGCATGCTAATTTGCTTCAGTCATGTCCAACTCTTTGCAACCCGCTGGACTATAACCCTCGAGGCTCCTCTGTGGGTTTCTCCAGGCAAGAATACCGGAGTGGGTTGCCATTTCCTTCTCCAGGGCACCTTCCCCACCCGGGGATCGAACCAGTGTCTCTTATGTCTCCTGCATTGTCAGGCAGATTCTTTACCCCTAGTGCTACTGCAGGAGACATAAGAGACATTGGTTCCATCCCCGGGTGGGGAAGGTGCCCTGGAGAAAGAAATGGCAACCCATTCTAGTATTCTTGCCTGGAGAATCCCGTGGAGAGAGAAGCCTGGAGGGCTACAGTCCAGAGGGTCGCAGAGTCATACACGACTGAAGCGAATTAGCACACACAGGCACGCACACTTTGCAATTATTCAATTGCAAAACCTCTGACTGACAGTGCACACGACTATTTCAGAGAGCTGACGATTCCAGTACTGTGTGCTTGCCAGATCTTGATGGGAACTCCAGACACAGAGGTGGTGTTTGGGAGGTAATTCTCCGTGGATATTGCTGTTCCTTTTCTTCCCTTTCCTATCTCTAGGAAAGCTATAAATTATTTAAATCAGCAAATCAAATAGGTCTCTTTGTGAACTTTTGCAAGTAAAACAGAATGTATAATTTTAAAAACAACTGATGATGATAAAATCTGTTTTCAGGTGAAAGAAGTTATCTTGTTCCTGGACACAAAACCTGGTCATCTGAGACAATTCAGGAGCCAATTAACATTTTTCAGCCCACTTTCTACATAATGTTTTTTATAAACTGTGATACTCACTGGTTAACTTACATATAATTACCATTGTTTCTTATGCAAAGTAAACACAGTTATAGTGATTGTGTTTCCCCTAATATTTAAAGCAAAACACTCCGTGAGATAGAAAGCCCTCCACTTTAAGGAAAGTGGAGTTTTGCAAAAATAAAACACAATAGAATAAATATTTGCACATTGAAAATAATTAATTATTTGAACCTCAAATTACTATATAATTCCTTTAAGTTACAAAATGTAGTTTAAGTAAACTTTTATTAACTGTAATTTAATTAGCATGCAACTTTTTAGTAACATCGATTGCAAAAAAAATAAATAAATAAATTTCTAAACAGTTTTCTTTTAGCTTTTTGTATTTAATAAAACAGCCACCAAAGACTTTGCCAGTGATATCCACATCTGCAGCCAACAGATTTTGAAGCGATTACTTCATTTTTTACTCAGACCTCTAAAACCATGAGGAAGAATGAAGCCTTTTACTCAGGGGCCATAGGATGGAAGCATTCTCAAAAAATAATTAGTGAAATTGTCATGAAGGGTAAGGAGGCAGGACCATGTTAGTTTCTAAACAGCCCTTTATCACACGTTCCAGATGATGGAACAGAAATGCTGGAGCAGCCAGTCAGCTATTTCCATGTTTCTCCCTGAATTGGAGGGAGGGGACTTTATGGATCCCAGCTGTGATTATTTTGGGGTTTCCTGACTCTTTACCATTCTCTAGGTTATAGTCTATGTGTCCAAAACTCAAGGGAAATTTTGTTCCAGCAGCTCTTGCCCAAGTTAGTTTTCTTTTCTTTCCTTTTTAAAAATTTTATAAAGAGTATTAGATACTTACAAGGTTCCGCATACTACTATGATGTTCTTAAATGCCAGGTTAAAGTGGACGAGGCTGGGGAGACAGAGGGAAGGGAGGGGGGGAGGATGGGACAGAGAGAGGATGAATGAATGAAAAAAAAGGGAGGAAGAAACACTAGAGACCAGAAAATGAGCCCACCGTATTTCATTGCTTTCCCAAAAAGGAAAAAGGGAAGAGAGAAAGAAAGGAACCAAAGAATCAGGAATTCAGAGGACTGAAGGCCTTATCTACTTTTACTTCTTAAGTTTTAGTGCATATCACAATCATCTGGGAAGCTTGTAAAATTGAGAATTCTCAGACTCCTCAATGGTTTCTGATTCATCTGGAGCTCAGGAATCTGAATTTTTAACAAGAAACAAGCTAATTGTCTTAATAATGTTGAAGGGCAATTTCTCCCAGGTATTGGTGCCTGTGAAAGTTGCCTGAAGCAGGCCTGTAGGCACATAATTAAGTCACAAAAGCAGAAAGAAGAATGAACATTTGAGAGGAAACTAGGGGAATGCAATCAGAAGAGTGTGTTTGGAGCAAAACAAGAGACCTCTTGGGATGAGGGAGAATGAGGCTTAAAAGAGAAAGATTCTTTTTACCTTCTAACATCCAGATTTGCCTGATGAAATGAAATAAAAGATGGAAAAATGAGAAGACATAGAAGATGACCAAGTTGCTGTTAAGGCATTAATAAAATTAACCAAAACTTAAGGCTGAATTCCTTGCTCATTTAATAAGTCCTCTGTCCCAACATTTCCCTTTGTGATACTTACTATACCATAGGAAAATCATGAGAAAGTATTATTAGAAATAAGTGACTGAATTCTTTGCCCTTTTTCCAAGAAGTTCTACCGAGGCACCTGCCTTTTATTAGAGAGGAAGATGGAATTTTAAAATAACTGAAGAAAACTGGATCCGGAAGAGATAGGATCTAAAGTTGCCAGTGGAAAGATGGAAGTCTGTTATTGCCCACCTCAGAAAAATTTCAAAACGTCAAAGTTGAAGTGTCTATTTTAAGAGTTTAGAGTTCAAAATGCTATCTGGTTAGCCACTGATGACACAAAATTTCTTTGTATGAGGGACTTGGAGGTAGCGATAGGTTTGGGAAGGAGCTGGAGTTGGGTTTGTATAGCACTTTACATAAGTTTGAGAAAGTCAGCTGTTCACCTCAAAGGGTGAGGGGTGATGGAGATTATTGATGGTAGGTGGGGTGGCTAAAGCCATTCCAGTCGAGTCTCTTTTTTTGAAGTTCCTGTAGTGAGGCTGCTATTCCCTGAAGCAGACTCACATAAAGTCTCACTAAAATAGCTGTGAAACTACAGAGAAAATGAAAACATGGGTCTTAAAGAGACTGATAATCAATCGCCTGCATTCTGGAGGGGACGTAGCTGACTACAAAGACATTGAAATGATCTATGCACAGCTTACCACCTGAAAGAAAGCGAGGTGGGCATTTCCCCCACTTCAGCAGACGCTCACTGGTCTGCCAGTCCAACCAGTGCCCTTGGTCCCCTGAATGGCACACACAGGTCTGGGAAGCCATCTCTCCAGCCACCTCCTCTGCTGATGCCGTGTTACAGCCCTCACACTTCACACATTGATGAACTTTGCATTGGACAAGGCTAGGTGGGGCTTCCCTACATCCAGGGAAGCAGTCTACTAGCTCCAGGGTCCTCAGTTTCCCTGATGCCTTTTCTGGATGTTTTTTTATTGACACCTATGCTCATAGAAGGAAAAATGAGATTCCCAAGCTCTGGCTTCATCCTTCTTTTCCCCAGACTCCACTAGGAAAAGAAAAGATGGACTTTTCACTCCTTCCTGTGGTCTTTGCTTTCTGAGTTCTCCTTGCTTAATACTTGTAGTGGAAGTCTATGATCAAATTAGTTGTTAGGAAAGTGAGACCAAGGAATTTAAAAAATCCTTTTCTCTCTGGACAAAGCCATTTGACGGAAACTGAACACTGACCTTTCTTTCTCCTACATTCCTGCTATTAGAAGTCCTAATTACCCCTAACGATCATCCAAATCAGATGGCTACCCCCAAAGCACAAACCACATTAAAACATTTCAAAAACACTGTTCTCTAACACAAATATTTCTCCAGTTTATTGTTTTAAAAGTGTCACTTGTTCTATTTAGAGGCAATTACTGAGTAAACTGCCCTCTCAAGACTTGCATTTCCCTTCCCTTCTATCTGGGATGTGGCCTTCCACTCCTCTATTACCCCCTTATCTACTTTCCTCAGAGCTCTGTCCATGTGCCATCTTTACAAAAGGTCTTTACTGCCCAATGCCTAATCACTCTGCATCCACTTTTCTCTAATGCCCTTCAGAGCTCTGATTGCTGCCTGACACAGCATCTGCTTAGTGGTTGACATTCTGTCTCCTCGCATTGGACTGTAAGCTCCTTGAGCGATAGCTATACTTTCTTCACTGTTGTGTCTCCAAGGCCAAAAATGGGACTTTCTGCAATTATTCAGATGTAGCTTGTTTTCTCTTTTGACCTCATTTTGAGATCACTTATGAATGAAATTACAAGTTGCTTTTAAACTCCCGGATATACTTTTATGAAGTTATTTTGAAATTTTATAATACTGCCATCTATTTTTAAATGTTGCTATTTTTTTAATCGTAGCTGTCAGTTCAGATTGATTTGTACTTTCTTTTGCTATCTTAAAATCTTCTTATGCTTCCAATAATTTTTGCTTTATTTGAGATGGCATGGCACTATGTGATACACAGTTGCATTAATGCCTCTTTTTGATAAATTATGCTGTTGGTTTGTCTGAACTGTCCATCTGTATCTCATTTCATTTTTTCCTTGACTGTTACTTATTCTGATCTTAATGCCATTCTCGAGTTTTTAAACTAGCATTTGCCTAGTATTTTCCTGTTCTGCTTATTTTCAAACTTATATTTTTGTTTTAGGTCTGCTTCTTTGAAGCAGCAGATAATTGTTATTTTACTCAAATACTCAGCCTTAAAGAAAAAAAAAAAGCTCTGTATAGAGCTTCTCCATCTTTGGCTGCAAAGAATATAATCAATCTGATTTCGGTGTTGACCATCTGGTGATGTCCATGTGTAGAGTCGTCTCTTGTGTTGTTGAAGAGGGTGTTTGCTATGACCAGTGCGTTCTCTTGGCAAAACTCAGCCTTTGTCCTGCTTCATTTTTTACTCCAAGGCCAAACTTGCCTGTTTTTCCAGGGATCTCTTGACTTCCTACTTTTTCATTCCAGTCCTTAACCTGTAGTAGAGTATAATCTGCAAAAATACTGAATCACTATGCTGTACACCTGAAGCCAATATTGTAACTCAACTACACTTCAACTTAAAAAAGAGAGAGTCCTTGGACTTGATGGCAAATGGTCTTCTTCACGGTACCCTCCCACTTACTTTACATTTCTCAGGCTTCATCAATATGCTGGCCCGAGTCTGGTGCAGGTATCTTTGTGTCTGCTTCTACTGTGTCTTTAGCCTCACAGTGGTTACCCTGGGCGATATGTACAGTCAGTGGGAATCATGTCTAGTCATTCAGGTGAACCCCCTGAAAACCCCACCTTCGTGCTTTCTCCTGGCATAGACTGAGGCTGGGGAACAGGATGCCATTAGCAGTTAGGGGCTGTTGTGCCATCTCTCATACCATGCACGTCTGTCCCTACTTGTTAGTGTTTCTCTGTAGAAACCACATACTCAGAATCTCCTTATTTTTAGCTGCCAGCCTTACTAACCCATTTTTGTAAAACTGGAAAAGTTTTCTTCAACACCTATTATCTCCCTTTCACTATCTCTATTAAAAATTCTGTTTCTTTGCTTTTTACTGGGTATTGACAATGATCACTAACATTGTTAAATATTTTATGTATCAAGTATTTAGATTTTATATAAATTAATCATTTAATCCTCATGGCAATCCAATGAAGGAAGCACTGTTTGCTCAACGTCATAGATAAGGACTTGGCACCTAGAATCAACACCTAGAAAAGATAACTCACAGGACAAGAAGAAATAGCTAAAAAGGAGTGGAGCTAAACTTGAGCCCAGATCATCTAACTGCAACCTCTGCCACCCTATCACAACACATACTGCTGTTACACTCTGTTCTAGGAGAAGTCCAGTGGTGCATCTAACCACTAATTTTATTTCCAGAAATGTTCATTCTGCCACTTGTCGGTTTTGCTCTTGTTTGTTTATTTACAATCATACTTTTTAATCTATAAAAATTCATTCTTTCTTTTTGTGATTACTTTCTAATATTGTCTAATGGAAAACCATTTTATCTATACACTGTCCTTGGAATCGCATTGGGAGTTACCAGTTAGAATTAAAGTTCTCTTTAGTTTCCCCCATGACTAGTGTTAATAGAGGTCATTTTCTCTGACTCTTCAGAAGAGAACCATTTTTCTGTCCGGTGGCAGAGTCTCTTCTTTGATCTAGTTATTTCTCACGGTCCACTCACTTATGAGTGAAGGGTTAGACTAATCGGCACCAGGGGCCAACGTGGGTTTCCTTAAAAATCTTGTTGGATTGTGTTGATCATCCCTTGGTAATCCTCTTCTCTTCCTGCCTCGTCGAGGGCAGGTAGGTGTAAAGATCCTGGATAAGCTGAGTTGGCTGGGCTGGGTCAAATTTTTTTCTTTTTTTTCCAGATGTGCAAGCTTAGAAGCAGACCTGAGGAATGGTCTCAGAACTGCCCCTTCAGTGAGTTCTTAGGGGCCAAATTCCTGCTCAACTTCACTTGTCCCAACTGAAATTATAGGTTGAATGATAGGCCAACCCGTCTGTATGTGGACCACTCAGAGTGGCTTTCAACATCCTGTGGTTTGCTCTCTGGTGATTGATCCTCAACCTGCCACTCACACAGCTTTTGCTCCTGGGATTCCAGGGACATTGACGGCAGGTTTGAAATGTAGTTTCCTGTGAGAAACAGGAGAGGTTACATGACTAAGCATGAGTGGGATTTTATTGAAATATTGAGCTGTCCCCGCCACACACCCGCACCTCCCCCATGTGGCTTTGTGGTGGAAAGTTTTACTGAGCAGAATTTTTGACTTCACTCTACTTCAGAAGCCTGCTACAGAGAATTGTCCATTTTATATATTTGAACTGTTCTCACCAAACCAAGTATGGAAATAAACACCAGAATTGGCCATCTGTACAGCATTATATTCATTTCTGTTCATTATTGTGGTATAATGGTTCATGACAATATCAATTAACATGACATCACAGTACTATACCACTTTACTCAGGGAGGGGATAGGGCATCTAACTTAAAGGTTCAGTTCAGTTCAGTTCAGTCGCTCAGTCATGTCTGACTCTTTGCGACCCCATGAATCGCAGCACCCCAGGCCTCCCTGTCCACCACCAACTCCCGGAGTTCACTCAGTCTCACGACCATCGAGTCAGTGATGCCATCCAGCCATCTCATCCTCTGTCGTCCCCTTCTCCTCCTGCCCCCAATCCCTCCCAGCATCAGAGTCTTTTCCAATGAGTCAACTCTTCACATGAGGTGGCCAAAGTACTGGAGTTTCAGCTTTAGCATCATTCCTTCCAGAGAAATCCCAGGGCTGATCTCCTTCAGAACGGATTTGTTGGATCTCCTTGCAGTCCAAGGGACTCTCAAGAGTCTTCTCCAACACCACAGTTCAAAGGCATCAATTCTTCTGCGCTCAGCCTTCTTCACAGTCCAACTCTCACATCCATACATGACCACAGGAAAAACCATAGCCTTGACTAGACGGACCTTAGTTGGCAAAGTAATGTCTCTGCTTTTGAATATGCTATATGCAGGTCAGGAAGCAACAGTTAGAACTGGACATGGAACAACAGACTGGTTCCAAATAGGAAAAGGAGTACATCAAGGCTGTATATTGTCACCATGCTTATTTAACTTCTATGCAGAGTACATCATGAGAAACGCTGGATTGGAAGAAACAAGCTGGAATCAAGATTGCCAGAGAAATATCAATAACCTCAGATATGCAGATGACACCACCCTTATGGCAGAAAGTGAAGAGGAACTAAAAAGCCTCTTGATGCGAGTGAAAGAGGAGAGTAAAAAAGTTGGCTTAAAGCTCAACATTCAGAAAACGAAGGTCATGGCATTCGGTCTCATCACTTCATGGGAAATAGATGGGGAAACAGTAGAAACAGTGTCCAACTTTATTTTTGGGGCTCCAAAATCACTGTTGATGGTGACTGCAGCCATCAAATTAAAAGACGCTTACTCCTTGGAAGAAAAGTTATGACCAACCTAGATGGCATATTCAAAAGCAGAGACATTACTTTGCCGACTTAAAGGTAGCCAATCCTATAAGAAAACCTGGAACCAAAAGGTTTTGTCCAAACAGGGATAAGGTGGTCCAATTAGATTCTCACTCTGAATAGTTCAAATGAGGAAATACAGTGAGAAACAGACAGCGGCAGGAAGAACAAAAGATAAAAGGGTGTATAGAGGGCTCTTGAGGTAGTTTAGAAACTACCATCAAGTTAAAGTTATGAAGAAGCAGAAAACACTTCAGTTAAATCAAAGATGTACAGTCAAGGGTGATTAATCAGTTGATAATATAAGAAGCAAGAAGACACAGAGAAAACAGAGATTGAGACAACAATGGAGTCACATAAAAGGCTTGTTTTACAGCAAGTATTACCAACCTATTGCTCTCTGAGATCCAGTTTTAGTCTCTGTGAGATCACTCAGAGCAGTGGAGTACACATGGATGGATGTTCAACAATTACATCCTCTAACTTTTGAGGGAAGATGATTGGGTTCTTAATTATCAGACCATGTGCATTTCAGAAGTTGAGAAAATAGAAAAGGGTCAGATTTTCTATGGGAAAAAAAATTTATCAACTTTCATTTTTTCCTTCTACTTGATACACTTAAAATTACAGTGAGAGAGACGGCATTTTGTTCTGAAATACTTGGTGAGCATCACTGGCAGTGTAGTTGACGTTTTCCTGGTAATTAAGAATGACACAAACGTATCCCTTATAAAATCCAAGCAGGCAAACCTTTCGGATATGAATCAAATGAAATACAAACAGCTGAGGGGCTTCTCTCAACATTTGAGCAGAAACAGTTTTCATTGTTGTTTGATAAAAATTTCAGCTTGATTGTTAGAGGAGAGGGCTTCCCAGGTGGCGCAGTGGTAAAGAACCCACCTGCCAATGCAGGAAATGCAAGAGACATGGTTTGATCCCTGGGTTGGGAGGATCTCCTGGAGAAGGAAATGGCAACTCATTCCAGTATTCTTGCCTGGAGAATTCTATGGACAGAGAAGCCTGGTGGGCTATAGTCCATGGGGTCACAAAGAGTCAGACACGACTGTGCAAGGTCTGAGGAAAAAGCAACAGGTGATGGCTGCAATAGCCTATAGAACCTAAAAAATACTAAAAGACCCTGACCAGATGGGGTGTAATTAAGGAGACATTGCAGAATGGAAACTATCTGCTCTGAAAAAGTGGAGAAGGCTATAGTGAAAGACTCATAAAACAGCAATACTATAATAGATGTTAAGGAGCTAGGAAAAAAGAGTCCTAAAATACAGGGGCTCAAATAACAGACATTTATTTCCCTGTCAAGAAACAGTCTATAGGTGAGTAGTCCAGGTTGGTGTGAGAGGAACATTGTTTCTTCCATCCTATTGTTTCTCCAATCCCTAGGGTGTTATCTTCATTAATCCTTTGAAATTGGATCCAGATGGGAGAAAGTAAAGAGATGGAGTGCAGGCAATTTCCTCTTAAGCAAATAATATAGAAAGCTGCCTACATTTCATACTCTTCCACATCCATTGGTGAGAACTAATCATTTGATCATAATGGCTGCAAAGTAGGCTGGGAAGTAGGGCTCTAAGTGGAATGTCCACATTTCAGGTAAAATTCCATGATTAAGGAGTCAAGTGGCCCTTAGGAAGCATCACTTATAACAAAGCTAGTGCAAGTGATGGAATTCCAGTTGAGCTATTTCAAATCCTGAAAGATGATGCTGTGAAAATGCTGCATTCAATATGTCACCATTGGAAAACTCAGCAGTGGCCACAGGACTGCTGTGGCCGATCTCTAAAAAAGGCAGTGCCAAAGAATGCTCAAACTACTGCACAATTGCACTCATCTTACATGCTAGTAAAGTAGTGCTCACAATTCTCCAAGCCAGGCTTCAACAATATGTGAATCGTGAACTTCCAGATGTTCAAGCTGGTTTTAGAAAAGGTAGGGAACCAGAGATCAAATTGCCAACATCCGTTGCATTCCAAAATACATCTATTTCTGCTTTATTGACTATGCCAAAGCCTTTGACTATGTGGATCAACACAAACTCTGAAAAACTCTTCAAAAGATGGGAATACCAGACCGCTTGACCTGCCTCTTGAGAAATCTGTATGCAGATCAGGAAGCAACAGTTAGAACTGGACACGGAACAACAGACTGGTTCCAAACAGGAAAAGGAGTCCGTCAAGGTTGTATATTGTCACCATGCTTATTTGACTTACATGCAGATTACATCATGAGAAACGCTGGGCTGGGTGAACCACAAGGTGGAATCAAGGTTGCCAGGAGAAATATCAATAACCTCAGATATGCGGATGACACCACCCTTATGGCAGAAAGTGAAGAAGAACTAAAGAGCCTCTTGATGAGAGTAAAAAAGGAGAGTGAAAAAGTTGACTTAAAGCTCAACATTCACATAACAAAAATCATGGCATCTGGTCCCATCAATTCATGGCAAATAGATGGGAAAACAGTGGAAAAGTGTCAGACTTTATTTTTTTGGCCTCCAAAATCACTGCAGATGGTGACTGCAGCCATGAAATTAAAAGACGCTTACTCCTTAGAAGGAAAGTTATGACCAACCTAGACAGCATATTAAAAAGCAGAGACATTACTTTGCCAACAAAGGTCTGTCTAGTCAAGTTTTGCCAGTAGTCATGTATGGATATGAGAATTGGACTATAAAGAAAGCTGAGTGCTGAAGAATTGATGCTTTTGATGTGGTGTTGGAGAAGACTCTTGAGAGTCCCTTGACCTGCAAGGAGATCCAACCAGTCCATCCTAAAGGAAGTCAGTCCTGAATATTCATTGGAAGGACTGACGTTGAAGCTGAAACTCCAATATCTTGGCCACCTGATGGGAAAAACTGATTCATTTGAAAAGACCCTGATGTTGGGAAAGATTTAGGCCAGGAGGAGAAGGGGATGACAGAGGATGAAATGGTTCGATGGTATCACCAACTTGATGGGCATGAGTTTGAGTAAATTCTGGGAGTTGGTGATGGACAGGGAGGCCTGGCGTGCTGCAGTCCATGGGGTTGCAAGGAGTTGGACATGACTGAGCAACTGAACTGAAGGAAGAAGCAAAGAAGGCTTTCTGGTAACCACTAGCAGCAAGCCACACTGAGATAATCCATACTAGTGATTAAAACTCTTGAAAAGTTTGGAAACCCAGGTCAGTAATGTCTTTCTCTAAGAGCCCAAAGCCATCTTTGTGGGTTACGAGCCAAAAGGCAAGTCTGTGAAGTCTGGTACAACAATGCAGATGGACCCTTTTAGTTATCACCGTAAAACTTCAACTGTTGTTGAAATCATGTTTTCTTCCCTTCATCCCCAAAGGTTATGTGTGAAAGTCCAGAATATTTTCTTTGCTTTTCTAAAAGGCACAATCTAGATCCTCTCTTTTAAGGCCCTGAAAGATTAGGTCTGCTCAGGGAAATCCTCAAATCTCAACCTTCTGTTTTCTCCAGAGCCTTCATCAAGTGCTCCATTGTTTCTCCTCACAAAGGAACACAGGCAAACTCCCTCCAAAGGGGCCGAGGTCTCTCAGTTCTCACCTTCTGCCATAACGTCTTGGGTAGCTCAAAAAGCTTAAATAAATATTGGAATCTATTGGCTTATGTAACGTGAAAGTTCAAGGGAGAGACTACAGGTACACTTTGATCCAGGAGTTCAAATTATGTCATCAGGATATTATCTCATTCTCTCTCTGTCTCTCGGTGCTACTTTTTTGAGTGTTGGCTTACTCCTCTGGCAAGTTCTCATTCCTGTCGGCCGCCAACATTTCAGGCTTTCAGTTTCATAGCTCTCATTATAGCAGGAAAAGAGGATATACCCCTTTCTGCTCAGCTGAGTAAAAGTATCCAAGATTGTACATCAGTGGCTCTGATAGGGTCACTGGCTCATGTTTGAATCAAGTGACTGGAATTGGATGCTTTGAATGCTCAGAGGAAAAGGTTCATCGTATCATCTTTGCATGCTCAATTGTGTCCAACTCTGCGACCCAATGTCTGTAGCCCACCAGCCTCCTCTCTTCATGGAATTTTCCAGGCAAGAATACTGGAGAGGGTTACCATCTCCTGCTGCTGCTGCTGCTAAGTCACTTCAGTCGTGTCCGACCCTGTGCGACCCCATAGACGGCAGCCCACCAGGCTCCCCCGTCCCTGAGATTCTCCAGGCAAGAATACTGGAGTGTGTTGCCATTTCTTTCTCCAGTGCATGAAAGTGAAAAGTGAAAGTGAAGTCACTCAGTCATGTCTGACTCTTCGCAACCCCATGGACTGCAGCCTACCAGGCTCCTCTGTCCATGGGATTTTCCAGGCAAGAGTACTGGAGTAGGGTGCCATTGCCTTCTCCTACCATCTCCTAGTCCAAGGGATCTTACCAACCCAGGGGTCGACCTCACATCTCTTGCGTCTTCTGCATTGGCAGGCACGTTCTTTACCACTGTGCTGGAAAAGTTTAAGTCAACACAAATTGTAGAATCTCAGAGTGCTGTTAGCAGAAGGGAGCATGGATGCTGGGCAACAAAACCACAACAGATGTCCTCTGCCTATCCCTTTGCCTATGAAATTGACAAATCCAAACTGGTCTTATAATAGGATAACACTTAAATATTTGCCTTTGAATAAGGATTTTCTCTAAAGGCCTTTAAACTACTTAGTTCCCTGAGTCTTCCTCCTGAAGTCATACTGCAAATTTGTCATTAACATGTCCTCATGTCCTTTCACCTTGAGGGCAGACATATGCCTTCTTACAAGGACCTACTTATTACAAGTTACATCACAGTAAGTGCCATTTTGCAGCTGTAATTTCTTACAGTTTTCATCTTACAGCCTACTTCCATTTTGTGTAACTTCATGTTTATTCCTAAGGAAATGAATTACTTAAAAAAACTTCACGTCCCACTTGAATATGAGGGACACCAAAACTAAAGCATCTGTAGCAAAAGCAATTTGTAGAGGATTTCAAGA